>VZTR01025709.1:32674-45278 GCA_013400775.1 Chaetops frenatus
GCAGTGCAGGCAGCTCCATCCTTGCACTCCTTTGGTGGGACAGTGACACGGGACAGTGACAGGGGACAGTGACACGGGTGGGAGGTGTGGCCTCAGTGCCACTCGAGCAGGGCAGGCAGCTCCATCCCTGAGCCCCTTTGGTGGGACACGGGTGGGAGGTGTGGCCCCAGTGCCACTCGGGCAGTGCAGGCAGCTCCATCCTTGCACTCCTTTGGTGGGACAGTGACACGGGACAGTGACAGGGGACAGTGACACGGGTGGGAGGTGTGGCCCCAGCGCCAGTCCGTGGTGGCCGCGGGTGGGACGTGCAGAGGGAGGAGGGGCTGTTGCCCGCTCAGGTGGAGCCGTGGCGGTGCTGCCGATGTGCTGTGGTTTGGTGTGGGACCCAGCTGCTCTCCCACTCTTGGGGGCCTGTCTGGGCTGTGGGAATGGCCCATCCCTGTCCTGGCCTCCAGTGTCACCAGGCCGTGGGGCTCTGTGGGTGCTGCATCCCCAGGCTCCCTGTGCTGACCCTGCTCCCTTGGCTGAGCCCTCGCTCGGTCGCTTGGGTTGGCAGCGATGCTGTTGTGAAAACAGCAACATCTCCTCTTTGGGCAAAAGCAACTTCTGAGTCTCATCTGGCCCCAGCCCCTGCTCCCAAGGCCCTGCTCCTGCCCTCGCTGACAAGAACCCTTAAAACAGCAGCATCTTGAGTTACTGGTGAACATCAAAGCCAGAGACTGGCAAAAATTCAGGAGGTGGCTTTAAAGGCAGGAGAAGGGACAGCACCCTGTCCTCCATGGGGGTTCCACCCTGGTGCCTGGCCTCTTCTCCCAGGCAGGCTGGGCTGCTCCTGGGGCGCAGGAACACCTCGGGCACTGAGCAGGAGACACCCTTTCTGTGGCTGGATGGCTCAGCAGCTCCCTGCCAGGGCTGCCACGAACCTTTACCTTGGTGTCTTCCAGGAATGGGAGGTTTGCTTCCTCCTCAGGGCTTGGCTGAGCATGAAAGGTGCAATTGCCATCCCATGATAGTCAGCCAGGAGAGCTTCTCTGACCTGGCTTTGTGATTCTGTGATTCTGTGATTCTGTGATTCTGTGACAGACAGACTTGTGCTGTGAGTTGAGCTCTGTGTTACCCACACACACAGAAATGCACATGAACACAAACAAGCATGCCTGGCTGTTTCTACATTTCATCCACTATCTGTGTGTATGTTTGCAGCTGTGCCTTCCAGACACACACATAAAGCATGCAGGGGTAAAACCATCTGGGAGTGGAATCTGTATCTGTAACGTGCTGGGGCACATAACAAACCAGAGCAGCTCAGAGGGGAACAGAGTCAATAAATCCTATTTCTGAGTAACTTCTACAGTGTGGTGGGAGCTGCTGGTGTTGGACAAAGTCAGGTTTGAGGGAAGGTTTTCTTACAAGTGAAGCATCTCCTACAGGCCCAGGGAGTTCTCACCAGCCCCTTCTTTCCTTGGTGCTCCAACAGTCTCTTTACCCACCTTCATATTCCTGGAAAACTGTTGAATGTCAGTGTCTTTGAGAGTTCTGGATATCTGCCAGAACCTGCACTCAGGGACACAGGCCTGCACACAGAATTTTTAGGTTTTTGACCCAGGCCCCAGATGTGACTGAGTTTCAGGAGCCAGCAGATTGATTTCACTGCTCAGATCATAGAACTGTGGAATGGTCTGGGTAGAGGGGGACCTTAAAGCCCATCCAGTGCCAGCCCTGCCATGGCAGGGACATCTCCCACCAGACCGGGTTTCTCCACACCCGGTCCCACCTGGCCTTGGCCACTGCCAGGGCTCCAGGGGCAGCCACAGCAAACCTGGGCACCCTGTGCCAGGGCCTGCCCAGGCCCAGGTGCTGCTGCATTGGCAGAAAGGGGCAGCTCTGACCTTTGGGGAGCTCTGGGCCAGCAGCGAGGACCAGAGGTACCCGTGGGCAGTTTCCCTTGGGATCTCCAGGCTCTGTGGAACCATCGGGGGATGCAGCAGCTGCCCACCCATGCCCAAGCCCCCCCTACACTGCCCAGGCTGTCCTGAGGAAGGGCTGAGATTGCCCCTCCAGCACCTGACACGGCAGGGCTGCAGCTCAGGGTGGTTCTGATACCAGCATGGGGCTCTGCCTTGCCTGGAGAAAATCAAACTATTCTGGGTTTTCTCCAGGTCCCATCAGTTATGTGTTGCTTTTGCCCTGGAGCAGGAAGATGTTTGTCCTTGCTCAGGTTCAGGATTTATTGTCACATTAGACTCTCAAGCTGTGAATCTAATGAAGAAAATCATATTAGGGACCTAATAAATACGTCATGGAAGAATTGTGTGTTATTCAAAGTTGAGCTGTGTTACAGCAAACCTTCTGGCTCATAATCCAGGCACTCTGTGACCTGAGTTTTGTGGCCTGTGGAAGGTGTAGGAAGACCGAAGTCACAATTTTTTTATTTTTTTTTTTTTTGCTTTCATTCCCTCTTGTCTTGCACATTTGCTGCTTTCTCCCACCCACCCAGCAGGTCATTCTGCCACTGAGGGGCTCAGGGACCCTGTCAGCCTCTCCAGCATTGTCACAGGAAATGCAGGAACCCAGACTGTGCCAGGGCTTGGAGGTTATTGGATAATTCATGTTGGAGAGACTTCTGAAGACCTCTAGTCCAACTCCTGTCTCAAGGCAGGGCCAGCTGGGAGGTTTCTTGGCTTTATCCAGCTGGGTCTTGAAGCCTTCTGTGGATGGAGATGTGCAACCTCTGGGGGACCTGCTGTGATGCTTGAATGGGGAACATTTCTCATTTTATTCAGTCTGAACCTCTCTGGTTTCAGTTTAGACCTGTTGCTTCCCATCCTCCTTCCATCTCTGCTGTGAAGATCCTGGCCCAGCCCTGTGGATGCCTCCTCGGAGGGAGGGCAAGGCTGCTGCTGGATCCCTGCAAACCTTCTCTTCTCCAGGCTGAACAAGCCTCTTTCCTGGGTCTCTGATTCCAGGCTGTTCTCCACCCCAGCTGTCTCAGTGCCATCCTGCTGACCTCACCAGAGCAGACACTGCCAGTTTTCTGTCCCTCCCCTCCTACTCTGGATCCCTGTGTGAAACCTCCACCATATCCCACATGCCGCTCCCATCCAGTTCATTCCCAGAGACTTTCCCAGGATCCTCCCCAGGCTCTGAACCTGGAACATCTTGTGCTTTGCCTTTTGCTACCAACAAACATCCTGGGCCCCACACAGAGCCTGTGCCCATGTGGGGCTTTGCCCATTCATTCCCCTGCACCTGGCAGTGAGAATGTGAAATGAGCAGGGCTTGGGTGTGAGAACCACTGGAAGTCCCCCTTGCCCTGGGAACCATCTGCTGAGCTGGGAGCAGGAGGGTCTGAGGGGCCGATTCTCTGTTCTGTTGGGAATTGTGGAATCCCAGACTGGTTGGGATTGGGAGGGGCCTTCTAGACCGTCCTGTTCCAACAACTGCCATGGGCAGGGACACCTTCCACTGGACCAGGCTGCTCCAACCTGGCCTTAAACACCCGCAGGGGTGGGGTAGCCACAGCTTCTCTGGGCAGCCTGTGTCAGTGCCAACCAATTTTGCATTTGTTTCCAGTGTTGATTTCCTAAATAAGAAGTGTCAGGGTTAAACTTTCCCATTTTCACACCTTTTGATCTTCAGTTGGCATAAAAAAGCAGCCCTGGCTTAGCAACTTGGTTGTGGTTGGGAGGAGCATGGAAAAGGCATTTTCTCACTCCACAGAGCACCTCAAACTCTGGAATTTAGGGATGACTGTGAAATAGTGGCACTCCCCAGGAATGTTTTCCTTTTCATTCTAAAGTCTTTCTTTCTTTTCCCCTCTTTTTCAACAAAAAATGTTCATCCTTTTCCTTCATTTTGGGATTTAATGGATAAACAGGAGTGTAGCCATATGTGACACTGTTCCCAAAGAGCACAGGGATCCCTGCAGAGGCAGGTGGGAGGTGGAGGGATGTGCAGCTCCTCTGTTCAGCAGCGAGTCCAGCTCTGTGGGGTTTGTGCTGTTGGTTTGTTTTAGGTCTAGGCCATGTGAGAGCTGAGCTGGGATGGAGCATGACTCACACACCCCGTGGGAATTCAATGGCTCCTTCTATCAGCCTTCAGCTTTCCTCATGATGGGCATCCCTGGCCTGGAAGCCCTTCACCCCTGGATCTCCATCCCTTTCTGTGCCCTCTACCTCACTGCCCTCCTGGGGAACTGCGTGATCCTGTTCATCATCAGGAGGACCCCAAGCCTTCACGAGCCCATGTACTTCTTCCTGTCCATGCTGGCCGTCACTGACCTGGGCTTGGCTCTCTGCACCCTGCCCACCACCCTGGGCCTCTTCTGGTTCAACGTGCGCAGGATCGGCTTCGACGCCTGCCTCACTCAGATGTATTTCATCCACATCCTGTCCTTCATCGAGTCCTCCGTGCTCCTGGCCATGGCCTTCGACCGCTTCATGGCCATCTCCCACCCCCTGAGACACCCGGCCATCCTGACCAAGACCACGGTGCTGAAGATCGGCCTGGCCATCGTGCTGAGAGGGATGGTCTCACTGCTTCCCATTCCCTTCCTGCTCAAGAGACTGACCTACTGCGGCAGGACGGAGCTTTCCCACTCCTTCTGCTTCCATCCCGACATCATGAACCTGGCCTGTGCAGATATAAAGGTCAACGTCTTCTACGGGATGATCGTCCTCTTGTCCACGGTGGGGATGGACTTCATCTTCATCGTGCTGTCCTACATCCTCATCCTCAGAACCGTCCTCAGCCTCACCACCAAGGAGGAGTGTCTGAAGGCTCTCAACACCTGTGTCTCCCACATCTGTGCTGTCCTCGTGTTCTTCATCCCCATGGTCGGACTGTCCATGATCCATCGCTTTGGAAAGGACGTTCCTCCCCTCGTTAACACCTTGGTGGCCTACACCTACCTCATCATCCCCCCCGCCCTCAACCCCGTTATCTACAGCGTAAAATCCACCCACATCCGGGAGGCCTTGCTCAGGGCCCTGCGCAGGACGCGTGCCTCTGACTGGTAGAGGAACTCCACCAGTTCTGCCAGAAAGTGCTGATGGACTGGGTTCTCTGTCAGACCTCTGGCACTGGGTTCTGTCACACCTCTGGCACTGGGTTCTCTGTCCAGGACTGGGTTCTCAGTCAGACCTCTGGCACTGGGTTCTTGGTCAGAACTCTTGGCCCGCTTTCCCAGTCACAGCTGGTGAATTGGTCTCTTGGTGCTCCACCCATGCAGGTCCCTGCCAGAGGAAAGAGCTGCAGATCCCCTGGGGTGCTGCCCCCCGGCCCAGAGCTGTGAACTGCCATGCTATGTCCTGGCATGGTGCTGCCCTCCCTTCCTGCAGACACCCCAAATTAATGATACAGCCAGGCTGAGCACAGAGCTCTTCTCACAAGGCCCTGTTGAGCCCTTCTGACAAACATGCTCAGCCATCACCTGTGTGTCTGGAGTGCTGTGTCCATCCCCAGCCAGGAAACAGCTGCTTGTGCATCTCTTTTGGATGTCTCTGAGTCTTACCAGCTTGCCAAGTCTAATTAATGTCCCAGTCATTGTTCTGCCTTGAATGTCATGCATGTGCAGCATCTGCAATAAAATCCATCTATTCGTTGTGAAAGGACATGAGATTTGAGGAAGCCTTTTTTTCTGTCTATAGGACGTAGAAAGATTAAGTTGGAGTTGCCTAAAGTCTCCAGGGTGTGCTTGCTGCAGATGAGCAGGGCTGTGAGTCAGGTGTGTGTGGATGGGCTTGGGGGTCTGGTGGGACTGGAAACTCTCTTGCCAAAAAAAAGAGGGGTTCAAAAACGTTGTAGGAATGGCCAAACTTCCTGACACTCAGGCCCACATGCTGCTGCTTTCCATCTGAGGTCTGCTGGTGCTGGCTGTGCCCCTCAGGATGACGGGAGGAGATCTCCAGGGGTATCCACAGGTGGGAGAGGACAGCACGTCCCAGCATCTCCTTGCTCTGCTGGGTGCTGGATCTCAGCTAGGCAGAAAGGTTTCATGGTTTTCCTGGCTCGTGTCCTCCCACAGACAGAATAAAATGTCCCCAAATCATGGAACAGAATCACAGAACCACTGGGGCTGGAGAAGCCCTCCCAGACCTGTGACCGATGCCCACCTTGTCACTCAGACCAGAGCACTGAGTGCCACATCCAGCTGTAAATATTTCATTCCTCCAAACTGCAGAGCTGTCCTTCTGTTGACCTCAAACCACATTTTGGCCAGTCTTGAGTACGGTGGAAAATGAGGAGCAACAGTCAATTCTTACCTGGGAAGGATGAAGCAGCAAAGGCACCAGGACAGGATCCCACCCCTGAACTGGCCTGGTTTTGCCTGACACTGAGCACTTCCCCAGCCCAGATCAGTCTCTCTGTTCTGCTCCACACGTGCACTAGCTGGAGAGAAAATAATGGGGAGAAAAAAATAATGCGGAAACAGCTCCATAAAAAACCAGAAAGAGGGCAGGGAAGATTCCTAAGGGGAGGATTCCCAGGCCACTCTTTTGCTCTGTGTTGTGCTAATTATCTCCCTGTGTCCCAGGGTCCCTTGGCCAGGGTGAAGCACCAACAGCCCCCGGGAGCTCAGCCTGGGGAGCAGCTCCCGCTGGCACTGGGGAACAGGAGAGCTCTGCTCAAATACCTCTGATCCAAACTGGAGCTTGCAGGAAAAATTAACAGAAGGGAACAACATCCAGGAGAAGAGAGCTTTGCTGTAGAGGTGCCTGGCTTGCAGCATCCTCACACGGGATTCTGACATTGATGATTGAGAATTCTGAGAAGATTCTGAGTCTGCTCCCATTGTGAAAACTTCCAGAGCTGATCCCTGGATGTCTGTGCTTCCTGGCTGCAGCTGTTCTCCAAAACAACTCTGAAACAAAAAAACCAGAGGAGCCTCTGCCACAGTAAGAAAATGTTTGTGGGGGAGTTGGAGGGCAAAATGTGGGGGATTTATCAGCACATCTGTCAGCATAGCTGGAGAGCAGGGTGGAGGGAGAATGAGAGAGGGAGAGATAAAGGTTGAAGGGAGAGGAAGGGGAAGGGAAAGAGGGAGAAAGAGAAGGAGAAAGAAGGAGATGAAAGATGAGAGGGCTGGGATCATTCAGCCTGGAGAAGAGAAGGATCCAGGGAGAGCTCAGAGCCCCTTGCAGGGCCTGAAGGAGCTCCAGGCAGAGCTGGAGAGGGACTTTGGAAAAGAGTCTGGAGTGCCAGGAGCCAGGGAATGGCTTCCCAGTGCCAGAGGGCAGGGCTGGATGGGATTTTGGGCAGGAATTGTTCCCTGGGAGGGTGGGCAGGCCCTGGCACAGGGTGCCCAGATTTGCTGTGTCTGCCCCTGGATCCCTGGCAGTGCCCAAGGCCAGGTTGGACATTGGGACAGTGGGAGCTGTCCCTGCCCATGGCAGGGCTGGCACTGGATGAGCTTTGAGGTCCCTCCCAACCCAAACCAATCCATGGGTCTTTGACAAGGTAGAGATTGATCAAAGATTGGACTCCATGATCCTGGATTTCCAACCCCAGTGATTCTGTGTTTTACTGCTGGGGCTGCTGCTTGGGGCCCCCTAGGAAAATAAATCTGCATTTCCTGGTGTTTCAAAGACATGGATCCAGTTTCCATCTGTACAGAAATCCAGGCCCTCACAGCACCTGCTCTGCCCACCAGCAATCCCAAATCCTGAGCCATTCCTGAAAACCTGGGTACATTTATTAGTGCCAGAGAATTAGGGATGAACGGAAGCATCAGGGATTGTTTCAGTGCTGGTCTCACAACCCCATTCCCTCAGGAAAATGATCAGGAAGGCAGAGGTTTTCCAGTGAGACTCAGGTAATCCCATCAGGGCTGGCAGCTGAGGTGCCTCAGTACCTGCTGCTGATGACTGAGGCTCCTTCATTCCCTTTGTGCCTCTATTCAAGTGCTTGGCTGCCAACGTCATCCCTGGAATAGATTTTGGGCACAGTGACAGCAACAGCCCTCCCACGCTATGTGTAAATCGGGTATAAAAAGCTACAATGTGAGTCCTACTTGTACATCCGAGATGGAAAAGCCCCACATCAGGAAAATAAAGCCTGGTGCTATTTTAGGCCTTCGCCACAGATGTGCAATAAAAACCCCATGTTTCACAACCAACCATTACTTATAAAATAACTCCATTAATAACCTGCAGAGCTTGCCATCAAACCACTTTGCATGGTTGATTTGAACAGATTGGGTATGAAAGGAATAACCAGAAAGCTCAGGTAATGTGCCTGACCTTGTCCTGTCCATCCAGGGCAGGAGGGACAGTGGGTTTGTTCCAGCACAGGTACTGGCTTGGTGCCTGAAAATAGAAAGGTACCCAAAGCAAAGCCTTTTATGTATCTTCAGGCCATTATCCTTGGATCACAGCACTCCTAGAAAATCTACAGATACAGAAGAAGGTGAATAATCTGATTATTTTTTTCTACAGATATTCTGGTTTTTCCATACATGTTTTTCAGAGGATGAAAATCCAATCTGTATGTGAAAAAAAAAAAAAGTGAAATATCCATGTCTGCCTGTGCCTGTGTGAGCTGTTCTGGGGAGGGCTGGGTCGTGGGAGGCAGCACTGCCAGCTTCAGCCTCACATTTCTGACAGGACACCACAGCACATATGGAAAAAATCAAGCAGCACTGAAGTTTTACAGAAAGCACTAAAAATCTGCTGGGTTTTTTTTGTTATTATTTTTAATTTTGTCCTTTAGAAAGAACAGCAAACAAGTTCAACTGATGGGTTTGTTATTCAGTAGGTTGATTTTACGGTGTTCTGCCTTTTAGAGAATTCAGGCAATTCCCGTTTGATCTCAAATGCCAGCATTTTGTCACTGCATGTGTTGTTGCACAGAGCCATAATGGGGTAAAGAACTGGGAGAGGAGCTCTCTGCACCAATGTGGCAACTCTGAGAATCCCAGGAATGGCCCCGTGGGATCGCAGGCCGTGGGAAAAGCTTTGCGAAAGTCCCGTTTGTGCTTCCCTTGCAGCTGGAAGTGCCCTGGCACGGCATGAGTGCCCCTGGCCCTGAGGGCCATGCCCTGGTCCAACAGCTCTGAGCTCAGCCCGTCCTTCATCCTGGCCAGCATCCCGGGCCCGGAGGCGGCGCGGTGCTGGGTGGCCCTGGCGCTGTGCTCGGCCTACGCCGTGGCGGTGCTGGGGAACCTGGCCGTGCTGCTGGTGGTGCGTGCGGAGCCCAGCCTGCACACGCCCATGTACTTCTTCCTCTGCATGCTGGCTGCCCTCGACCTGGCCCTGGCCACGGCCACCGTGCCCCGCGTCCTCTCCTTCTACTGGTTCGGCAGCAGGGAGATCGGCTTCGGGGCCTGCCTGCTCCAGATGTTCCTCATCCACACCCTCTCGGCCGTCGAGTCCACCGTGCTGCTGGCCATGGCCGTGGACAGGTACGTGGCCATCTGCCACCCGCTGCGGCACGCTGCCGTCCTCAGCAACGGCACCACGGCCAAGATCGGGCTGCTGGCCGTGGCCAGGGGAGTGCTCTTCTTCCTGCCCCTGCCCCTGCTCCTCCTGCCCCTGCCCTTCTGCGGCTCCCGCCTGCTGTCCCACTCCTTCTGCCTGCACCAGGACGTGATGAACCTGGCCTGCGCCAACACCACCCCCAGCGTGGTGTACGGGCTCACCGCCATCCTGCTGGTCATGGGGCTGGACGCCGTCCTCATCTGCCTCTCCTACATCCTCATCCTCAAGGCCGTGCTGCGCCTGGCAGCCTGGAGGGAGCGGCTCAAGGTGTTCAGCACCTGCATCGCCCACATCTGCGTGGTGCTGGCCTTCTACGTGCCCCTGATCGGGCTGTCCGTGGTGCACAGGTTTGGGAAGGACCTGGCTCCCCTGGTCCACATCATCATGGGCAACGTCTACATCCTGGTGCCCGCTGTGCTCAACCCCATCATCTACGGGGTGAGGACCAAGCAGATCCAGGGGAGGATCCTGAGTTTGATTCATGTTACTGACAGAACTCCCCAGTGACCGGGGCTGGGCCGCTGTCCCTGTGTCCTCCCTCTGCCTCGTCTTGTTTTACACTCGCAGTTCTGGATGCAGGACTCTCCTCTCTGTGCGCTCTCAGCTGCTGCCACCAGGCAAAAGCTGCTTGGAAACTCCTTCCAAGGGTGTTTGCCCTCACCAAACTTAGGGAGGAATGGCTGCAATGATCTAAATCCAAGCCCGACCTGGCAGGCTCTGCAAGGAAGGAAAAGTGACTCGGCAAACTTATAAAGATGTCCCAACATTGCCCCTCTTGGTTCCTGTCTCACCTCTAACAGTGGCAGAGCAGAGCAAATGCTGGATGGTTTGGGATGATTTAGTTAATTCATTGTTTTCACCTGGAGCACATTCACACTCCAAAATTTTTGCCAGAAAATTTGCATGTAGCACCATTCTCTAAGTGAAATAATTACAGGACACCTGTCCAAAGTGCCATTACAGATGCAGAAATGCGTTTCAGAAAAAGAAAATCCACCTCTGTGGTCTTGTTCTGACCTGCTGTGTGCTGTGTCAAGACCCCTGAACTTCCTCATAGCAGATGCTGTGGAAAAACTGGTAGCAGCTGTTAAAATAATTTAAATTAATAATTGTATTCAAAAAAAATGAAAACATCTCAAAGAAAAAAAATAAGCAAGTTATAAATGTCAGATGAGTAAATGTCAGTCAGAGGAGTCCAAGCTGAAGGAAGTCTCGTCTCTAAGCCAAAAGTGTTCCACACCGGGAATTCCTAAAAAGTCTTGTCACTGGCACCACTGAACAGTCTGGCACCATCCTCTGGCACCCCCTGGAGAGATTTGTTTGGATTGGTGGGAACCCCTCTCAGTGTTCTCGTTATCAGGAATTGTAGTTTCTCTGGAGGTAAATCAGGGATGTGTTTGCAGGTCCCACTGCAGCAGCCCCTGAGCTCCCTGAGCTGGGGGTGAGAGCTGCCATTTGATCTGGGTGGCTTTTGCTGCACAAGGGGTGGCACAAGGCCCTGCCCAGACCCTCCTGGGGTCGACAGCAGCACTGGTTTGTTCTGCACTCCATCACGAGGTGCAGGTGCTCCCAAACCCCAGTGTCTCTGTTAGCATCACACAATCCCAGGATCCCTCCCAGCCCATGGAGTCCCAGCTGTGCCCACCTTGTCCCCAGCCCAGAGCACTGAGTGCCACCTCCAGCCCTTCCTTGGGCACCTGCAGGGATGGGCACTGCAAAGCTCCCTGGGCAGCCCCTGCCAAGGCCTGAGCCCCCTTTCCATCGGGAAATTCCTGCTGCTGTCCAAGCTGAGCCTCCCCTGGCCCAGCCTGAGGCCCTTCCCTCTCCTCCTGTCCCTGTTCCCTGGCAGCAGAGCCCGACCCCCCCTCACTGCCCCTCCTGGCAGGGAGTTGTGCAGAGCCACAAGGTCCCCCCTGAGCCTCCTTTTCTGCAGCCTCAGCCCCTTGCCCAGCTCCCTCAGCCCCTCCTCACGGACTGACTCTCTGGGACAGTTCTCCCTGACTTTAGCTGGGGGGTCTCACCAAAGGCTCTGTCTGTGCCAGGGCCTCCAGTGCTGCAAGGTTTGGTGCAGTTTGCTGCAGTTTCTTCCCAGTGCCAACCAACACTGAGAATAAAACGGGTCTCACTTTTGTAATCTGTGCTGGTACAGCTTCAGTCTTGGTATCACCTTTTCTGCTAAATTCAACCCCAATTTATTTCAAAATAAACACTTTCATTTAGGTGAGTTACAAATGATTCTCCTCTGGGACTTCAAGGCAATCCAGTTCCCTGTCATTTTTGGCATATTCTGCTTTAATAGAGCTTAGAAGGGTAAAAAAATTCATAAAAATGAAAACAATCTGTACTTGCCTAATGTGATTTGGGAAATGGGAATGAATTTTTCGGAGGCATTATGGATCTAAACCCTTTTCAGGTGGCTATGGCACTGAGAAATGGCTCCTGCTCATTCCCCATATGTTCCTTTTTTCCTCTTGTGCTGAGAAAAAAATTAATAAAGAAAAATGAATGAACCACTCTGGAAATGCTGTATTGTATTTCCTACTCATTTATTTCCCAGAGAGTTAATAGAGCCTCAGAGTAGGAAGGCATGATGGATTTCTCCTGGGTGCAGATAAAAAATCACTCACATCTTGTTTTCCAAAGTTTAGCGGTGGAGTGTTGCTTTTTTGGGGAACAGAACGTGCTGGAACACAGCTGCTTCATTTGCCATTGAATACAGCAACCCCTTTCCTTCTGGAATGTCCAGTGCTGAGGCCCCAGGTCACCTCTCCTGCAGCAGGAGGAAAACCTCAGCCAGACCATGGGGACACCAGCCCACATCTCCTCCTTGCAGGGCCAGAGCCAGAGGTGGGGATGGGCCAGCTGAACTGGAAAGAGTTGGGTTCACTTCACTGGAAAGGGATGGGTTGAGACAAGGAGACGGAGGAAAAAGCAGGATGGGAGAGGTGGGAAGAGGACTGGGATTCACAGGAGCCTGGAGGTGGCAATAGAGGCAACAAGGACACACAGGGGCTGTAGCAGCTGGAGATCTTCCAGATGATCTCCTGGGAGATGACCTCCAAGTATTCTTTTTCTTTCTTTTCTTTTCTTTTCTTTTCTTTTCTTTTCTTTTCTTTTCTTTTCTTTTC
>VZTR01025709.1:45430-63651 GCA_013400775.1 Chaetops frenatus
CTCTCCTCTCCTCTCCTCTCCTCTCCTCTCCTCTCCTCTCAGAGTTATTAAGGTGGGAAAAGCCCTCTGAGATCATTGAGTCCGACCATTAACCCAGCACTGCCAGGTTCCCCACTGCACTCTGTCCTTAAGCACCATTTCCATGGTTTTCCTTGGGCACCTGCAGGGATGGGCACTGCAAAGCTCCCTGGGCAGCCCCTGCCAAGGCCTGAGCCCCCTTTCCATGGGGAAATTCCTGCTGCTGTCCAAGCTGAGCCTCCCCTGGCCCAGCCTGAGGCCCTTCCCTCTCCTCCTGTCCCTGTTCCCTGGCAGCAGAGCCCGACCCCCCCTCACTGCCCCTCCTGGCAGGGAGTTGTGCAGAGCCACAAGGTCCCTCTGAGCCTCCTTTTCTGCAGCCTCAGCCCCTTGCCCAGCTCCCTCAGCCCCTCCTGGGCCTCCAGCCCCCTCCCCACCTTTGCCCACTGCTGCCCCAGAGTCTCCCAGGCTGCCTTGGGGTTGGATGCAGTTCCCCAGGAATGGAAGGGGTTGATTTGCTCAACTTTTTGATTGCAATTGGCTTTGCTGAAGATTTGGCACAGAGGGGCTGCACTGCCTGAGCCCCACAAAGCACAGCCCAGGGGGTGCCGTGTCACACCCAGCACCAGGTGACCTGGGCAAACAAGATTCAGGTGCCCAAATCTGCCTCATTGCATCATCTCCATGCAATGGGCAGGGTGTTCCTGACTTCCCCTCCACGCCTGGGTCAGAGCTGTGGGTGGAAAGTGGCCCAGAAGGGATAGACTGCTGTTTGGAAAGGATCATTAATACATACTACAACAGTGTTAATTACAAACCCAGTAATTAAACCCAAACTTAACCTTGAACTGCCCAGAGAGGGCCAGTGGAGCTGGGGAAGGGTAGTGAGGGAATCAGGCTCTGCTGCCAGGGAACAGGGACAGGAGGAGAGGGAAGGGCCTCAGGCTGGGCCCGGGGAGGCTCAGCTGGGACAGCAGCAGGAATTTCCCCATGGAAAGGGAGCTCAGGCCTTGGCAGGGGCTGCCCAGGGAGCTTTGCAGTGCCCATCCCTGCAGGTGCCCAAGGAAGGGCTGGAGGTGGCACTCAGTGCTCTGGGCTGGGGACAAGGTGGGGATTGGGAACAGCTGGGACTCCATGGGCTGGGGGGGCTTTCCCAGCCTCGAGGATTTTGGGATTCTGGTCTAGTGGGAGATGTCCCTTGGATGGCAGGTGGTTGGAACTCGATGATCTGGCAGGTTCCTTCCAACACAAGCCCTCCTATAATTCTGTGATGGCTCTCACATCTCCTCCAAATCAAAACACTGGAAGAAAGCAGGTACAAAACAGCAAAACAGAGCCCTGTTTGTGAGGCCACCGGCACTGAGGGGGTTAAAAGCTGCCGCCTTCCCTGACTTGTGTCGCTAATTACGCCTGAGGTAGCGGGGGAGATGCAGAGCTCCCTGCTGGGATCGATGTGCCAGGCAGAAAAACACCCTGGTCTCTGCAGAGCAGAGTTCCCCCTCGGGACCCGCGGAGGAGGGTGAGTATTTAGGGTTGGGGCAGCAATTCCTTGCTCTGCAAAAAAGACTTTGGTGCCATCGCTCCTCCGGGCAGCCCCGCTCCCGTCTCCCATTGCCTTGGCTTGGGGATCGTGCTCCTGCCGCTGCGTTCTCCCCAGAAAAATGAAGGCTTAGGTAGAGCACCATCAGCAGAGGCAGCTGCCAGGAAGGGGGCAAAGAAGAAACTTGTCAGGACTTTCCACTCCCGGGATGTTTAAAGCCACATGGAAAAAACCGGGGGATGAGCCCAGAGTGCAGGTGACCCCCAGCCCAGAGCGCCCGTGAGGTTTCCAGCACAGCCCTGACAGCCCAGCTCCAGCTGGTGACTGGTGGCCGTGCTGGGACGGGCTGGGATGGTCCCAGGGTGACAGCGGGACCAGAGCCCAGCTCGGCTACATCAGACCCTCGGGGAGGAAAAGCCGGGTCTGTGCCGGGACACTGCTCACCCTCCGCTGCCTGCAGGTCTCCATCAGCTCCGGGAAGGCTTCCAAAGGCCCCTGTCAGGCCGGGGACATCAGCCTGATCCGTGCTGCAGGGCTCTGCAAGGAATCCTTTCTCCCAGGTATTAGGGAAAAACGAGCTGAGCAATGTGCAGGGTGAGAGTGAGTCCCTGTCTTTTGCGGGAGAATGGGCAGCTCTGGAGCATGGGCTTGTGGGGCAGGGGCAGGGGGGCTGCCAAATGCTGTGACACTGGCACTTTTTGCCCTGAAATCCGGTGTTTCTTGACCAAGCTGAGCACTTGGCACCTCAGTTTACTCTGATGAGCAGCACGGTGCAGTCAAACCTTGGAGCTCCAGGGCTGGTGACAAGGACTCATCTCCCACTAACCCCACCTCAGGAAGGTTTACCTCAGACCAGCTTTCCTCCAGTCTCCTGGTCTGGGCACCTTTTAGACACTGGGCAGTAGCAAGTGTGCCCCTCAGGCAGCCTTACTGCTCAATTTATCCAGGAGGAATCCAGGAGAACCCCACCAGGAGGGACAGGACACTTCCAGTGGAAGCCCCTTGTTTCACAGGGGCTCTCCTGGCCCAGTGCAAGCAGCTGCCAAAGGCTGTGGGGGAAATCTGAGCTTCCAGAGCCCCCATCACGCCAGTCTGTGCCACTGGCCAGGTCAGGTCCTGGTCAGAGTGTTTGATGCTCTTTTGTTTCCCCCAGGACACAAAGCCCTCAGCATAGGCAACAGCCAAGAAGGGTTCAATGTCGCTGAACTCTACTGCCTTCTCCCACCCTCCCTATTTCCTCCTGATTGGTATCCCCAGGCTGGAGGAGCAGCAGTTCTGGATTGCCTTCCCCTTCTGCATCATGTATGGCATCGCCCTGCTGGGGAACCTCACCCTTCTCCTCATCATCAAGGCCGAGCCCAGCCTGCCCGAGCCCATGTTCTTCTTCCTGGCTATGCTGGCCTTCGCTGACCTGGTCCTGTCGACCTCCACGCTGCCCAAAATGCTCGGCATCTTCTGGCTGGGCTGGGGGGAGATCGGTTTTCCGTCCTGCCTCACTCAGATGTTCTTCATCCACGCCTTCTCGGTGGTGGAGTCGGGCGTGCTGGCAGCCATGGCCCTGGATCGCTTGGTGGCCATCTGCTGCCCGCTCAGGCACTCCAGCCTGCTCCCGGTGCCCGCCGTGCTGGCCCTGCTGGGCCTGGTGCTGCTGCGGGCCCTGCTCCTGGTGAGCCCCACCTGCTTCCTGCTGCAGCAGAGACGCTTCTGCCGGCGCCGCCTCATCGCCCACTCCTACTGCGAGCACATGGCCCTGGTGAGGCTGGCCTGCGGGGACACCAGGGCCGACGCCGCCTACGGCCTCCTGGCCGCCGTCCTGGTGATGGGGACGGACCTGGCGCTGATCTCGCTGTCCTACGCCGGGATCCTGCGCGTGGTGGCCAGGCTGCCCTCGGGCCAGGCCCGGCTGAAGGCCCTCAGCACCTGCACCTCCCACGTCTGCGTCATGCTGGCCTTCTACACCCCTGCCCTCTTCACCGTCCTCGCCCACCGCTTCGGGCAGGGCGTCCCTCCCCCCGTCCGCGTCCTGCTGGCCAACCTGTACCTGCTGGTGCCCCCCACGCTGAACCCTCTTGTGTACGGCGTCAGGACAAAGAAGCTCCAGGACAGGGTGGTCGTCCTCTTCCAGCACACCTTCCCCCTTTCTGGGGCCTGACCCGGGTGGGCTCGACTTGATCATTCAAAAGGTCTTTTCCAACTTTTATGATTCTGTACGTGCCTCAAACTGTGCTCAGAACTTACTGCAGCTGCAGGTAAACTTAATGACAGATAACACTGGGGCTGTTCAGGGAGGAACCTCCCTCCCTACCCGAAGTTTAAGAGATCCATTCTTGATTCTCTCCTCTGTTATCACTGTCCACGAGGTTTCATCCATTGTGTGATGAAACTTGGCATAAAAATACTCCATCTGATTTCCACACCACTGGGAATGCACAGCTCACCCCTCCCAGGAGTTAAACTCCTCACCGCTAAAATCCTTTCACAATTTAAAAAAACAAATCCTCTCCTGACTAATTATTTTCACTGTAAGGCTGAGCAGTTCTGAAAGACCTTCCTGCAGCAGATTTCATCTTACGACAAGTGTTCCTGGACTGTGTGGTGGTATTTAAAAGCCTTGTCGATGTGGCACTTGGGGATGTGGGTTTGTGGTGGCCTTGGCAGTCTTACATTTGTGGTTGGACTCAATGACTTCAAAGGTCTTTTCCAACTTAAATGACTCTGTTATCCCATGGGAAGGTGCTCAGATGGGAATGGTGACCATCCTTTCCTTGTCGAAGGAAATGGGAGGAATTCAATTTTAAGCATTAACCCTGTTTTTATAAAGAAGACAAAAACTGGAACACTCCTGTGCTGGCAGATTGCAAATGTCCTGTGTAAACACAAAGCCTTCCAAAGAGATCAGGAATCCTCACTGCTGCAATTATTCGGAGTGAGCTGTCCTGGGGAGATCATCACTCACTGGACTGGGCTGCACACACTGCACCCTGCTCAGGTGAGAGCCCACCTGCAGAGCTGCCCCAGCCCTGGGGCCCAGCACAGGGAGGGAGCTGGAGCTGCTGCAGAGAGCCCAGAGGAGGCAGCAGGATGAGCAGAGGGATGGAGCAGCTCTGCTGGGAGGAAAGGCTGGCACAGCTGCCATTGTTCAACCTGGAGAGGAGAAGCTTTGGGCTGAGCTCAGTGTCAGTGTGGCCTTGCAGGGCCTGAAGGAGCTGACAGTGACCATTGTCTGCAGGTTCCACAAAAAATGGTGTTATTTTAATTGTAATTAAGAATATGTGAGCTCCTTCATGGCCAACATCCATCCATCCATCCCTCCATCCCTCCCACCTCACTGCCTGCTCCAGTGGCAAGGGGAGGGCTGTTCCTAGGGCTGCATTTCTGAAGTGAGGCCCGAGGGCAGACATCTGCAGCAGTGATGGGATGCCTCACCCAGCTCCCTGTGACCTCTGTGCTGGAGCTGGGTGGGCTTTAAGGTCCCTTCCAACCCAACCCTCCTGTGATTCTGCAATATCAACACCTGATTCTGCAATATCAGCACCAGCAGCTCAGGCTCCTGCTCCAGGACTCCCCTGTCTGTAAATAAAAGAAGCTGGGGATGACATGTGGGTCATTGCAAGGGGGTCTGGAAGAGGGGCTTTGGGGTGGGACTGCCAGCAGTGACCCCCAGGCAGTGGTAGCACTGCAGGTGAGTGCCTGGACATGGTGGTGGCAGAGCCAAGGAGCTCAGCACAGGGCCAGGGACACAAACACTGCACAGCTTCAGGGTGGTGCCTTGAAATCCAAAGGCAGCAAAACGCTCCCATTGCTGAAAGAGGCCAAACCTGAACACTTCGATGGGAACTCAGTGTTTTCAGGAGCTTTATCTGGTGACAGTGAGTGGTGCCTGAGGTCTCTGCCAGGCAAGGGAGATCACAGGATCCCAGAAGGGTTTGGGTTGGGAGGGACCCAAAAGCCCATCCAGTGCCAGCCCTGCCATGGGCAGGGACAGCTCCCACTGTCCCAATGTCCAACCTGGCCTTGGCCACTGCCAGGGATCCAGGGCCAGCCACAGCAAATCTGGGCACCCTGGGCCAGGGCCTGCCCACCCTCCCAGGGAACAATTCCTGCCCAAAATCCCATCCAGCCCTGCCCTCTGGCACTGGGAAGCCACTCCCTGGGTCCTGGCCCTCCAACCCTTGTCCCCAGTCCCTCTCCAGCTTTCCCCCATCTTGCACCATCACTCTCCTCTCCGTGCATTCTCATCTCCCCTTCTTGTCCCCACAGAAGGTCTCCCAGGAAAGTTTCCTCCTGCCTGAAGTCCCTTGTTGAGGCAATAAATCAACACCGTGTTCCCACCCTGCTTTGACATCATTCCCACTGAGCTCCTGGGGCCAGCCCAAGGCACCTCCACTGCAGCTGCAGCTGGACACTGGGATTCACTCTTAGGAGCTGTTTGCCCTGTGACACAGCAGATCAGCCAAAAAAGAAGCAGCAGCAGCACTGAGTGAGCCTGGGAGCCCTGGGGGACCTTGTGGAGGGATATAAAGACAGTCACTGGCAGCCTGGAGGCAAGATGCTCAGGCAGCTCCTATTTGGGTATGGATACAGAAATATCCATATCAGTATTGGAATTTAAGGCAAAGTGATCTGGGCTTTTCTGGGCTGCTTTTCTCATGTCAGCTCTAGTTAAATACCAGCTCACTTTGACTTTGCTGCTGTGGCTGCTGTGATGATCAGTTTTAAAGGAACAGTGTCCATATCACAAAGAGCTTGTGCCCCTTTTTTCTTGTCAATGAGAGCTGTTCACACCATTTACCCAGAGCAGGGGTGACACAAACTGCCCTTGGCAGTGCCAGATGTGCCATGATGTGATCCATGGGTCCTGACAAACAACTGAGATTCTGCTCCCTGCAGAGCAGGGATCTGCACCCAGCCGAGGGGCCAGAAACCTGCAAGGAAGGACAATTCTTGCCCGTGTTTCAGCTTGGCCAGGTGGGTAAGGAGCACTGAAATCTGCTCTTTCCAGCGTGCAGAAGGAGTTCCTGGGCAGCACAGGGAGCTCTGCCCTCCAGGAGAGGGTGATGTGGTTATTGTTGACTTCATTCGTGCTGGGAAACTGCACTGAGTTTGTAGATAAAGGCAGATCCAAGTCCAAAATCTGCCACCCTGGGGCTGGCAGATGTTCCCAGTGCTGCTTCTTGGCATCCACAAGCTGCTGGGTGTTTGGCAAAGCATTGCTGCCCTGCCCGGGTTCTCAGCTGTGCTCAGCTCTGAGCTGCAGGCTCTGCCTGGCACAAAGGCACTTCCCCCAGGCCTCTGCTGCCAAGGGTATTTTTAGAGAAGGAAAAGATCATCAAGCCTGAGGTTTATTCACAGAAACAAGGAAAATAGAGAGGTGCACATGATGATTAATAATAATAATAATAATAATACAAAAATGGATCTAAAGTGAGGATGAGGCCCCCAGCCAGCTGAGAAGATGTGCTGTGCAGCACCTGCACAGAAGGGACTCGGGAACCTCCTCCACGAAGCACTGAGTCCACACTCAGACCTCCAGGTGAGGGATTCACCTGGCAATGCCCCAGCCCAGGCCCTGGTTCGTGCCTGGGGCTCCTCCTCCTGCTCTGCTGCCGGGCCTGGGGAAGCCGGAGCAGGGAGCAGGGAGCTCCATCCCACTGCCGTGCCAGAGGTGGGATGGGACACGCCTGCTTTCCCTCTGCCCTCCAGCCGGGACGTGGCTCCCCAGCCCTTGTGCTCCTGGAGCAGCACAGTCAGCACAGGATCCCGTCTGTCAGCCGAGTGAACAGCTCCCTGTGCCCCAGCAAGGCGAGGAATCCATCACCATTCATCATCCAGAGACTCGCTTTTCAGGAATTGTCGTTCTCCACGAGCTGATTACAAAGGTAAAATTCCCTCTTGGAGTTTCAGCCAAGTCAGAACTCCAGGTCCCCATCATCTCAGGGACACAAACCTTTGCTGGGTGCTCTTTTATGAGTCTGGTGGGTTCTTTTGCAGGATGAGCAGGATTTGCTGTGGGATCTGCTCCTTGGTCTCTGGCAGGACCAAGAGGCTGCATAAGGAAAATGAGCAACAGGCTGAGACCCTTCCCAGGGCTTTGGGGTTGAGCACCGGGTCTGACAAATCTTCCTGGGGTTTCCCAAACCAGCAGATGTGTTACACACCCCCATCAGCCCCCAAGGAGAGGGGTGAGAGGGCAGGGGGCTCTTCAAACCCCTTCTCTGAGACTGTGCAGGACTCGTGGTCCCAGTGATGCCCTACCAGGTGTCACTGGGTCTCAGGGCGCCCTGGGGGTGCTGGGGCTGTGCAAAGCTTGTTGCAGCAGAAGGAGGCACATTTTCTGTGTGGAACCGAGGTTTTAACAGCCCCATAAAAGCAGAGAGTGCAGCTGTCATCAGCCCAGAGCCTGCCCTGGTGTCCTGCACAAGCTCTGGGAGTTCCCGTGCCCTCCCTGGTGACAGCGCGGAGCAAAGCCAGCCCTACACAATCCCAGGCTCCTCCACTCCCCACACAAAGGGCTTTCCTTGGAAGCATTTTGTCATGAGACTGGGACATCCAGGGGTCCCTCCAGCTGGAGCCACTGTCACACAGAGTCCAGAACATGGCCCTGCCCATGGCAGGGGGTGGAACAGGAGGAGCTTTTAGGTCCTTCCCAACCCAAACCATTCCACGACTCTGCTGGTCCTCCTGTCCCCCACCTGCAGCCTTTGCTGCCTCTCATCACACCCTGCAGTGGCAGGAGAAGGGGAAAAGGCTGCAGTTCTCTCCCTGGTTTGTGTCTGTGCAGCACCTGGCGCTGTGGAACTGTGCTCCCAGGAACTACAGAAACAGCAGCAGTTACCAGAATTTATCTGCCACCCACACTGGCCCCCGAGGGCACAGGTCACTCCTACAGGTCTCATGAATTTTTTGTTTCCCTTCATTTCCGAGTTCATTCACTATTCCAGTTGCTGCTGCCATTGCTGTAACCCTGGCTGCTCCCAGTGCCAGGCATTTCAGTCGATATTTATTAGGAAAATACACAGCAACCATAATTCTCATCAGGAATGTTGTTATTGCAGCTACAGCTGTGAGGAAAATTAGGGAACATGTGCACAAATCCAGCACCCGTCTCTCCCACAGAACTGTCAGCCCAGGGCTTCCAAGCCCAGCCCACAGACTCCTGAGGGAAATGCTGTGCTCTGTGGAATACAAATCAGGACAGAAAAGAGATGCTTCAAGGGCTCAAGCTTTGAATGCAGAATGGTGCCTTTGGGGTTTTAAGGAAAAAAATCAAAAGCCAGTTATAAAACGCCCCTCAAGCTGACACTAATGAGTTCCTGACATGCCCACTGCTCTTTTTAGGGGCTGATGTGGGAGAAGTGAAACTTTTCCAGCCCTCAGCGTTGAAGGAATTCACACTCAATCTGTCTATGTAAACAGGGAACCTGGCATTGTTTAATTGAGTGCTAAACTCATCAGCCTGCCATGAGAAGTGGAATTGTTGTATTTTCAACTGCCCCACGTCTCAGACAAAGCTGCAGACATCTGCGCCTCCGCTCCTCACTTCAGCAGCTCAATAATTAGCTTGGTAAGTTAAAAGAGCAGACAGCTTTCCAGCGTGCTCCAATGGCCTGCAACATGAAAATGCAGATTTAAGTGTTTGAATCGGGGTGTGCAAACGCGGGCATGCATCCTCACCCTCTGCAGCATCCCACAAAAATAAGTGGATGGATTTATTCACTCTGTGCATCACCCACTGTTCTGGTCTTGGTAAAAACTGGGACAAGTCACATCCTCCAGCCATGGGGCTGCCCTGCAGGGTGGACATCCATGAACCTGCTCCTCTGGATTGCTGCACAGCCAGACACAGGCAGGAATATTCTCAGGAATGGGGAGTGTGCACAGGACAGGGTGAGCCCCCGGCCCAGGCTGCTGTGCTGAGTGGGAGCAGAGGGTGCTGCAGTCCCAGGGATGCTCTCAGCTCCTGTGCCCATGGCAGAGCCTGGGGACAGCCCCAGCCCTGCTGGCCTGGGCTTCCCAGCACCATCTGCCAGGCTCCCAGTGGGTCCAGAGCAGCTGGGGCACCATCCCCAGCCAGGGCTGACCAGGGGGGACCTGTCACAGCTTGGGCTCTGGGGCCTTGGAGGGCTTTTCCCACCCACGGGTTCTGGGATTCTGGCCAGTCTTTGCCTGCAAAAGCCTCACGCTCCCTTCCCCACGTGCTCGACAAGAGTCAAGTTTTCCCGTGGCAAAACTTTGTGGGGACAGGGCTGGGAAGGGCTGAAGAGGAGGAGGAGGAGGGGGGTGACCTCTCTGCACAGCAGCTCTCACCTGACCTGGGCAAAGAAATGCTGAGGGAGATGTGATAAAAACCAAGCCAGACAGCAGAAGGGTCTGGTCTCTGAGGTCACTGTGTGCCAGGCAGTGAGAACTCCTGCACTTCAGGTGAGACTGGGGGAAGAGAAACTCAGCAGCTCAGAAATGTGATTCCTGCACGTGCCTGGTTCTCTGCTGCAGAGAATTTGGGCTGGAAGGGCACTGACAGAGGGGGGAGGAGGAGAGGGGGCGGAACAAAGGAAAGATGAGGCAGATCAGCTCTGACAAGTCCCTCTGGGGTTTCCAACCTTCCTTTCTCCAAAGTCACCAAGGGATCAAAAACCTTTTAACATCCACGTGCTATTTCTGGGGGGCTTTGCAGCACTGCTGCCGTTGCCATGGCATCAGATGGTGGCAGTGACACAGGAAAAAGTTGTGATCCTGCTCCCAGCCAGGAGAGAGCCAGGAGGGCTGGGCCCATCCCTGCATCTCACCTGTTGCTTTGGCCATGTGGATTAAGCCCATCCTAGGAAATCTGCAAGGATCCCTTTGTGCCACAGGTAGAGATTTTGTGCCCAAATATCTCTGAGACGTAACACACAAAACAGTCAAAAACTGCCCAAAACAGTGACTGCAGGAGCACGGATTCTTTGGGCAAGTCAGGAATTTCCACTCCAGTTTCTGGAGAAAGCAACATATTTATTTACCTCTCAGAAGCAATGAAGCATCTTTGAAACATCAGAGCAAGCACACTGTCAGTCCCCCTCCTTCCAGCAGTGCCAAATGCAGCAGGCAGGTCCCAGGGGCAGCTGATGTTGTGATTGCATTCCAACCCCACCTGCTCGGGCTCCTGAAATGCTCCGTGACGCTGCCATTCCTGACAGAATTCCCTCAGGAGGTGTAAAATCGTGCCCATAAATACATGAAAAATAACCCAGGCAGGGGCAGCACAGAGCTGCTTAAGGAGTATTTTTGGCTTGTGCTAAGAAGTGAACTGGGGACTCTTTCTGCTCCAGCAATTTTGGTAAGTGTGGGGATAAGGCCAGATAAAAATAATTACACCTGATAGTCCCCTGGCTCCCCTGCTCCTGACTAACATTTGAATAAGGATCCCTTAAAAGATGCTGGGAGTTGCAATCAGCACAGATTTGGTTCATGTCTGGTTTAGAAAAGACGGAAAACTCCTGAGCCCCTCTGTATTGCATCATGCAGCTCTGGAATGGTGGGAAGTTCACCCCAGCAGGATGATGGGTTGTTCTCTTCTCTCACAGCATCACAAAACTTTGATGAATGAGCTGCACATGGTGCTGCCTGGGAAAGAAAGAAAGGGAACGTCCACAACAGCAGAGAGTAATGACTGAGCAGATTTCAGGAGAGGAGGATTGCACTTGGGCAGAATGGGTAGGAAAAGGCATGGGGAAATAGTGTTAAATTATAGAAATCACTGCTGTGATCTGTGCTTGTGATTCCTCAGCCACTGGGAGGTGGCATCTCTCCTCCTGGAGCCCACTGTGAAAATCCCAGACTGGTTTGGGTTGAGAGGGACCTCACAGCCCACCCAGTGCCAGCCCTGCCATGGGCAGGGACAGCTCCCACTGTCCCAATGTCCACCCTGGCCTTGGGCACTGCCAGGGATCCAGGGGCAGCCACAGCAAATCTGGGCACCCTGGGCCAGGGCCTGCCCACCCTCCCAGGGAACAATTCCTGCCCAAAATCCCATCCAGCCCTGCCCTCTGGCACTGGGAAGCCATTCCCTGGCTCCTGTCCCTCCAGCCCTTGTCCCCAGTCCCTCTCCAACATCTTCTGAAGCTCCCAGGGATCTGAGTTCAGATTTTCTCCCAGACCAGGTGCTCTCACAGGAGATGGTGCATTGCCAGGCCCAGGGATGGGCACAGCAGGGAGCAGTTCCCTGAGGGCAGCAGCACCTTGGTTAGGGAGTTCTGGGCTCTGGATGCTGCTGGCTTCACCTCACCCCACATCCCTGCAGAGCTGGGAGAAGAGATTTGGGCAATGCTCTCAGGCATGTGGTGGGATTTTGGGGTTGTTCTGTGCACGGCCAGGAATTGGACTGGATGATTCTTGTGGGTCCCATCCCACTCAGGATATTCTGTGATTTCATGGTTCTCTTTGCAATCTCCCCTGTTCTGGTGACCCTCCCGGGTGTCAGCACATCCCACTGAGTGTCTCTGTCACATGGGAGAGCCCTGCAGGGTTTGGGAATGTCAGACACGAGAGAGCCCTGCAGAGCTGGGGAACCCCAGGCTGCCACAGCCCCAGGGACCGGGGGTCAGCCAGGGAATGGCACCGCACTCCCAGGACAGCCCAGCCCCTCCTGCCCAGCACAGACACACGGACACGCTGCAGGTGATCTGATGCAGGGCTTTATTTGGGGTCAGGGCTTCCCCGAGCTCAGGGGCTGGCGCTGGGCAGGGGCTCCTGCTCTTCCCACGATGTTCAGTGGTACTTGTGGGCCAGAGCGTGAGCCACCACACCCACCAGCTTCTGCCAGGCAAACTGGCAGGCCGGGGTGAAATCCTTGCCAAAGTGGGCAGCGAGGACGATGACCAGGATGTCTCCGAGGAGCTGGGGGAGAAAGGGAGACAGGCAGGGTCAGTGCTGCTGGGAGCTGCTGGTCAGCCTGAGCTGAGCAGGGAGCTCAGGGTATCCTGGCTGGGGCTGAGCTGCTGGACCCGCTGTCACCAAGGCTCTGCTGGCTCTGGAGTCCCTCTCCTTCCTGTCCCCCACCCCAAACACCACCTGCAGCCCACAGGTTTCCTCCCCCGACTTCTCCCTGAGGCAGAACTGCCCTCCTGAAAGGGCTCTCACACGCTGCACACTCCTCCTCCTCAGCCCCTGGTCATGGGCATGGCTCACTCCCTGCTCCCTGCCACAACAGAGTCCTCAGTCTTTCCACAGAAAGCTCTGGGTTTTGGGAAAACAACATTTGTTTCGTTCTTAAAAAAAAAATAAAATAAAACCAGAAAGAAAGAACCTTGAATTAATTCCCCATCTTTGGAATGCTGAAGCATTTGTATTCGGCCTGAGACCTACCCTGAAAAACACTATTTTCTTTTTCTGTCTTTAGACATAAATGAAGAGAATGATCAGTTTTTAACTAAAAAGGGGTTGGAGAAGGGGAGCTGGGCAAGGCAGGACCCGGCTCCTTGGTTCTGCTTTTCTTGCTGTGGGATATTGGATTTCCTGAAATGCTCTGCTGAGCTTCCCTCTGCTCTGACTGCACTCCAGCCCAGGCTGTACCTTCCCCTGGGGTCATTCCCCAGCCAGATCTGCTCCAGGTAACCCTCCCTCCATACCTTCCCCTCCCTAGAGCTGTGCTGGCACTACAATTGGGACTTGTTAGGGAGAAAGTCACAGACCCTGCTGCAAAGACCCTTGTACAAACCATCACCTCTCCTGGGTAGCACACAGGGATTCTTCCCCCACCAGCCCAAGAAAATGTGCCTGGACAGAGCAACAGCAGAGCCTGGCTGTCCCCACATGGCCCAGGGAAGGGCTGGCCCTGCAAACACAGCTCACCCTGAAGTTCTCGGGGTCCACGTGCAGCTTGTCACAGTGCAGCTCAGACAGCTTGGAGTAGGTGCCCTTGATGCTGTCCAGGTTCTTGATGGCTTCCCCGAAGGAGGTGAGCACCTTCTTGCCATGGGCACGCACCTTGGGGTTGCCAATGATGGCCGTGGGGCTGGACAGGTTCCCAAAGTCAGAGAAAAACCTCTGGGTCCAGGGGTAGACGATCAGCAGCCTGGGGAGAGAGACAGGAGAAGCACAGAGACCTTAACGCTGCCGCGGCAGGAGCGGTTTCCCTCCGCAGGGGCAGCAGGGCAGGGTCCCGGGCCAGGCCCCACCTGGCCAGGGCCTCGGCGCCGCATTCCTCCACGCGGAGCCTGCCCCAGAGGCCGGCAATGAGCTGCTTCTCCTCGGCTGACCAGTGCACCATGGCAGCGGCTCTGCTGGGCTGCAGGAGGACACGGAGCCCGGAGCGAGCCCGGAGCCCGCCGGGGCTTTTATCCCCTGCCCGCAGCCCCTCCCCGGCCCCCGCAGCGGGGCCACGGGCTGGGACGGGCGGGGGTCCCCGCAGGAGGGGGAGCAGGAGGGGATGGCCAGGGCGTGGCAGCCCCGAGGGCGCCTCTGGTTATCCTGAGCTCCAGCGCTCTATCCCGTCCCCTGGGTGAGGGCAGTTTGCGCCTTGCAGCGCGGCCCCTCCGCGGAGAAAGGGCTGCAGCAGCCCCAGCACGGCTCCATCACCGCTGGCCGTGGGCAGGGCCCCGGGCTGTGACCCAGGAACCTGTGAGCCTGCTGCCGCAGCTCTCTGAACGCTGGGCTCTGCCTGCCATCAGGGAGGCGGTGAATGCACCAACACACAGCCCGTGGCAGAGCCACGCACAGGGCTCTGCCAGCAGCAAAGCCTGCAGCTCCCTGCCCTGCCCAAGGGCCCCGGGGTCCCTGCCCCACCGGGAGCTCTGCTGGAGATGCCCAGAGGGTGCTCAGGCTCCGCAGCCAAAATCTGCATTAACCCCATCATCCCCCTCCTGTAACAGAACTTGACCTCTTTGGTTTATTTGTGCCTTTCAGAGCAGGAATAATCATAGTTGCACTTTGGAGTCCAGCTTCTGGGCTGAACTTCAATAATCATGGCCGGTCCTTTCCAATTTAAGATATTCTAAGAGAGAATCTCAGAATGGTTTAGGTTGGGAGGACCTTAAAGCTCAATCGTGGCATGTGAGGCCCACCCAGGGCCAAGCAGGATCAGCCCATTCCTGCTTTTAGCCACATCCCTGAAGAGCAGTGAAACAGGCTTGGAACACGAGGTTCCTTGCTGCAGGTTCTGCTGTGGGCTCTAAAAACAACAAAAGCTCAGCTCAGGGATGTCCAGCTCGTGGGGAGCCCCTTCTGAACCTGCCAAGTTCCACATTCCCCCTGCCACTTCCAGCCAGGCCAGGCTCTCCTGGAGGAGGTTTGGATTCCCCTGACACACCCTGGAGCATACCAGGGGTGAAGCACCTTCACCAGGAGCAATGATCTGGGGAGATTTCCTCTTTTGTTTTCTGAATAAACCCCCCAAGAAACGCCATTCTGGCTGCAATCAGCATGGGGGTTCTGATCCCAAGGTGCCAGGGCCAGGGCACCGTTTTCCTGTTGTTTTCCAGGGGATTTGGGCTGGCTAAGGAAGAGCTGCTGGGTCCTGTCAGACTGGGCACAGGAGAGGGATAACCAAGCTCCTCAGACATCAACACTTCCTCCAGGGACCATCTCCTGCTAAGTGTCTTTTGTGCTGAAAATAAGGCAGGAAAAGCTATTAAAAGAAAGAAAATAGCAAAGGAGATCTCCAGCCTGACAATATCTTTTCCCCACTCTAGTTGCAGACTTTTTTTTTTTTTTTTTTTTGGTGGAATAGGAATGAATAATCTTCATTAGATTTGCTTGCATTTGCCTTTTCTCCAGAAAATCCAGTCCCCACAGCTGAGGGTTGGACGAGGATGACAAATCAAGTCAAGCTCAGCCTGGCAGAGGCAGGAAGGGGGAATGTGCAGGGACAAGGCTGCCAGGCTGCCACCAGTGCCCACCCTCCTGCACCCCCTCATCAGCCCCACCAGGACCTGGTGCTGCCAGTGCTGCCCTGGGCACCAGCCAAGGGGTGCTGGCACCCACAGGGGTGTTCTGGCATCAGGGAATGGGAGCAGGAAAAGCAGCCTGGGGAGAGGACATCCCACAGGATTTGTGTGCTGGGGGCACCTGGAGCAGGGGGGCATCCCCAGCTGGGAATGGGGATGGGAATGGAGCCACCAGGCAGCACAGTGTGGGCTGGTCCCATCCTGCCAGGTCTCAGAAGGTGCAGGGAGTGCCAGGAGCCTGGAGGTCTGCTGGGGCTGTAGGATCATGGAATGATAGGATGGGTTGGGATGGAGGGACCTTAAAGCTCATCCCACCCCACCCCTGCCATGGGCAGGGACACCTCCCACTGTCCCAATGTCCAACCTGGCCTTGGGCACTGCCAGGGATCCAGGGGCAGCCACAGCAAATCTGGGCACCCTGGGCCAGGGCCTGCCCACCCTCCCAGGGAACAATTCCTGCCCAAAATCCCATCCAGCCCTGCCCTCTGGCACTGGGAAGCCATTCCCTGTGTCCTGTCCCTCCAGCCCTTGTCCCCAGTCCCTCTCCAGCTCTGTTGTCCCCCCTACCCCCAGACATCTCACTTGCAGGAGACCAAACAGTTCACTCAGTTGTGCCTGAAGTCCATCAACAATCACGTTGATAGGAAACCATCCATATCTGTCATGGAGCCTTTGAAAAGTCATGAAATATTTGGGGGTTTGGTGGCTCTGTGTCTGCCTGGTCTCTCTGTGCAGGGATAAAAACCCTTTGGGACTTACTGTGAATCAGCTTCTCTCCTTCTCCACGTGTACCTTGATACCAGGAACAAAATGCCCCTTTCTTTGGGTGACATGACTGAGAACAGGCATTTATGGGTCACAGGAGGCTTCTAACACCTTCCTGTGGGTCAGGGGCAGAAAGTGGGGTGCCCAGAGATGTGGGTGGGGCAGAGAGAGAACACAGTGCAAACTGGCTGCCATAAACCCTGGGATAAATAGCTTTGCCCAATTTTTTCCCTTAGAAACGAGCACATCCTTTCAGCCAAGCATGGCTTTTGCCGTGTCATGCTCTGCTCAGATGTGCTTCCCATGCCAAGAACAAACCCTACCCAAAGAGTCCTGCTCTGCAGACACCTAAACCCACCCAAAACTCCCATCCAGGAAATTAAGTGGCTGCTCTTGGCAGAATCAGGGCCCCCCCAAATTGCAGAGTGGGCGGCGCAGGGTGGGAGGGATGTGAACAAACAAAGTCTGGACAGGCCTTGATAGCAAAATGTTTATCTAAAACCTGCCCCCACCCAGCTGCCTGCTGGGCCTGCGTGACTCAGCTGATTTCGGGTGGGTTTTATGCCAGGGATGAGCCAGGGTAGATTAAAGTCTTCAATTTGTTTATCCTCCCCCCAGAAAAATATGAATCCTCTCCATTTCCCTTGTCTAGGAGAGACATGCAGGTTTTTCAGTAAAAATTCTGCGTAGTTCCTCGGTGCAAAGTCCCCGGTGCGTGACCCCAGAGGGGTGGCAGGACTTTATCAACCCAATACCCTGAAAGCACAATTTCCAGAGGCAAATCCCACACCGGGCACCGAAAGCACCCCGAAGAAAGGCAGGGGGGATTTCCCGGCCCGGCTGTGCCCCCAAGCCCCCCAGCCCCCGAGGGACACACGGACGCGGCGGAGGCTGCACAGGATGAGCTTTATTTGCTGTTAGAAGCTGTGGGCTCGGCGGGGCAGGGCCCGCGGGCGCTGCCCGGGCCTTCCTGCGGCTCCTTAGTGGTACTTGCGGGCCAGGGCGTGGGCGACCACACGCACCAGCTTCTGCCAGGCAGCCTGGCAGTCGGGAGTGAAATCCTTGCCGAAGTGGGCGGCCAGGACGATGATCAGGATGTCACCCAGGAGCTGTGGGGAAAAGAGCGGCCTCAGGTTAGCAATGCCCTGGACAAGCACTCACCAAGCACTCCCATGACACCCAAGGAAGCCTCCAGGGAATCTGTAGCCTTAAAAGCCTCCCCCCAAGTCCTTTATAAGATGCATCTTAGACTTGGTCTTTGCTCTTGCTCTAAAGGTTCAGGTTCTGCTACCTTATGGGAAGAGTAACCAAAAATTCTCCAGAGTTTCTTGGATTAAATCTTTCTTTGTCCCTTCTGCTTTGTTTTGGGGTTTGTCCCTAGCAGAAGACCAAGGTGAGCTCCCAGCACAGCAGGAGCCGGCGCTTGGCCCCGCAGAGCACAAACAAGGAGCTCAGACTGACACAGGGGGATCTCTGCCAGCCCCAGCCCAAGGACAAATGTTGGGGTTAATTCCCACTGAGATGCTCTCAGCCAAGGTTTTCTCTCTGTAGATCCTCTTCTGCGTTTGGCATCCAGCTACCATCTCCTGCCCCTCACTCATCCCTCTGTTCTCCTATGTGCCAAACCTTGCTCTTGCTCCTTCTCTTCCCCCTTGGCTCAAACCTCTTCCTGCTCAACATCTGCTCTCACTTTGTTCTCCCCCTCTACTCCTGCACTGAAACCACATCCTCCCCTTCCTGTGCCCCCTCCACCCTCACTTGTCCCCTCTGCACAGCCCCTGTCACCTCTCAGCCTGCACGGTGCCTTCTCACCAGGCTGCACCGGGTCCCTCCCCTCCCTGCCCCTCCCGCCAGCCCCAGCCCCTCTTCCTCCCACTCTGCCCTGTCTGGGGTGAATCCCTCTCCGGTTGGGAGCAGGGTTAGGGGGGACACTGCAATGGGGAGGGCAGGTCAGGGGCACAGCTCACCCTGAAGTTCTC
>VZTR01025710.1:0-25610 GCA_013400775.1 Chaetops frenatus
CGGGTGCCGTGCCCTACCCCGACACCCCGGTGCCTCCCTACCTTCCCTCGCTCATGTGGAAATCCAGGGCGAAGCCGAAATAGCTGCCGGGGGGTCCCTCGTAGATGGTGGGGGGGTCCTGGAGAAGCTCCAGGGTGGGGGGCAGACACAGCCCCCCAAGGAGCAGCAGCACCTGCAGCAGCCCCATCGTCACCCCAAAATGTGGCCACAGTTCCCGTCCCGGGGCGTCCCTGGCTTATCTCGAGGGACGCAGCTGGGGACGGGGCCAGCAGAAATGGGGAACACAGGAAGGGCCCCCCCGGACGCACATCCGCTCCAGAGGGAGCCAGAGAGGTGCGGGGGATACGGATGCGGCCGGAGCAGGGCGGGGCACAGGAGGTGGCAGTGCCACCGGCAGTCACGGTGACGGCGTGAGGGGACACGGCCACAGCAGCCTGAGCCTATCGCCCACCGGTGCCTCACTCAGCCCGCCGCGGGATGCCAGTCTCGGGGTGGCTATTTCGGGATGCAGGCAGTCCCTACCAGCGGAAATGTGGCGAGGAGGGGAAAAGCCAGCAGGGCACAGGGCCCCCGATATCCTCTCCGCAGCCGGATGGAGCTGACAGCACAGGCCACCCGCACTGGGCATCATCCCCACAGTGTCCTCTTCCCCAGGGCAGGGACACCCAAAAAACCTGCGAGGGGAGAGTTGAGCCGGCAGCACCAGCGCTGCGCAGGGCAATGGCTCTGGCAAGGGACCGGGGCCAAGGTGGGGACAGCCCACAGCCAGGTGAACAGGGCGTGTCCTTGTCCCCGAGGGAGAGTCGGTGCCCGCAGCCAAGCCAGGCCTGTGCCAGCCGCGGGGACTCAGCCCTGCCCGGACAGCGGCGCCAGCCCCTGAATCCACCTGCAGAAGTAATTTAAACTCTGTTAATTAAGGACTCTCGGGCTGTCCGAGAGCTCCGGGGGCTCCACGTGCCAGAGCCGATGGCCGGGAAAGGCCCCGGAGCATCTCGCTGCGAGCCAGCCCTTGTGAAACGGGGCTTTCCTCCTCTCCGTTTCTGAAGCTGGTGGGAAGCAGGACAAGGAAGTCGTGGGGTCTTGGGGGGGCACAGGGGCTCCCCGCTAAACCAAGCGGCGCTTTGGTCTCTGACGGGGGATGCAGCCCCTGGAGCAGGGTCTGCTCCAGCCCTTCAGAGCAGCTGGAGCCGCTGCAGTAGGAAGAGAGCGGGATTTGCCCAAAGCCGTGGCACAGCTCCGAGGGGTGGGAAGGATTTAGCTGAGCCCGGATCAGCACCATGCGCCGGAGAGGACACCGGACTCAGGGGCAGCTGCTCCTCCTCGGGAGGTCTCATCCCCAGCTGGCAGCAGCATCTGAACCCAACTGGAGCCCACACCCGACCCCCTCAGGGCAATTATAATTCTTTCTTCTGACCAGTNTCTTGGCTGCCCTGGAGCCGCTGCAGTAGGAAGAGAGCGGGATTTGCCCAAAGCCGTGGCACAGCTCCGAGGGGTGGGAAGGATTTAGCTGAGCCCGGATCAGCACCATGCGCCGGAGAGGACACCGGACTCAGGGGCAGCTGCTCCTCCTCGGGAGGTCTCATCCCCAGCTGGCAGCAGCATCTGAACCCAACTGGAGCCCACACCCGACCCCCTCAGGGCAATTATAATTCTTTCTTCTGACCAGTAACTTAATTTCCTGTTTCTTTCACACTTCTGCACCATCCCTTATCAGCCACCTTCTCCCAGGGCCACCACCAGGGAATGCAGGGGGGTGGATTTCTTTCCTTTAACCAAACCAGGGCCTTTGGATAGGAAAGGAGAGGCTGGTGCTCGATGCAGCAGCCCCACACCATCACATCTTTTTTCCACAAATCATTGGTTTATTAGAAAGGTTTTTTTTCCCCTCATTTTACAGCATATATATATATTTATATATATATCTTATGTGACAAAGTTAAGTACAGTCTGTTTATGCTCGTTAAGTACTGACAGGTTAATTATTTTAGCGCTATCCTGAAGTCCAAAAACAATCCCTGCCCACAGCGTGATGGGGCCGGGGCACAGACGGGCCCTACAAAGCTCAGCTCTGACAGTAACACTGAATTGTTCGGTATTTACAGGAAATTTGAGTCCCTTTTTTGTGACTGCTGTCACTCTGACCTGCTCCCATTTCTCGTTCACACAGTGAGAGAGCTTAGGGGGTTTTGATCCTTTGACTCTGCCTCGTCTCGTGCTGCGCTCCAGGAGGGGACAGGGAAGAGGATGAGAGTGGGGAAGAGGACAAGGAAAGGGACAGGGATGTCACTGCATCCCCCCGCTGCTCTGAAATCCCTCCCTCCAGCGGCGGTGCCTCAAGGACTGTGATACCTGCAATGCCCTGCGAGTGGGGACAGCAGCAGCTCATCCCCTGCACTGCGGTGGAGAAGCTGCCACGGGCAGTGTCACCTGAGCCGAAGTGACATCATCCCACCTGATGCTGGGAGAACAGGGAAATTCCTTATGGAGTAAGTCGGGGTTACCCTGTGTATGGGGTGGGAACAGTCCCAAGGCTCCTCCTGCACCAGCAGGGTCTGCACATTGCTGCTTCCAAAGTGGGGGGAAAAAGAAAGGAAAAAGGAACAGAAAGAACTATCTGTACTCTGGGAGCATCCTGAATTCCTGCTGCTCCCCAGGCTGCTCCAGTGCCCATTCCTATGGCAGGGAGGAACGCAGCACTACCTGCTAGGGCCACTGCTACCCTCACACTCACACCCCTCAAGTCTCACCTGCTGTTTTTTTTTTTTGTCTGCAAAATTCTAAATGAAGTTTTTTTTGTCTTGTTTTTACATTTTATAGTACATAAAAACTTCAAAAATACATGAGCTTGATAAAATATACATGCTTAGTTGTTCTGCATCTAGCTGAAACTATAAATTGAACCTTTACAAGTGTCTTGGGTCACCTACAGCAAACATATTTACACAGAAGCCACCAGAACAAGTACCACTAAGAACTGGCTGTAAAAAATATTATTGCGATATACTACAAATGTAACCTTTGATAGGAGCTACAAAAAGCAGCATCTTTGTTTACAGAGTTCAGTGCAATTCTTTACATAAAAAAAAAAAATCCTATAAATTAATAAGGAAACCATCAGTGTTACAGAGGAAAGAACACACTTTACACCCTGGCCACGCTCCCCTGTCCTCTGTATTGCTTCAATTCCTAACAGGATTTTCCTTCTCTCTCCCATCCCAGTGCCTCTTTCCCAACACCAAAGAAGATGGAATTCAGAGTGATTTTTTTTCTCCCTTTCAGGGGAAGAGTGGTCAAAGCCCAGACTGGAATCTCAACCTCTAACCCGAGAACCTCTCTCTAGTCTGGGATATCCAGGCATGGTCCTGGCGTGGGAGAACACAGATGCAGGATGGAGAAGGATGGGAGCTCTGGGCACACACACAGAGCTCCTCCTCCTCTTTAGGCCAAGATCTTACTTCCACCTTTGCTGATCACACCAAGATAAACCCACATGTGCAGTGACAGGGGCCAAGGACCTCCTGAAATGCCTGAAAACTGAGGCCTCCAGCCCCTCCGCAGCCAACAGCTCCCAATGTTCTATCGCCAATTACAAACCAGATTCAATCATGCTGTTTTAATTAGATGACCTCATTAAAAGGATTTTTAGAGATCCTATTAGTGTGTATGAAATCTCATTTATCATATACAAGGTGGCAGAAGGAGGATGATCAAGTGTAAGAATCCAGGAGGAAAAAAAGCCTTTCCAAGTGTCTCGCTGTTCTAAAGGTGAAATGGTTCTTCTGGAGCGGTGCTGCTGCGTGCACAGAGGTGTCGGAGCGAGACATCCCTGGGACTGGATACAGCCAACAGCCCAGCCCTCGAGCCTCCGGCTTCTTTGGCTGCTCAAGAGTGAAAGGAAATGCTCAGGCCTCACCTGCCCGCTGGCTTGACTCCAACTCCTTCCCAAAACGCCAAATATTCTCCTTCCTCCGAGGTTCCTTCATTTTGTCCTTCATGTGCCGTGGCTGGGTGGATGCTGCAAGTCCTGTCCTGAGAAAATGGGGTGCAGCAGGGGGTGGAGGTGCAGGGCTGTGGCGGCGGCAGCGGCCGCGGGCCTGGGAGCCAGGAGGGTCGGGTAGAGAGCATGAGGGACTGGGTGGAAGGTGAAGGGGCCCGGGTGGATGGCAGACGCCGGAATGATGTGGATGGGATGGCTGGCCAGGAACGTGGCGGGGTGTCCCGGAATAATCGAGTGGGTCAGGTGGGACAAGGAAATGGGCGTCAGGTGTGGCTGGGGGATGTGGTGGACTTGAGCGAGGGGCTGCGGGTGCGGGTGGGGGTGGATGCCGATGGCGGCGGCGGCGGCGGCAGCGTGGTGCTGCAGGATGGCGTGCTGCACCGTCGTGATGGACGTGGCCGACGCCGCTGCCGGCTGCTGGATGTGGATGGGCTGGAGCGCGGACGTGGCCGGCGCCAGGGCAGCCGAGGCGGGGAAGGCCTTGACTTGCTTGGCCAGCAGCTGCTGCTGGATGTGCTGCTGGGCAGCCTGCTGCAGCTTGCTGTACTTCTCCATCTCCTCAGGGGTGAAGGTGATGGGCTGGCTCTCCAGTGGAGCTAGAGAGGAATCTTCTCCCCCTTCCCGATCCCCTTCCATGCTTGGCTCCCCGCTCTGAGGCACGTAGCCAGGAAAGTGCTCAACATCTGGAACTAAGGGCATCATACTGGTTTCCACTGGGACTGGCTGGTTGCCCCTGTCCATAGGCTCTAGCCCATCACCATCACTCGGATCCGAGAGGAAGTTGTGTGGCATGACCAGATCTCCAGAGCCAAAGCACTCGGGGAGTGCTGGTGTGTCCAGGGAAAGAGACGGCATCTCCACGGCAGCTTCATCAGGTTTCTGCTCATCCAGAGGCTTGTCCTGAATTACCATCACCACATCTTCCAGGAGAGACTGGCCAGCCAGCTGACCCTCCTCCATGCCTTGGGAACCATCCTCAGCATCTGACAGCTCCTGCTCCTCACCCCTCTCCAAGCCAGACTCCTCATATCTTTTGGAGTTTGGTTTCCGAATGGTTGGCAGTTTCCCAATTAAAGGGAGAACCGGTTTGTTGCCTAAGGAAGGAGGCAATTTGGGGCCAAAGTAGCCCTGGGGAGGATCTTTAAGCTTTATGCCCACTTTGTTTGCTCCTGAAAGCATCTCGTCAATGACACAGGGCTTCTTCTCAACCTTCCTGGACTGCACCTTTTCCAGGAGCAGCTTTGCAGTGACGGAGTTCCTCTCCTCAGGACTGCAGTCCCCTTCTGAGGCCCGCCCCGTGCCAGAGCCACTGCTGTTCTGGGAGAGGGAGCCAGATCCTTTCAGATCCTCCCCTTTGCCATCCTCTTTCTTCAGCAGTGACCCTTCACCTCGGCCTGTCCGGAAATAGTGAGGAGATTGGGAGCGATAGATCTTGGACCTGATGAAGTCCCTTCTGCCAGACCGTCGCTCCTCGGGGCTCTCATGGCCCCGTGAGCCCTTCCGTGACAGGGACCTCTGAGAGTGGCTGCGGGTGCTGCGGCTGCGGTCCCGGCTGTAGCTGCGGCTGCGCTTCCAGCTCCGGCCTGTCACGCTGCGGCTCCTCCTCTTGCTCCGACTGCGGCTGCAGCTGCTGCTGCGGCTCCTGCCCCGGCTCCTGGATCTCGACCTGCCTCGAGGGTGGGTTCGGCTCCTGCTCCGACTCCTGGACCTGCTCCTGCTCGAGCTGTAATCATCTTCCGACGAGGAGTACTTGCGCCGCTTCGAGCGGTGGTTTGAACTGTTGTAGTCGGAGTCATCCTCCGAGTCCTGGGAGCGCTTGGAGTGGCAGCGGGAGCGGTCACTGTAGTCACTGTAGCTGTCGTCGGAGTAGCTCCTGCGGTGGCTGTAGCGGCTGTGCTCCGAGGACACCTCCGAGCTGGTGGAGTAGGACCTGTGAGAGGAGTGCCTGCGGCCCGAGCGGGAGCGACTGCGGGAGTGCTCGCTGCCCGAGTCGTAGTCGTCACTGTACTGCGATGGGGACTTCTGGTGGCAGTGCTTGCCAGGGTAGCCCTCATCACTGTCATAGTCGCCGCTGCTCTGCCGGCTCCGGTGGCCGCTCCGGGCCTGGGACAGAGCCAGGCAGCGCCTCCTCGCACCAGGCACCTGCTGCAGCTCAGCCTTGTGTCTTTTGCTGCCATGCTCTTGGCAGGAGTTACCCCCATCCTCTTTTTTACCGCTGCTTCCCTCTTCAGCAGACAGGGATTTCCTCTGGGACTCCTGGGAGCATCGCTTTTTCTTCTGGAAATGGCTGCAATCTTCAGACACTTCAGGTTTCAGTGCCCGGTCTGACTCTGTCAGAAGGGAGGATTTACCTTTTTTGTGCCTGTGTCTTTTCCGTTTCTTGGGTTTCTCTTCCCCCAGCTCAGCTTTCCGGGCCTTCTCCTCAACATCCTCCTTATGTTTGCGTTTGTGTCTGCTGGACTTTTTGTGCTTCTTTTTCTTTTTGTGTTTATGGGACCTTCCAGATTTACTCTTACCTGCTACGCTCTTACTGCTGTCCTCCCCCTCTCCCTTACTGACACTTCCCAGACCAGACTCCTGCTTGCTCTGGGATTTGTTTTCCGTTTTTTGAGCTGAACTGTTCCCTACACTTTCAGCCTCCTTGGCTTTGCTCACCTCACCAGGTTCTGTGCTCTGAGTGTTGTCTTTACAAAGCCCCCCTGGATCCTTCGATTTCTCTGCCCCTTTCCCTTTTGCATCCTTGTTACGGGAGAGCTTGAAATCGAAGTACAGGGGGTTGCAGCTGTAGGACACGGAGGGCTCAGCTTTGGTGAAGATGAGCAGCTCTGAAGGCCACTGCAGTGTTGTGCTCTCATCCTTACTCAGAACAGGGAAAAAAGGTCCTGTGGGGTGCTTTGGTCCCTCAGAGCCATCTCTGCAGCCTGAGGCAGGAGGAGGAGCTTCTTTAGCAGTGTCTGGCTCGGTGGGGTTGCTCTCTGGAAGGTGTTTGTTCTCCTGTGTGTTTTCATTCTCTGGGATGCCCTGCTGAGCTGCACTTTCAGTAGTACTCTGCTCCTTCTGCTGCCCTGTGCTCTCAGCAGCCTTTTCTGTGTGCTTGCCAGGTTTGGGTTTGGGGGAGCTCCCCTTTTTCACTTCGTGCACGTTTTTTTTGTTCACATTTTCAGCTTCTGTTTGCTCAGTAGCCTTCATGAAAAGCAGGAATTGAAAGTTGGGTTTTACTTTACAGTGGGCTGGGGGGATGTAGTGGTAATATTCTGGTTCCACGGCCGTTGGTCCATCATCTCGCCTCATCTTCTTTAGTTTGGATAAGGTGCTGGCCAGAGCCCCGCTGTCCTTGTCATGCTGGTCATCGTCCTCCGCCTTACCATCAGAATTATTGGTGCCTTCACCCTCCCCAGACTTCTGTAGGCTGCCACCCTCCGAAGACCCCCTTTCATCACCTTTTGCCCCATCTGCAGAACTGGCCTCCTCCACGTGGTCCTTGAAAACAGAAGCGATGGTCTCCAGCTTCACTGGGGTCTTCTTGGCAAAGGAAAAGGACACCCCGATCTTCTGCAGCGGAGCTCCCAAAGAGCTCTTAATGCCGAAGCTGATGGCCTGTGCCCCCTGGGTGGGTGTCTGGCCTGGCATCACAGTGCCTTGTCCAGTGTTCAGGAAGCCTCTGTCTGTGGTCATTTCTGTGGCCTGGCCGGAGCTTGTCTGGATGAAGGAGCTGCTGTTGGCTGCAGAATCGTCGTCATCCCCACCTTCATCATCCACAGCTACTGTGGTGGTCCTGAACATGGGCCCACTTCCAGGAGCACTGTGGAACAGGGGAGAGAGAGAACACAGTTGACTGGTGTCCCTATCCCTCTGCACGAGGATCCATCCCTCAGTGGAGACAATCTTACACAGGTCAAGTGCTCTAGTACCCAGAAACATGCATTAAAACATAAACATACAGCCACTCAAAGTTTTTAATAATATTAAATTACTGAAGAAAATGTATTGCTGGATAAAGCAATTTGGGGATATTCTGCATGATCTGTTTAGTAATTCACTCCTACCAAAACCACAGCATGAGCCCCAAACACCAGTGTGAAGTTTTGCCCTCAAAACCTGTGCAGTGTCTCCGAGCAGGAATGCCAGCCCAGTCCAGGGGTGCTGGGGACCATCCAGACTCACCAGTCAGGCTGCCTCCTCTGCTCAGCCAACTCGTGCAGGCGCCGCAGGGCTTTCTCCTGCTTCCTCTCATCTTTACGGGATCTTGACGAGACGTTGCGAGCAAATTCCCTTTGCTTGAGATCTTTCAACCTCTGAGGCAAAAGAAAGCAGGGACAGATCAGATCAAAGCTGTCTGTGGTTTATCCAAGAGCAACTCTTCGCTATAGCGATGGAAATTGCAGTGTCAAGCCTCTCCCCAGGGACATTTATTGAGCCAGGATGGAGCAACAGCATCTTAGCTCAGCAAACCCCACAGAGCACACTGCCATCCTCCCAGCAGCTGAAGGAAAACACAACTGGTGGTCACTTTTGGCTATGACTTCAAGTTCTGTGTATACCCCTTTCCAATCAACATTACTGGTTTTCTTTAGCATGGACAACAAAGCCGATTTTGAAGCAACAAGCAAATTCTGGAAGGAAAAGGGGAAAGAAGGAGGATTGTTTACTTTGCTGCTCTTGCAGGGTGCAGATGTACTTGACAAACAGTGCATGACACGAGTCAAGAGCATGGGCCAAAGGACAGGAGGGATTAGCTGGTGCCAGAGTTACCCAGGAATGACATCTGACAAAAGCAATGTACCATTACATTGGAGAAGGAACCAAAAATCCTATGCAAATGATTTCGTAAGCAAATCCAGAATACAACATACACCACAACCAGTTACTTGTTTTCCTGACAGTAGTTCTGAGAGGGTCTCTCAAGAAACAAACTGCTCTAAAGGCAGGAGGATATGTTGGGACTGAATACTTTGGATGGCAGAGGCACCAAGTTCCCGAGAAATCTTATCATGAGGGAGTAAATCCAATCCCAAGGAATTTCAAACATCCTAGTGTCACTGAGGAAGTCTAGGTAGCCAATTCTAATAGCAAATAAACATCCAAGACTTGAGAACATTTTGTTAAGTCCTTGTCTCAGAACACTAGAAGAAGAAGCTGCTGGTTTTCCCTGGAATATATATGGATAGTCGTAACATTTTTTTAGAGTGCTCTACAGAAGTTTAAGTAACAGAAAGCAACAGGGACAGATCTCTACCATCCTAAAGGGACTCACTGTTCTTTTTTAGTGCACAATTCAAAACCCTTTCAAAGGCCCAGTTCCAGAACGCATCCTGTACTCAGCTTTTGGAAAAAGTTTCATGTTTTTCAGGCATTTCATGCAGGGCCTGGGAGACTAACGGGACTCAGAGCAGGAGTCACTTTGGAACAATTCTTGTACAGGATGTACAAATCCCTGGTGAATTCTAAATACTTCTGGCTGGCTGACTCTGCCTCTTTCTTGGAGCAGAGTCAGACTGCCACACACAGAAACAGTGGATCTGGAAACCAACCCAAAGCTCAAACTGGAGAAATTAAGCCGGCCCAATGTAAAGAGAACATTGCTTTGTGAAAAAGGGGGAGATTGGACAAGACAGAGGATTCTCTTACCTAATTGTATTTACTAAATGCAGTTGATTGTTACCAAAATCAGAGGGGAGGACACACAAAAAAGATACAACTACAGACACCAGTAGAAAGAAACTCACTCTTGTGATCTGGACTCCCAAATTAGAAGGGTTTGCTTTGAATACATCAGCTGAAAACGTCACATCACAAAGAAAAAAAGAAAGTAAAAATATAACAAGAGTGGAAGAGAGAAAAAAAAAACCAAGCAAGCATTACTAGAGAGTTGTGAGGGAGTGTGCCAGCTATTCTACAGAGTGGGAGCGGAGCCAGCGGAACCACGGGACCGAGCCAGGGTCTGGAGCAGGGGGGACACACACAGACACGCACGGACACAGCAATGATCCCATCTGGAACAGCAGAGCTACTTTCACCAGCACAAGTAAAGGGCTCAAGGGTTTTGTGGTGTATGTTAAATGTTGAAGAGTAAATTTTTTTCCAAGGGGAAGGAAAAAAAGTAAAATAGATGGACTGAGCAAATGCTATCAGCTTTTTCATGCCAATTTCAAAAGCGTGTCTGAAATGCTCCGGGAAGTTAGAGCTACCAACAGCTGACAAAACTATTTAATGGAGGCTGATGCCAAGTCTCGAGATCACTCATCCATTTGGAAAAAAGTATGACCTAGCTATTTACAGCAGACATGAACTGTGACCTTTTCCTCTCAAGAGGAAGGTGCAGCACTCTGAGCCCCCGGTGCCTCCAGGCATGGTCCTGATCATCCTCCAGGACACAGATTGGGCTCACAGCTATCTGGAACAATGCAGCTGCTCCCAGGCTCTCCTGCCTCCATTACATGGCAATTTGAATGCAGACAGAATTAAATGCCCATTATTAAATGCTGACCTCTGTGTGTCTTTCCTCCCCCAAACCTCCCATTCTCAACACTTAAAATTTAGAGGTGAAAATTAGAGCAAATGAACTATCCCAAAATACTGTAACTCCCGAATATGCATCACAGCAACTTCCAGCTGCACCCAAACCTAGGCCCTTTAAGCTGACAAACCACTGGCCCTGGTGTCAAGACTGCTGAGAATTTGGTAGTTCCAAAATTGGGGAAGAGTTGTCTAGTTTTACAAAGGACCAAGAGATCTCAAGGCTGAGTTTCTTTTTGTCACACAGGGGTCAGGAGGAAAAAGGGTCTTGCTGGGGAAGTACAGCAAAGAAAAGCTCATAAATGCACTGTGCCAGCTCCTTGGGAATGTAGAATACAGAATAGAACATAGCTCAGCTTCTTAGACTGACCTAAACCAACACATTTATCATCAGAAAGGACTCCAGGTTTGCAAGAGACCGGCTGGACGACATTGTCTTCCCTAAATGCATCCTGGGGGAGGGAAAGGGGGAAAAGCAGGAGCCCACACTGCTCATCTGTAAGAACAACCTTCTTCAGGAATGAAAAACACCCAGAACTTCTCAAAATAACCAGTAACTCTCCCTTTGCTTATTGTTTCACATATGTCACTGAATGCAGTGATTCATCCCCTCAAAGATGGATAACCAGTTCACTACAGCCATGCCCACCCTGCTCCCCAGTCCTGACTGGGAAGGAGCAATCCAAAGCCTGAAGTACAATTTCAAAGGATGAAGGGAGCACGTGGAACACTGAAATGCTGCTCACACACTCCAGGTCTCAGCCTGCCCGAGAAATAAGTTGAACTAAACATACTTAAACTCAGTTTGCACTAAAGAAATTTCCATCTAATCCCAAGGACAGTGTTCATTATTCTAATCCCCCAAAAACCTCTAAATTACTTTTTGGACCACACCATACGTGTGGGTGTGAGGGAGACTGGACAGGCACAGAACTGCCTCTTCCCCAGCACAACAGAAAAATTCCAACAAGGATTTAACACAGCCACTCAACCATCCTTAGGGAGCTTCTCTCCTCCACAAGAAGCCCTTGGAAATCATACTTTAGGGGTGAATCCTCCCATTGTACTTAGCAAGACAATGATTTTTTCCATAGGATTAGAGCCACCAAACCTGTATTAAATCAAATACTTCACGCTTCATGCTACTGCAGGATTTCAAAATTAAGGAGCATTTTTTTCTCCATGGGCAATGTGTTTTCTGAGGAAGCAGTAGTTTACCTAAGCAGCAACGTCCTTTCAAACTGCAGGATCATGGGGACCATAAAGCCAAGGAATACTCTGCTGGTTTATTACTTCAGCTGTCAGAACAGCCACACTGCAGTGACCAGCAGTGACACAAATCACCAGCCCTTACACAAAACTTCTCCAGATTTCCACATGCTGTAGGCAGTACTTTACAACCTCCAGCCTTCCTGGGGTTTATTAATAGCTGCCACCCCAGTCAGCTTTGGAACAAAGAATTGTATTTTAAGTTTCCAGCTTTGTTTCTAACAAAATTCCAAACTTGTCTCCATATTTCTACAGGAGTGCAAATCGAGCTCTTAAAGAGCAGGTTTAGTATGAAATCTGTAGCTACTTCTCGACTCCAGCACAAGGAGGCCACAGTGCTGGATTATCTCCCAGTCCCTGAATGGCTCAGGAGGGGCCAAACTGGCAAACACCACCAGTACCTTCCAGTTCTCACAAATCAGCTTAAACCAGCTGCACTACAGCACTGCTGAAAAGCTCCTGAGAGTCCATCCCAGGCACAGCAAAGAGGGGAAATCCAGGGGGGTGAGCAGGAGCCAGGAACTGTTGCAGCAGGAAAACCACTGGATCATCATAGAATGTCCTAAGTAGGAAGGAACCTCCAAGGATCGTCCAGTCCAACTCCTGCCCTGCACAGACACCCCAACAATCCCACCCTGTGCATCCCTGGGAGCGGTGTCCAAATGCTCCTGGAGCTCCGGCAGTCTTGGGGCATGAAGAAACTCAGCACACCCCAGATTTTGCTGATGAGATGGTCCCAGGTAAGACTTCCCCAGTCCCCAGCTGGGGTGCAGAGCTTTACAGGCTCAGGACCAGGAGTAAATGGATTTTCTCCGTTTAAGGTGACAAAGCCACACAGCATGCTGAACTGAGGCCCACTGAGAGACATTCTCTGCCTAAAAGTGCAGAGCAGAAAGAGGCCCTGTTATTCTCACAAGACAAAAGCACTGCCACACTGTGTCACCAGACATGAAGATGTGAGACTTTCATGCCAAACCTCATACTGAGATGGCTCAAAGCAGATCCACCTTTGGGGCTCGAGACAGGAGGCAGCTCCCATAACATCAGAGCCCCCTCCTCCCTTGCCATTGTTCTTGCATCTCTCTGCCAACCCACATTAAATAAAATAATAATAATGTACTTTTCATTCAGTGCCTGCAGATTCTGTACTTTTGATGTCTGCTCAATTCTTTGCCCCAAAAGCTTCTGGGAATGAACGACACCATTAAACACAAGCTCAAAGGATGGCAACCTTGATCATTTTATTGAAGTGAGAACATAAGACTGGCTTATCTTTGGCCATCAACATTCTTTGCACGCTCATAAATGAAGTGAGAAGAATAGAGGGGAAATGGTCTGCAAACACTGTTTTATTTCATCTTAATTTCATCCCTGGAAGGAATCAGTATTCTTCTTAGTTGGGTTAAGAAAAATACAGAATGGGTCGGGTTGGAAGTGACCTTAAAGCACATCCAGTCCCATGCCCCTGCCATGGGCAGGGACATCTCCCACTATCCCAGGGTGCTGCAAGCCCTGTCCAACCTGGCCATGGGGATGGGGCAGCCACAGCTTCTCTGGGCAGCCCGTGCCAGGGCTCACTACTCTCACTGGGGAGAACTTGCTCATCATCTCTAATGCAAACCTACTCCCTTTTCAGTTAAATCCATTCCCTTTTGTTTTATCACTCCATGCCCTTGTCCAAAGCCCCTCCAGTTCTCCTGTAGTCTCTTTATTGCTAATTGGTGGGTTTTCTGAGGGCAAAGCACTACTGTAGTAGCAGAACCTTACATGTAACACCAAGTACCTCAGAGATTCCCTCCTCAGTCTCCTCTGTTCAAACTGTGCTTGGAGGCCCAAGGTTTTGGAAATCCCAAGTCTCTCCAAAACACAAAGTTCAGGGTTTGCATTCAGAGTATTCCTCAACCCCAGCAGTGACTGTCTTGGTAATTTTATTGTGCTTGAACAGATCCCTCCCCCTCAGCATGAGAAGCAAAGATGCAGCTAATTAGAGCACAAAGAGAACTGCACATCTATACTTCCAGTTCTGAATTCCACCCTCTCCCAAAGAACTTCTTTATGGAATACATTCCCTTTGTCCTTTTACAAAGAGAATCTAGGCAGAATTAATCACCTACACCTCCAAAACACCACACACTTAGGGGAAAAAAACCAGCTACATAAAAGCCTGTGTTTCAATGCTGGTTTGTGATCTCCCAGGGAACTTGGCACAGGTTCACTCAGGAACACGTTTGTTTTTCTCAGGGAATGCAGGAGGGGAATGTTTTGATTTGGTTGGGTCAGTGATTCAGTAAACAGCTCAAGCCCTCAGCAGGCACATGAGCAGAATGAGGTGATGGCGGGAGATTCTCCAAGTTCTGGATTGTTAAACCCCCCCCACTGTAGAAGCTGACTGTAAATGCTACATAACTGACAGACAATGTAATTCCAACCATAACAACTCCTGCAGGCTGCTCCAGGTGCTGGGCCCTGCACATCCAGGTTTATTTGAATACACAGACTGGGCATAATCCAGATAAGGGGCCTGCACTCATCTTCACACAAATCTAACATAAGATCTTTATCTTGATGGCAAAACCGCAAACCAAATAAAGAGCCCTCACAGGTGTAATGCCTTAAGGACACATTCCCACTGAATCCAAAGTGTTAGAGGACTGTGGGAGCTCCCAAAGATCAAGACACTGTGGATCTGCAGGAAAGCAGCACAAAAATCACAGAATCACAGACTGCTTTGATTTGGAAAAGATCTTAAAGATCACCTTGTTCCACCCAGAGCCATCGGCAGGGACATCCTGCACTGTCCCAGGTTGTTCCAAGTCCTGTCCAACCTGGCCCTGAACACTTCCAGGGATATACACTGGGTCCATCTTCACCACCCAAGCTCCTTCTTACCTGCAGAAGTTTTCTTCCTACATTTTCCACCTTCTGTCTGTTAATTATTATTAATTATTACTTTGTTGACTGTCAGGACTGGGCACCATCAGGAGTGGGGCCCATCAAGATCAAAATCCAACAGCTAAAAAAAACCTACCATTAAAGACATCAGCAGCTGTACAAGAAGTTATGGGATGCAGCCTTTTCCAGTTGCTCATTGAAGGGTGTGTGAGAGAACTGAGCTTATTGTCCCCTCCTGCAGGGCCACCTGTACCCACTCCAGCTGCTTTCAGTGCCCTGAGAGGGACAGGCCATATGCTGACCAGAGGATGACTGGTCCTTAAAACAGCTGCACTTCTCATCTCAAGTACCAACCTAATTGAAACCAGCTCAGCTCCACTGCACACCTCCACCACGATGGCTAAAACACAGTGACTGAAAAATGCCAATGGTTTGGGAGAATAAATGCAAGGATCTTTTCCCAGGTAAGGAAATGCTGCCTTTTGGAGAAACTTGGTGTTGAGGTTGATTCAGATGTAGCCAAATGCTCTATGAAACCAGAACAGGTAGGAAATAAAGAGAATAAACCTCCCCTTTAATTGTTTGGTGGTGACACAATTTTGGTGGGTCCAAAATTCATCCGGTTGGGATCCATACACTTACCTATCATCCCTGTTGGGCAATAATCCTGAGTTCCTTCCTGGAATACAAGACAGTGTCTTTATAACTCGGGAGTGGAAAGGGATCTGAGGATGGAACATCTATTTACAGGGACAGCCTAATGCTCGCTGAGCCACACAGGGATAAGCAAACACTTCAGCGTCAGGGGGATGTGGAACTAAAAATACTTAAAAGCAAAAATGCTGTAGAAACTGAGCCAAGAAAAAAAGCAAAAATGAGCTCTGTTGCCTCAAAAATTACCACTGAGACAACAACATCTTGCAGATGATGTATACCAAGCTGGGTTGCTGTAACTAAGATACTGTAATGGCCTTTCTTTCCAAGAAAGCTAACTGATGGCCTACTTTTAGGAAAAGTTCGTGTTTTTCCTCAAAAACTTTAGGCTCATCTTTTTGCAATCTCGCCTTCTTGTCCAAAGAGACAAACTATACAACACCAATATGCAACATATCAAAAGCACAGCTTTTTTTTAAAAACTATTTTAAAATTTAGACTGAACTGCTGGAAATGAACCTCCCTGGACCAGGAGGGAGCACAGCAGTGAGATAATGTTACTTCTGCAAATTCACCTTCATTCTGTCTCAGGGGTTTCACGTTCACTCCCTGAACGCTGACCCAGCGGGGTCACACGCATTTCAGCCTGACAAAGCTGGACAAGCAATTTTTTCCCTAAGCAAAGCATGATTGCTTCTTTGTTTAAATCCCTCTGTAACTAGAAATTAATGCTGGGTGATGAGCCAGAGTTTGGAAGCTCGTTTTTTCCAAAGCCTGCCTGAAGTGACTGCAATGGATGGAATTATCCAAGAACCTAATTCCTCTCAAAATAATCAGCAGTACCACACAACCTCCAAATTCTTTCTCCTGATGAGATGACCCCACCCTGTGTATGCAGAAGATATTTTTCTCTCAGGCCACTCCTAGCTGATGACTCTTTTCATTGCTTTCCATAGGCTGGTTTCCTCCTCCACAGCATCTCCAGCTGCTGGAAGAGCTCTGAGCCTGGGCAGCCTCACGTCAGTGCCCCGTTAGTCACCAAGGGCTGGAGCAGGAGTTCACGGAATTCCACGGCATCAGCACACCAAGAATGTGACACAAACAGGTCCTGCCACCTCCCAGATAAATGCAGGTCACTGCACTCGGGTTTCAGCCAAGCTGATGGAAATCTTCCAAGGAAGTTCTCTGCTCTCAGGTGTCATGACTGAGCTCAGCCAAAACCACCCCTTTGCCCAATAACCAAGGGAATAAATCATTTTCTGCTCTTGATTCTACCAAACCACTCTTCTTTACAGAGCCCAACTGCCCTGCCATGAGAATTCCTGACAAGACTCTCTTAGTTCAAAGACTCTCTGTCATATCCTATACTTAATACACACACACAAAAATCATACACTAAAGCCACATTCCTGTTTTTATGCTGTTTTCACTGCTATTTTTCAAGCTCTACAGCAAATCCTCCTTGAGTTACCAGCATTTTGATGATTGTGTTGTTAGAATTTATGACTAGGAACATCAAACCCCTCCTCTGAGCCCTTCCAGCCCTGGAGGAGCCCAACACTGCTATCTGCTGTGCAGTTATATCTCATTTAGCAGCTTAAATGGTCAAACAGATCAGGCTAACACGAGAACTTCCATTATTTACTGTGCAGCATGAAGCACCCTGCAGACACTACCACACATCCCTACCCTGGGAAAAAAGCCAGCTCCACAGAGACTCTGAACCCACCTTCTCCTGAGAATTACGGAATTTGGGAAGTGCTCCTTTCTTAGGATTCCTTTAACACAGCCCATTATTTCCTAGTCTGTTTTCTGTAACTCCACAGAACACAGACTCAGGTACTAAAATGCTCACAGGCAGGGAATCATCACTCCCCAAAGCTGTACTAATGCTAAAAGTAGCTGGGAGCTATCCACATGTACTCTCCTCAGTTTAACACCAGCACATTCCTGCCTGTGGGTCTTTCAGAACTGGGGCTTTTTGATGCCAACCATGGAGTGGGGCTTGGGGTTCTTTTGTTGTTTTGTTTTTAAAGGATGATGGGCATAAAAATCTTACCCAGCAACATAAAACACATATTCCTGGACCAGTAAGGAAAACAGATACACCAGGGAAACTCCAAGTATTAACCACAAACAAGACCACCACAATGAACATCAAACTGATGAACTGTGCTGTCTACACTTGGTTACCTGCTTGTGAGCATGGTCGTAAGAGTTGATGTGGTTGTCAAACTCTTGGTGCTTCTGATACTGCTTGTCACAGAGTTCACAGTAGAAATTTGCTCTGAGGTCTTCCAAAGCCTTGGCAATGGCCTTTTCTTTATCAACATAATCCTGAAAAATTAAGCAAAAAATGCTTCTCTTAAGTGTCCTGTAGAACAGTTAGTCCTTTAAAGAAAAAGTGCTTAATAAAAACTTAGTGTACACTGATTACATTTATTACAGGATCACTGAGGTTGGAAAACACCTCCAAGATCATTTGGTCCAACCTGTGCCCAATCCCCACCTTGTCCTCAGCCCAGAGCACTGAGTGCCACATCCATGAACTCTTTGGACACCTCCAGGGATGGGAACTCCATCACCTCTCCCTGGGCAGGCCCTTCCAAAGCCTGACCACCCTTTCCAGGAAATTCTTCCTGATGTCCTGAGCCTCCCCTGGCACAGCCTGAGGCTGTTCCCTCTCCTCCTGTCCCTGTTCCCTGGGAGCAGAGCTCGACCCTCCCTCACTGCCCCTCCTGTCAGGGAGTTGTGCAGAGCCAGAAGGTCCCTCCTGAGCCTCCTTTGCTCCAGGCTGAGCCTCTTTCCCAGCCCACTCTGCCTCTCCTTCCCAGCTCTATTCCCTTCCCTGGACACACTCCAGCCCCTCAATGTCCTTCTTGTCATAAGGTGCCCAGAACTGGACACAGCACTGGAGGTCCCTCTGCAATGCCAACTCAGGGGACAGCCACTGCCCTGGTCCTGCTGCCACTCAAGTCCTGGGACAGCCCAGGTGCCACAGGCCTCTTGCCCACCTGGGCTCATGTCCAGCTGCTGCTGACCAGCACCTCCAGGTGCTTTCCAGTTATTTTGCCTCCACCTGGAGCATCCCACGGTGTTGCTGTGACCCAAATGCAGGTCCCAGCACTTGGCATTAACCCAGCTTACAAAGCTGAGCAGCCTATGCAAATTCACAGGTGGGATTCCAGAAACTTTGCAATGCTACTGACCTTGGCTCTGTTTGTTACCCAGAATCACAGAAATATTCTGAGCTGGAAGGGACCCACAAGAACTTAACATCCCCTGGTCATAGCAGAGGTATCACTAAAAGGAGACTGTTTGAAACAAGGCCTGCAGTGCTGATGGGGGAAGGCAGTTTTGCCTCAGGGGGAGCCTCCTGGATTGTCTGAGCTCCAAGGGGAGGTTCAATGCCTTGAGCTAACCCAGAGACACACTGGCATCAAACCCAGGAGGATCCCTGCCTTTGGAAAAGAGCCTTACAACTCTGAAGCTGGCACTGGGCACAGGAAGCTGCACTTAATGGACAGGGAGGGAGACAGCCTTGGGGTGCTGAGAGGGTCTTTTCTCTTCTACAACTGAACATTTGCAAAGCTGGAAAACCAAACCTCCAGGCAGAGGTGAGGCATGTCACCCGGCAACAGTGACATCCTGGGGAAATCCCAGTCCCTCCAGTGGCTGCACTGGCTGAAAATCCAGGTGCAGAAGGAGCCTGTGTTGTCTCCAGGGCTGCTGCACACCCGGGGGGCTCCGAGACACACCTGATGCCGGGGCACAGGAACCTCAGGGCTGAGCAGCTGCTCCCTCTTGCCAGGCTGTATCAATTACAACCCCACCAGCAGAATTAATAAAACATCACCACTCTTCATGAGCTCTCTGGGGGAGGTTTACCCTGAGGAGGTAGAAGCTTTTACTCAAAATCAGCTACAAATGCTGTATTACAAAGCCCACTATACTGACTGCAGCACTCCCCATACAGCCATTGACCATAGGCATTTCAACTGGAATAAAGAGAAATTATATAAAAAACCAGCCTAACATTAGAGGAAAAGCACTTAAGAATCTTTTTTTCCATCTTCAATATGAACTTCCTATGGGAAGCTTCCTTCCTCAGCAAGAGTAGGCAGCAAACATTTAAGACGGAAAATTTTTAAAGGTTTTTCCTTTGAATTTCAGATCTTGTTCAAGACAATATGGTTTATCTCCTAGTCACCAAATCAAAATGGTATTAAAATAACATTACTGAGTATGTTTTATATGATATAAAATTTATATTAAAAATGTCATCACCCAAGGAGAGGAAAAAAATACCAAAAAATTTTAGTGCTCATGTCTAGGATTGTTTTCAATTTAAAGCACTATTCACTTCTACATAAAAAAGGAAGCAACTTCCTGCTTCCATCTATAACCAGATGCCCTTGTTAAGAAGAAAAAAGAAAAAAAAATCAACAAATCTGGAGTTTTGAGCCTGAAGCAGGTCCCCAGGAAGACAAGAAAGGAAAACAGAGCAGCGTGAGCCTAACAGAACACGGACGTTTAAAGTTCCTCTGAATCCCAGACAAGCTTCCTGAGCCATGTGTAGGTTTTTTTTGAGCAAGCATCCTGTGGCTAAACAATGAAACCCCACCATTTGAGTGATCAGAATCTATACAAAAGATGGGAATTAAAAAACATTTCTTGGCTGCAGAGTCATCTGAAATTCCTCTGAGGGTCCCTGAATTGCTGATCAGGATGCACCGCCATCGGCAGTTACATAATGGACTCCTATGGAGCAGCAAAAAGTAACGGCTGCAGAGATTTTTCACAGATTAATACCAAAATGCAAGGGGGTAAGGATGAACTGAGCTAATAAAAACCCACTGGAGCTGGGAGACACTGCTACTGCTCCAGAGCTCCTGAAAAAAATCCATGCTGGATGAGGGCAGGAAGAGAAAAGAGTCTCAAAGCAACACAGGTTTGGCTGAGTTTGGAAAGATAACTGTAAACCCCAAGAACTTGGGGATCATAGGATGGTTGTGGCTGGGAGGGACCTTAAAGCTCAACCAGTCCCACCCCTTGGCATGGGCAGGGACACCTCCCACTAGACCAGGTTGCTCCAAGCCCCATTCAATCTTCCCAGGGATGGGGAGCCCACAGTCCCTCTGGGTACCCAAACACCTGCAGTTCACTTACCAAACAAGTTAAGGTCTCAAGAAAAAAAAAAAAAAAAAAGAGGAGAGGATGCTATAAATTTTCATAGCTGAACAAACTGTCTGAAGAATTAACTGTTCAACTGGGGAAATGGAATTTTAGATTTCCCAAGATTATGTTTCATTTTAATGGCATTGAAACTACTTTCCCATTATTTATCAAATAATTAAAATTTATGCAAGACTTCATTTGGATGTCTTGGGCTCTTCCTCAACCCTGGTACTTTCCAAATCTCCAGACAATTGAAGGAACAGGCTTTCTTAAGAGCTGATGGACTGTAGGGGCTGGGAAGCAGAAGAGTGGATTAAAGGATGAGCAGAGACCATGTCTCAACAGAGAAGCTGGTTACAGCTAATCCAAGAATGCTCCAGCCCGTCACGCTCAATCCCAACACCACAGCTCATTTTTATCAGCCCTTGGCTTACAAAATAACCCCACAGGTTTCCTAAACCCCATAGAAATACAGAATTTATCTTTTTTTTAATGCTACTTGAGCAATTCTTCCAAAGAGCTCCAGCCCATTGATTTCTCTGAGCTGGAGCCACATCCTACCTTTCCAAGCAAGCAGGATTTATGCAGTAACACCATAATGTACCGATCACTTCTCACTCAGTACGACACAAGATCTCCTTCCCTCCCACCTGGTAACTGCCCCTCTACCACCTGCAGGTTTTGTCCTGACATGGCAGGCTCACTCAAAAAATCTGGCAGCCATGAGTGTAGGGAAGGAAATGCCCTGCTCACCCTGGGACTGTTCCTTCCAGAACAGGAGCAAAGCACATGGAGAAAGCCTCGCTGCTGGCCTGGGGCTCTTCAGCAGCTAAGCAAACACAAAGGTTGATGCCAGGAAGTGAATAACCAGTGTGTTAAAATATAAATCATCTCCACAATGACCAAACCCAAGAGCAGTGAATTCCTACCACCATCAATGCAGCAGAATGAGGAGAATTCAGCCCCATCAGAACAGAACTTTTCCCAACCAGCCCACGGACACCGTGATTTGATGCCCCTCTCTCTGTACCTTGTATTTCTGCCTCAGCTCCTCGGTGTCTTCCTTCTCCACCTCCAGCACTCGCCTCCGCTCTGTGGCATCCTCGGCGTAGTCGAGCTGTTTTAAAAGAAAATAGAGAAGAGAGGCAATTTGGCCCATAAATACACTGCACTATCAAATCCTCCAGAAAGCACAACTTAACAATTTTAACAGAAACAGAATCTATGCAAGTTGTACTTTGCTCTCCCTGTTCTGTCACTCCAAATGTAAAATAGGTCATTAATCCCTCTGATGTGGGGGTCCTGGCAGGCCTATGGCAGCTTTGGGGAGGGGAAATCTTACAGCCCAGGGATTTTGGGGAGCATCCAGACCCCAGAACTCAGGCTCACAGGGATAAACAGGATACATTTTGAGGAGAAGTGTTTTCTAACTGCACTGATTTAAGAGCAAGTTGTCCTTTATTTTGGATGCAGAAACTCTCATTTTTAAATGTCTTTCCCACCCCCTCCCCTGAAGCCCTACAGGGGCTGAGGGGCCAGGGGAGCTCACCTCCATCTCCATCCGGCCCATGCCCATGACATCATACTTGACAACGATAGGGATGGGATCTGTCCTGCCTGAAAGTGGAACACAAAGAGAGGGGTCAGCAGCAGCCCAGCACCACAGCTCACTGTACACATTGGGTTTGGGTGGTTAGAGATCTTGCCTTGGAGTGCAGAGACCAGAAAGCTACAGTGAACCAAACACAAGCCATTCTCACAGCTTACAGCCAACCCTGCACCCAGCTCCGAACAACACCCAGGATGATAAATGCATTTTCTGAACATTAACTGCTCATGTAAAAGCTTCTCCTGCTTAATGTTCTCCCATGACAAGCCCTGGGGCAGGACTGATAACAGGACTTGAGCCTTCCCCTCAAGGCTTCCACATCAGGCTTCTCATCTTCCTGTAAGAGTGAAGAAGCTGCTAAATACATTTCACTGTTGCAGCTCATGAATAATCGATTAGAACTTCCCTTTAAGGGATGTGGAAGCCTCCCTCCCACCAGCTTATGCCCTCCCCAGGAGTAAGGAATGCGGAGGAGAAGGATGGCACAGAAGCCAAACCTCGCCCATCCCAACCACCCAGTCTAGGCCAGGGGTCGGTCCCTGCTCCCCCAGCCCCCGGAGCGATGCTCTGGCCCCGCCGTGTCACCTGTAAGCTGTGAAAAGGACTGGTTGCGAAGAAAATTGACTTTGAACTAATCAAACTATGCTGGAGATTTTTTTTTTTTAAAAACATATCTTTAATCCACTCATAACCAGCCAAACAAAGCAAAATGGGGCAGACAAGCACTTTACTACCACAGCTTTTTTTTTTTTTTTTATTTCAATTTTTTTTTTTTTTTTTTTTTAATTTAAATTATTATTATTTTGATTTTTACATCACAACTGACACTGGTGGTTGTGATGTAACCCACTGACACAGTACTTACCTTCTCCGGTGCAAACCTTGAGTGAAAAAACAGAATGTTTACTTCCCTTATTATTGCTCTTGTTTGGTGTAAACAACTCTTTTGTTATACACACATACACAGGTATTATACCTTTGGGCTAAAAGATCAACAGGTTGGAGTCATGCCAAAATATTCCACTGCCATCCACATGTGCAAAATGTTAAAGTCTTTAAAACTGCCCTCAGAAAAACCTGGACAGGTGTGAACTCTTTGCCAGCATCAGCTATAATTCCTGCCAAAAACAGAGCCCCAGAGGGTCTTTTGAGCCTTAAAGTACAGATATGTGTTTTTATTCAGAAATAAATCCATTTAATTAATTGCTTTACGGTTTTGTTGATATGCCCAGGAATTTGACAGGCAGGTATCCATCAGGTCCAAAAGTAGTGATCACATTGATCTGAAATTATTTGGACAGAGCTTTCCTTTGGATATTTAATGCTCACCCTTTGACAAGGTTTCTCTTACGCCCAATGGTATAATACAGTAAGCAGTGACTGCAATTTTTAGCAAAAGGACCAAATTAAAGACAGGTTATAAAAATGACTTCCTAGGTGCAATATCACTTTCATAACGTCTCAGCCAGGGATTTACTGGTAAGTGGTGAACCCAAATGGCATGGCTGGCACCAAGTGCCAACAATTTATTATTTAATTTTTTTTCAAATTTTTTTTCTTTTTGTTTTGTTCTGGTTTTGGGTATTTTTTGTTTGTTTTTTCTCCAGCAATTGAGATCTTTAGATGCAGCCTCATTGCCCTGGTAAACCCCTGTACACAAACAATGCATCAGTACTTTTGCCTTCTAAGGCAGTCAAAGTTTTTTGGGTTGTTTTTTTTGAATTCAAAATCTATTTGGAAATTGCAGTAGCAAGTGCTAGTGCCCATCGTGTTGGGGGAGGGGGGGGGGAATCAAGTTTGGACAGTATTAAAAATTAATGTTTAAACTGATTTTGGCAGTTCTAACACAAACAGAAACATCCCTTCTTAGCAATACCCTTTAATGAACAAGGATCAGACAAGTGTGCATAAAGAAAGGAAAGGAAAATGAAAGACCAAGCAGAAGGATGATGGCTACAACAGAGAAAGTAAGCCTAACATTGGTGCACTGATGACAAAAGGAGTAATTCAGTCTGAAAATAAAAAATTACCACTGCTAAGTTTACCATCACCACAACAAGTCCAGGATCATAACGCTGTAAAAAAGAAACACCATTTGTTAGGCAGAACATTAGGGGCAGAAAATAGGCCGTTTGGCAGGGAGGATGCGTTAAAAAAAAATAACAGGAGGTTTCTTGCTCACCCCTCCACCCCATGACTGTGCTCTGCCCTGTGGAACCAGGGAGCCACTGGAGCAGCTCTGACTCCTGTTGGGTGCTGGGAGAGTTCCTGGTAACAGCCCCGCTCCGAGGAGGCACTGAGGCACATGAAAGCAGGCAATTTAAAAAGGAAACAAATCGGGATCTTAAGGAAATGAATTGTGGGTCAAAAGGAGCTCTGCCTGCAGGTTTGAGGAGAATATTCCATGCGAGAAGTGATGCCTTTGTTTTAAACTGAACCATCATTTCATTCTGAATGGAATGCCACGTGCGACATGCAGGTGGCAAGTGGCACGTCCAGGCACGTAGCACAGCTGAGGCAGCAGTGTCAACCCCACATGGACACCCCCTGGAGCCAGCTGGGGCAGCAGGACATGCTGCTGGACACGGGGCTTGCTCCGTGTCCAAGGAAAGCCACAATGTGAAGGGACAGGGACAAGCTCAGGGCCAACCCTCGCCTGCTGGCTGCCAGGTGAGACATTGGGAGCAGGCAAAGAGGGAAATGGGACTCTGCAAGTTCAGCTCATTACTTCTGCTTTGCAGGAACTTCCTTGAGGAAAGTTTATCTGCTGGCCATGACAATGGGATCTTTCCCAGCAGGTAAATGTGGCTCGTATGTTGGGAGCCTCCCAGGTCTGGGGTCCCTGCTGAGCCTTTCCTGTACACCAGCCTGCTTCGAAGGGAACAAACTTCCAAGGCCCAGAATTCTCACACTTCCTCCCACTCAGCAGGGCTGCAAGCAGTGCCACACAGACAGCTAATTCCCAGGATAAATCCTGCTGTGTCCCTGTCCCAGCCCCCTGCACCCCACAACATTTATTTTCTTTTTGAGACAGGTCACAAACTCCTTCACAGACTGGTCACTGCACAGGCTGTGGACCCCAAGGAAGACAGGGTTACTGCATAAAACACTTCCACACACAGGGAAGATCTCGTGGAGAGGACAGAGCAGGAACCTCCAGTAGGATGGGAAAAATAAACAGCTCACACAAGAGTCACACTTTAGAACACCCAATCTCAAAGTAAATTAGGTTAGTAATGATTCCCTGGATTCAGAAATGAAATGAAATTCCCAAACTGACCATCTGTACTTGTTTTGCTTTCCTCTCCCCAAGACACAGGAAAACCTTTCTCCCAGCTTGTGAAAAATTGCTCAGCCCCAAACCCCAACAGCTGCCCCCCTCCCAGAGCCCTGCAGTGGCAGGGAGCAGGCAGCACACAGCCAGGCAGGCTTCTCCAAATTCCCTCCTTTTTAATTGCATAGTTATTGGATATGAGCAAACACTTCCCCCCCCCC
>VZTR01025710.1:25628-56945 GCA_013400775.1 Chaetops frenatus
GTGCTATAAATTAATAAGTTTTGGGAAATTCATCCTAAGGCTTCAGGGCTTTGGTATAAGACACAGGTCACGTTGCACATGGAGGACTGTGGGTTCAGGGCCATGCTCTGGCTCTGGACACGCTGTGGATGCTGCTCTGCCCTTTGGAATGGAAATATCCCAGCTGGAGGTGCCATCTGAGCAGCTGGAAACACCAGCATTGTCAACACCAGTCCATGTTTTATCCTGTTTTTAATAAGTCAAAACAACACAGTTTTCACCACATTTGCATGTTCAGAGGAACACTTCCCTCCAAAAACAGCATCATGGCAATAGAAGCCCAGAATGGTCTGGCTTGGGAGGGAACTTAAAAACCAGTTCCTCCCCCTGCCATGAGGACCTTCCACTGTCCCAGGGTGCTCTAAGCTCCATCCAACGTGGCCTTGGACACTTCAGGGATCCAGGGGCAGCCACAGCTGCTCTGGGCACCCTGTGCCAGGGCCTCACCACTCTCACAGGGAAGAGCTTCTTCCCAATATCTAATGTAAACTGCTCCTTTTTTAAATTCACAACTCCTACTTCTTGTCCTATCCCAACAGGTAAGTTTCTCTGTTAAAGAGACATTCAGACAGGATGGAAAAAAAAGTACCCCAAAAATTCTATGCTAACATAATTCAACCAAATCTCTTTGAGTGTGTCCCTTATGCACAGTGTGTAAGCACCACAGAAGTAACACAACAACTGTAATCCAGCTTGTTTTGCTGACATCTTCATAGAAATTCCCCCCGGGTACAAGCTTTGTAGGATGCAATCCTAGAGGACTGATTGATATCACACTTGTCACTGGAGGAGAATTTCATAAACTCAGCATCTCCAGAGGACACAGACAACAGCATCTGATCTCATTGGACATGGAGGATTTCTCCTTGTTCATTATCTTTATGCTGCAACTGAAACCCACAGTAAGACACAACCTTCCAGGGGCTTTTAGCTGTTCCTGGAAAGGGACTATCACTCAGTGGTGTGTAGGGCAGTTTCATGACCACAGCACAGAGTTGCTCTGGTGGATAAGGGTTGGTTTGTTCAGTCAGTACAAACCCCACTGCAGGCTCTGGAAGGGAAACAGGTGCCTGGAGTCAGAAACCAACACCTGCAGGAATGGATCCCCAGGGACAGGGCTCACCTTCAGCTGTAGTGTCTGGGAAGAGGGAGATAGAGAGGAGTCCCTGTGCTCATGAATGAGTTGTATTTTCAGAGATGAGGATTTTGCAACACTCAACACTCCTGGGACTGTTCAATACAGCCGAGAGGGTCAGGCTCTGCTTCCAGGGAACAAGTGACAGGACAGGAGGAAACAGCCTCAAATTGTGCCAGGAAACGTTTAGGTTGGATATTGGGGAAATTTCTTCATGGAAAGGGTTGTCCTGCCCAGGGCAGTGGTGGAGTCCCCATCCCTAGAAGGATTTAACAGCTATATAGATGTGGCAGCTGGGGACATAAAGTAGTGATGGCCTTGGTAGCATTGGGCTCCCTAACAGACTATGAGAAACCAAGAGCTGTCCTGTTGAAAATTCAGACTCCTCATTCAGTACATCAAAAGGGAAGAGGGCAGAAAATCCACTCATTTTCACTGGTACACAAGGCTGGGGTGCTCCTCATTGGCTAAAAATGACACCACGTTATCAAACTCATTCCAACTGCTGCAAGAAGCAAACAAACAAGGCCAAGCTTTAATCCTGGATCCCTCTGGGAATTAAATTTGTGAGCTCATCCTGTTTATGTCCGATTTCTGGAAGGGGTCAAAACAATCAGGAGATTCAAACAAAGGTCCATCATCCTCAGTGGCAAAAAAAGTTCCTGTGAGCAGAAAGTGTTTTCCAAGAACACAGAAACTGCCCAGTGAATTTAATCCTTACTAAGCAGGGCAGAAATGATGAGAGAAAGTCAAGTTATAAACACCCCAATCACAGGGAAAACTTCCAATGGGAGCTCAAAACTTTGCAGACACACAAACCAAGGGTGCCACTTGCAGACAACCAAGCTGGAGTTTGACACTGAGGCACCAAGCAGAGCTCCCTTGACCTTCTGCAGGGGAAGGAACATAGTGAGTGGAGGTCAAGAAACATCCCTACCCCAAATGATGGACAATGGATTAAAGAGCAACACAGAAGGTGTTGGAGCACAAACACAATTCCTAGTTGATTTAGGATTGGAATCTGAGGTAAGAGTTGCTGTCTGTATTCATCTTGGTAAGTGTACAGGGCTGAAGTGTTTGGTCTATTCAGGGCTGCACTGAGGAGCAAGGCAGGCTGTGCATGGCCATGGCCTCTCCCTTCCCCACACTCATCTCTCCCAGTTTAATAAAACTGCTCTTCCACTGCACCAGCACAAAGGGCCAGAAGGCCTCCTTCCAAGCCAGGTGAAGGCCATCTGTCAAAACAAACACACAGCACTGAAAGCACAAGGATTTCAGATTTCACTGGCTACACCCACTCAAGCAACACAAACTCACCACCTGTAATCAAGGGAAGGATGTTGCACCTCCAAAAGCACAAAGGGGGAAACTGCTTCCCCCAAAGGACACTGAGGCATTGAGCAAACCTCCCTTTTGGTCTGCGGTCTGCGGGGTTTTAATAAAGCAGTGAAGACGGGTATGATGACAGCAGCCACAGCAGCCAGGTTTCTCAAGCTCATTTCACATGAAAACATCACTCTTAAAACCACTGGTGTGATTTGTGTTACAAACACAAGCATGGAAATATTCCTCCATGCCAGGATTGAGGTTCCTGTGAGGACATGTAAAGATACAAGAAGATAAGAGAGTGTTCACAACTATTTCTTGGGTAAGACTGCCAAACCAATGCATACCTAATGAATAAAGGCACTGTTAAACATTTTTATCTGCCTCTCCTGTATTTTCTTGTATTTATTTCAAAGTTCCAAACCCCAGAAAGAAATCTAACACCCCTCAGTCCCTCAGATGCTCATTGTTCCATGTTCACAGGCCTGACATACATCCACTGTCTGCCTCCACGAGATCAGAGGAGCCAACAAATGGAAAACACATTAATATCCGAGCTGAAGCCATTTGGCGAGCGGGTGACAGTGCCAGGATTCAAGACCTTGGAATTCAAACCCTGAGCTCATTTCTCCAAGCTGCAGCTGCCAAATGATCACATTTGTGACTGATCTCAGTTGCTCAAGTAGTCAGAGTTCTGTTTATTGCTCCCCACAGCTCAAGGAACATCCAGCAAAGGCAGCGCCTGCAGCCACCTGGCACTGCCTTGGAACGGGGACTCGGATCTGGCTCCATCCCACAGCCAGGGATCACCCCAGGGGCTGCCAGCATTGGATATTTCTTGCCTGAGGTGCGGGATCACGGCTTCACCTGCAGCTCTGAGCAGCTTCCAGCACTTGTCAGACACTCCTGCACTTCCACCCTGCTCAGCCCTTGGACCAAGAGCGAATGTTTTCCCCTTTCTGAACAGATTTGGGGAGGAACGTGCCAAAGAAAAACTGCACCATAGTGATGCTGAGGCAGGGAGTGCTGACTATATTTATCCTCACAAAATTTGCAAGTCAGAGCACAAATCCACTTGTACTTTTTCTTTTAATTGAAACCCATGCAACAATAATACAGTTTGATGGAGGAATTGAATTTCAGCATTTGCTAACAAATTTGCTATACCTGACTTTGCTACCTAGATGGATGCACTCCTGAAAGGATAAAATAAACCAAAAGCACTTTTTATTAACTGCTGCTCCCTGTATCACCAGGATGATTTATACAATCAGTGTGGGGCACATCTTGGTCAACAGGAACAGCACTGCCCTGACAGTCTGTGCAGGTTTATTGCTTTCAGCCTGAGTGGAAGGGAACAAGGATGCAGGAAGGGTTCCCAGCTCTGCATGGCAGTGCCAAGAGCTCCCAAGACACAGGCACAGCCCTGCCCTCTCCTCACAGCATTACATCAGCAGAGCTGCTCCCCAGGGAGATGGAAGCAGCTCTTCCAGAACAGTTACACTGAAATAATGCCAAAACTTGGCTAAAACCATAAGCAAACATGAAGGAAGTTAGTACTTAACAGGCAGAAGAATCAGGGGACAGAAGGCATTTCTTCAGGACCAAAGGCTACAGGAAAGTTCCTGCCACTGCAAGGACCTGCCCTAAAAGGGACGCCCTTGCCCTAAACAGAACCACCTGCTGCTTCTATTTCCTGAGTACTGAAGATAATCCAAGTTCCGGTACAGACCAGCAGCCACCCACCTTGAAACTCCTTTTGGTTTCACTCTGAGCATTTTCATGACAATAACCAAGCACTGAATGAGCTGCCTCAGCCCTTGAGGAGCAAACACACAGGAATTCCAGGGCTACACTGAGCCCCCACATTACCTGAGCTGTTTGATTCACAACTGAGACACTGAGGAGCAGCTCTGCCATGACAAATCGTGTGATTTCTGTTGCCATAGCAAAGTACTAGATTGGGATTCACCTCTCAGAGATACCACAAAAGATCAGGACAATCTTGGTCTTGGGAATACTGTGGGAATGTGCAGTAAATCAATGCTTTTAAACATTATCAAATTAATCATATAGGACACAGTCTGTGGTGTAGGAGAACTTGTAACTGCTTCTGTACAGGTACAGGAGCTGTTTTAAAAGGGTCAATGCTGCAATCAGGCAAGAAGGTTTACAACAGATAACTTTAGAGAGGCAAATCTGTGCTGAATAATTACAGCTGTCACCCAGGCTGGCTAAGGATGAACTGGACCTGTCCATCAGAGCTGGTCAATCTTTCCTCAGAGTCCCCTACATATGGCCAGTAAACATAAACCTTCCTCCTGCCCTCTCCAAACCCTCCCTGCAGAGCTGCTCACCCTCCCCAGGCCCTGCTATGACCAGGGAAGCAGCAAGATAAGCGATTCAGCTTCCCCAAATCTAATTAAATGAGATTAAACTACGGGTTTTAGTCTTGCAGATATACCTCTAGAGTACTATTACTTCATATTAAACACACAAGTCAAAAAGGAAAAAAAAAAAAAAAACACCACCCAGAAGTTTTCAGCACAATTATTTTTTTAAACAAGACTTGTCAAAAAACCGACAGGGAAAAGACAAAGAGTTTATAAAAATATTTTCAAATGCACAATTCAAATTAACCCACTTCTGCATGTCAGTCTCCTGGCTTTTCATAATACTACTTTAACTTAATGGGAAATACTCATTCCAAGAGAAAGCATTAGAGTGTTGTTGAATTCAGATTTTCCTCAGCCCTCTCATTCCCCTCCTGACTTACATAACTCCTGATTTATTCACAATCCTTGCGCTCATTTAGCACAGGACTTCACACGAAGGTCAGGCAATGTTTTTAACCAATCTTTTGCTAGTTTCATTTTTTCAGGAGACCACTAAATTCTGGATTATCAACTACAGGTGTTCCCCCAAAGAAAAAACAGGCTACAATCACCATTTTCTCACTTGTGAGAGCATAACCATTACACATCTCCATGGAAAAACGGCTCCCTAAGCCATATTTTCCAAATTAAAAAAGATCCCTGTCAACTGGCAGCCCTCTCTCCTGCTTTTTCATATTCACTGGCTGCTAGCAAGCTGAAGCACCATTTCCAAATATAACACAAGTTGTTTGTGGGAAAAAAATGATGAAAAACATCAGGAAAAGAGATGAGCTGAAGGATGACTCCACTGAATTCCTTGTGAGTGTCTCTGAACCAGGACTCCAGCATTGGTGTGGGCAGAGTCGACAGCACTGCCCCTGCCCCATGCTCCACTCAGCACACATCTCACATTAAGTGGAAGATGCAGATGTTTCAGCAAGAACACAGCTGGTGACAGCCATGTCCCTCAGGGCATGGGCTCTGTGCTCCCCTACCCAAGGGCTCAGCTCCTCTCATTAACAAGACTTACATCACAAGGCAGCTGCCCCAGGGGGTAGAAATGCCTCCACCTCTGGAATTTTCCTGATAATGAGCCACGTGTTATGACAGCAGCAGATTTTTAACACTAGCAATGGGCAAGTGTGCATTTTAGGCTGTTGCAGCTACCACCCAGAGACAGCTCAGCACTCTCACCACTAGATTCCATCCACCCAGTGGGTAGTCAGGATGAAGGAACCCATCACAGGGTACAGTCCTGCAGCGTGAGGTTCTTTCTGAACACCACCACAAGGGCCTGACTAGAAGAAAGAAACATTTCTGCCTGGCTAATGTAACATAGCATCACTTTGGGATTCACAGAACTAAAGAGGGAGCCCCAGCTTAGACAAACATCTAGAATTAAAAGCAAGATCACAAAACTCAGCACACTGAACTCATCCACTTCCTTTTAAGTGCCCAGAAAGTAGATGAATGCAGTATCAATTCCATATATGCAACCCAAAATTTTTGAGCGTTTGATATAAGGACCTTCTGCAGGAGGTCAGACACCACATCCACAGCTCAAGGCTACTTGAAGGGGTTCTGTTTCTGCTGCACCTCTTCACCACAGACTGTGGAAGATTTTAGGCTCAACCACAATGTGATGCAAGAAGAGTTTAACAGGAACACACCTACATCTCTTTAGAAATCTTTCCTGGTCTTTCCTGAGCAAGGAAGTGTGGAAGAGGGGAAGAACTTCTGCTCCTCCCTTCTCACTGCACATCAAATGACTTCACTCTTCAAACTCCTAAAATAAGATTAAAATTGGATGCAAATGTTTTCCTTCTGACATTTTATATTTGGATTTTTGGGCCAATCTAAGATTCATGCAGAAAGGTCACTGGATAATGAATTAAACACTCCCAACACAATCATCACCAATGCCACAGGCAACAGGCACAGGTTCTGGCTGCTGAGAACTCAGAGGAGAAAAGCTGGAGCAGCAGCAGCTTCCCTTCCACATCCTCTGCCTGCCCAGATCTCTGGAGAAGTTGGCTGGCAGGTGGATAAGGAACTTTTCCCTTCCAAAAATTTCTGCACATGCTTCAAAGCCTACGTTAGGAAGGTTTCAGCACTGAACTGGGTTAAACTGGGAGGGTTATTTTTACCCCTGTGTTCCTGTGACCATGCAGGAGGCACAGGAAAGCCCTCACAGGCCACATCCATGATTTGCCTGTAGCTTCCCCACAGTCCCAATGAGCAGAGCTCCAACAAGATGTGAGAGCTCCAGAGCAGCTCCAGTGTAGCGAGAGGCACAGTGGAAACACCAAAATCTGGACAAGTCCCAAAGTGCAAGTTCCTGCTTGGCCCATGGGACACGGTGACATTACCACCCCCTGTCCCAGCTCCAGACCTACAGTCCCATAATCCATGTTCACTCCATCACATCAGAGCCTGCAGCACCCCAGGCCCTTGGGCTGTGCCTTGGGATCCACCCAGGGCTGGGACAAGAATTTTCCTTCTTTCAAGTCTGTGTTTCCATACTGGTGACACACAGAGCAGCACAGAGCACCCAAAAGAGAGAACACATGAGTTCCACCCCGTGATGTACATCCCACATGCTGAAGGAAAGGCCAAGAGGTAACAAATACAACCCAACCCTGAGGTCTGGCCCCAGCAGGGATATGAGAGCACAGGAGAGTGCCATGCATTAACCAGAGGAACTCCAATGAAACCATGTTAGAGGAAGCCAGAAGCATTAACCAGCAAGGCAGTCCTGCCTGAGAGGTTAGAGAGCCTTAGACTGAGGGATTAACAGGCATTGCCAGAGTCTGGAGAACTCAGTACCTCTGCACAATCCTCCACAGCACAGACACCCCCATCTCTAACGGGCTCACTCAGAGAAGGTGGATTACAAGCTCCCAGGTCTTCAGACTATGGGCACAGGAACACAAGTGAGTTATTGAGGGGCTCAGGGCACACCTGAGCTTCAAATGCTCCCACAGGTTTCTACAGAAATGCAATTTAGCGTCACAGGAAGAATTTAGGCTCAAGACAGCAAGGAGACCAGGTGTGCTGGTTCAACCAGCACTTTGGTGTCCCAGTGAGATTTGCTAATCCCTGACAAACTGCTTGGGAACACAAGTAAGTCCAACCTGTGAAGAAACCACGAGTGAGCCTCTCCCATCCAGAAAACCTCTGCCACCACTTTCCATCGTCAGTGGGCCCTTTACTGGCCTTTTAACGGCTTCTGACCCCTGTGAGCGCTGACAGATCATGGGAACTACCTCAAATCTTTAATTCTTTTAATACCAAAGCACCAGCACAGTTTGAAGCTGCACCACTCCCTGTCAGTGTGGAAAGTGAATCCTCCTCCCTCCACGCTGACTCTCACACGTCCACCACACACACAGCTCTAAACCTGTACCAACAGGTGAGACAGCAGCTTCCACTTGCAAACTGCCAAATATGAAACTCAACAGTGCATTCACCTGGATATATTAATAATGGAAAGAAAATCTAATCTAGGAACAAAGCAGAAATAATTTTGTAAAGACTGAGGCTGGAGTTGAAGGTTTCAGATAGAAGGGACTGGACTTACCCTGCAGTGACTTTCCCAATCCCTGGCCCAGCTTCCACCCATGTTTCTGGAGTAAGCGGTGTCCAATATTATCCTGACAGACAGAACAGAGAAAACAAACCAAAAATATTCCAATAATATATTCTTCCCTTCCCACTGACATTTAAACATGTGATGAGCAAGAGATTTTTCTACATATATATGCATGCAAAAAAATGCTACTGAAAAGGCAATATATGCCCAATAAAGGGAAAGACAAATGTCAAAAATTGCTGGCTAGAATTTTTCCAGGGGGATGGGTATCAGAGACGGTCACTTTCTGATGGTGTGCTGGGCAACTTTTGTGCATCACGTTTAAAAGAAATAAAAAATAATAAAAATAAAAAGCAATGTGGGAGAAAATAAAGTGTACCAATAAAAATTGACAGTAAAAAGCATAAAATCAAGCTATTTATACAATCATATCCATCACCTAGACAGCACCACTTAAGATTTTTTTGTAAAGAAAATCTACAATGTGTTTAGTCATTTTGTTTGTGTCAGGCTTTTATAATACTGAGTAAGTTGTAAGTGCAAGACTGCCCCACCACTAGAAACCAAAACACAATCAGAGCAAAATCCAGGCTAGACTTGATTGGGTTTTTTTTATATATGTATATATATATAAACTAGCATGCAGCCAATATTAAACTGAAAAAACAGTGAGGTTAGTAAAACAAAAATTAAAAAAAAAAATCAATTAAATAAAATGAGCTCAAGCACAGACTGGGTGATGCATTTCACATGTAAACTAACAAAAATACTAAGATGTTAGAATGAAACAGGCCTAGCAATAAGTTAACAGCAAGGAACCATTAGTGCATGTAGGGGAAACAATAAGCATAATGTCTCATCTTCCCAAAAAAAAGCTATTTTGGAATAAATGGAAAAGTTCTGACGCAGCAATTCAATGTCAGTTTTTGGCAATGGGGCTGAGCAGGGCTCAGTGTGGAAGTTGTTGTGTTTTATGCAAGGTTTTTGCCCCCAGACAAAGAGCAGAGCACTCATAGCACCCTCGAACCATCTCAATCTGCCAGCTCACCCTCAGTGACCAGTTCACCCAGTTACAAGCAGTGACCAGCTCCTCAAAGAAGGACTCCTGGCTGGGACCGTGTTCACCTTCTTATCACAAAAAAATAAAAACTAAAATCAGATATGAACTTGTTGATTATTAATTATCACCAGGCAAACCACAACCTGAGGTATCACAGAAATATCCTGAGTTATAACAGGATGTGACTCCAGAACACTGAGTGGTACATGGAATCCTAAAAAATAATTGTATCTATGTGCTGCAGGTTTCTTTAATGAAATAACAGTCATCAACAGAAACCAGAGTAGGTTTTGTCACTCTACAGTGAAGAAAATGACCACAGGATTTGCACAACTTTGGTCAATCAGCTTGAAAGGCACAACCTTCTCAAAGATACTGGCTGCATGGATACATTTTTCCTCAAAAATATATTATTAAGTACAAATTTCCGATTTTTTTTCTGATATCCTAGTAAAGTCAGTAAATTTTGTATTCCTGTATTTCCCAAGGAATAATGTACATTTTTCCCACACTACCGGCTCTCCCCCAGAACATAATTAGGGCTACATGGAAAAAAAATTAAACCAGGAGATGTAAGGAAACTTCTGGGGATAAAAGGTTAAGTGCAAAAAAAAAAAAGAAAAAAAAACACAAACAGAAAAAATAAACAAGGATGGATCCCCACCACAAGTACCATGGAGAGGGTTGTCTGTTGGGAAGACAGGAAAACTTACCTGCAGGCACACCTGGGCAGGCCAATCCCAACAGCCACAGAGTGCCCTGTCCTGGCAGAGAGGGGCTGCAGCCTGGGATATGTTTGGGATAAGGCACTAATTGTCCTACCCTGACAAAGGATCATTGAATCTAAGAGCCGGTGCTGACAAAAATGGCTGCGTTTTCCAAAAAGAAATAAAAAAGAAAGAAAAAAAAAATCCAAAGGACAAGGAGTACTTTGCAGTGTTGGCCAAGTGGAGATGAGACATTGTGCTGACTGTGTGTGTTATGAATGCACTAAAATAAAGACAGATGAAGCAGAACGCTATTCCAAAAGCAGTGCAAGTGGAGTGAAAGCATTTCCATACGAACCTGGCTTTAAAAACTGGGCTGTCAAAAGAACAGTTAAATGTAACACAAAGTAAGAAACTGTCCAATCACTAATGGTAGTTTTTTTTCTTTTGCTTTGTTTTCAATTCACTGCTTGCAAGTAATGTATTTATTAAAGAAGAGTGAAAGCATAAAATAAATTCAACAAGTCAAGACCAGCTGGGAGATTCAAGAGCGGTGTGTTGTGACTGACACAGTGACAGGGGAAACAAATGTTAAAGGGAAAAAGAAAAATTTAGAAAGGTTATACACATTAGCACCACTTTTACAGACCCACTCAAGAGGATGGTCCCGAGTTGTTTGACATAAATTGGAATTATGCCTGAACATTGCCCTGTTTCAGTTCCCAGGAAAGGGTTGTGTCTCCCACCCAGACTTTTCCATTTGTTTGTTTATGCAGTGGAACTACTCCCTAATTTTAGATCCTACTCAATTGAAATGGAGCATCTTCTGTTGCACTGAATAAGGAGAACAACTCTAATTATTTGAAACTAACATTTGAGTTGGGACCTGGCCATCATTTTGCTCCTTTCTGGCCATGTTCAGCTCCTCCCTCCTTTTCCAATGGCTATCCCAGACCTCTGATGGAGGCAGACTGACAGAACTGCTCTTCCGTTCAAATGTTGCCCTAAAAATTAAATTATGGAAGGCCAGTCTTGCTTGGTTCATGAGAGCCTGTCTGCAGAGCGTGGGGAATAGTCAGGGATATTGGGACCAAAATGTGACATGGGACAGCAAATGCTGCAACAGCTGACAACTTTTTTTTAAACTGCATTTTTAAGTGAGAGTTCTGTAAAAGTACAGCTACTTTCACATAGAAGAGATGGGGGTTTTCAAAGCAAGCTTCCTGTCCATGTCAAGAGCTGCCATTGCTTTTGAACAGACTATCCTCACAGTGCAGCAGTTTTCCTACAGAGGAGCTGTACTGATCCACAGAAACACCACAGCCCTGGCAGGACATCCTTCATCTCTCAGCAGAGGGCTGGCACCAATCTCCTCACTTTCTGCCATTTGGGAGCTCCTTCTGTTGCAGCCAGAATAAAAATTATTGAGGCAGCCAAAATAAGTCTCCCAAAAGGTGTTTGGGTGAGCAAGGGAGCTCTCAAGTTGTGGGATGCTCTGTGCAGGGAGAAGGGCTCAGCAGCTCTGGGTGTAACAACCCCAGCTCTGGATACGGGCAGCACTGATGGAAAGCTCTGCTCTACTGACAAAGCAGAACTTCTCCAAAGGTGTAGGAAGTGCAAAGCATTGGAACCACCAAACCTTCACAGAGCTAGGTAAGCTGCTTTGAAAAAGCCTCGTGCAAAGTGACCTGGCTCCACCAGCTCTAACTTGCCTCCCCAGTTCCCCATCCTGTGCCCTGGCAAGATGCCTTTGGTTGCTTTCCCTGGGGTTCAGTGATCCCTGAGCGGGATATCCCCAGCACAAATTTCTGACAAAGGTCCTGGCCAATAGAAAAAATAATTGCTTACAATTAAAAGATGGGTAGAAGAAGCCCAAGGTTTTGATGATGCCTGTGGGATGTAACCCATGCCACCAGTTTTGCCTAGCACAGGTTTCCCATGAGATCCCCACGATCCCATCATTCATCCCGGCACGGGCAGGAACCATTCCTCTCTTGAGTGGATTGTAAGCTGTGCTGACTGTGTATGGAGGAATCTATAAGCAAGGATTGGATGCTACTGGGTGAACCCATGCAAACAAGAGGTTGAAAAGATTCCCAAAACAAAACCTAGAGCTCACTACAGATGACACAATGAAGACCAGAGAGAAAAGCCAAATAGTAATGCTACACCATTCAGCTTCCAGAAGCACATTATTTATAGCGCTGTCCACATATGGCTGCTGCTAAATGTCAAATCAGCAGCCTCATCAAATGACACTTTGGAACTAGTGGAGTCCACAGATCTGTACAGATTTCCAGTGCCACAAGCCCGGCTCCGGCCTGGCCAGGCTGCAACAGCCCCTGGTGTCACAGCACCACCGACTGCAGCCTGATACAGGGGGCTCAAGGCACTCCTCGTGGCACCAAGCAGCATTAGAGAGAGGGGGAAAGGACATTTGTTAGTTAGGACAAGGACAAACTAACAAGCTCCAGGAGAAGTGGGTGATTCCCAGTCTGGCCTCCAACCTGCAGTGGTGACGGCGTGGGTCGACCCCTGACACTGCCTGCACGGGGCCAGGGCTGCTCCTTGGGGACTCTAAGGGTCTATCGCTGTCTCCTACTCCATCTGCACTGCTGGGATGAGGAAAACCAGGAATTCACAGCAAAGAGACTCAATAAACAAGTAGAGATAAGGAATTAACGTGAAGAAAATCTGGATTCTATTAAAGCTGCAATAATTTGTGACTTCCCGTTCGAGTACCTGAACTCAGTGCACTCAAAATACCCCAAAACAAATGCATGCAGCCTCTTGAATTTTAAAAAAAAGGTGAAGTGCTCTAATTTTTCAAGGACACCAGACACCAGTGATTGCACTGACATGAACAGCCAGTGTAAGTGAAGCATCTTTCAAAGCACAACAAGAAAAAATGTTACTTGTGGGGGGGAAAAATATCAGTATTTGCAGCTCTGAAATATTTGATATGAAATATTTTCTTCAATTTAGTAATGGAAAACAGCTGGCACTCGTTCAGGCCACGTCCATCCCTAGCTCCTGGCAGCTCTGTTTTCCATAAATGTACTCTGGTTAGAGTTGTATGTTTCAGTCCAGACAGCTTTGGCCTAAACAAGCTGTACACAGCAGGATTTCCACAGGAACACCAGTAGGCTAATTGAGGATACATTTCAACATTGTAATGATCTGTAGACTCCCAAACCTATTTTTCCAGCCACCTTTGAGTTGCATGCTGTAGCAGTACAGTCAGCACCTCTCAACAGATAATGCTGCAGAGATGGATGTCACTCACATCAGTGGGGACTGTCACAGGGACATAGCACAGGAAACCCTTCCCCCATCTCCAAACACCTGCAGGCTTTGGAGCAGCTTTGTGTCACTGAGATGTGGAAAACTGCAAGGAGTACATTTAAGAGAATATACTTAATCCACATTTTAACATTCTAACTGGGAAGCGCTTTGATCTGCCACGGTTATAAACACAGGATGTTCAGCACCCAAACTGCTTCCATACCATGAAGCACAGGCTCACTCATGACTCTGAGCAGATTCCTTGGAAAAGGCCAGTTGGATTGCTAATAGAGAACTGGTCGATTAAAACTCAATTTGTTAATATTGAAAATACTTAGATGTGTGGTAGTTCTAAAATACAGATTTGTCTTTCCTTCTTTTCTCTCCATTTTGGTTCTAGGTGAGCAAACAGCATAAAATAGAAGGAAAAAAAAAGCCAAAAAAGCAGAATGAACACTCCTTTCCTGGTGAAATATCTTGCAGGAGAAGTGCCCCACTGAAGTCTGCCAAGGAAACTGTTTCTTCTGGTAATGTGTGTAATCTGCCAATTCAAAGAGCACATTGATCATTAATAGTATGGAAGCAAAATCACCTCCACAGGTACCAGGAAACTCAACAAAGTAATTTCTGCTTCCCAGATGGAAAATTAAAGAATCGACAATGTATTTTACAAGACCATGTGAAACCTCAGAAGTGACCAATTCATTTCTGACTGCAGTTTCTGACACTACTTTTTCAGGAGGCCAAAAACCCACCCTGTGCAGCAGCCACAGCTTTGAAATCCTGGGATGGACACTGGCATAGCTGCCCTAGGAAGTGCTGGAGTCACCATCCCTGGTGAAAGGTTCAAAGGGGATGTGGCATTTGGGGACATGGGTGAGGGGTGGCCTTGGCAGTGCTGGAGGAATGGCTGGACTCAATGAGCTTAGACAGCTTTTCCAACCTTAATAATTCTGTGATTCTCTTATTTCAGACAAAAGAAGAGTGGAACAAACTTAATTTTAAAGAACAATTTGAGGTTTTAACTCTTTCTCCTCCCAAAATAAGCCATTCTCTTGTCCACTTGGTTCAACTGTTTTCAATTAGATTGAACTGTACCTACCAAGGAGTTGTAAAGATAAATGTCCTGACATTCGGATGGTGAGAGATATACATGAATAAAATATTAAAGCCATAATTTAATTTATTTTTTCTGTTGCAGTTCAGCATTAATCAAACTGCACAAAGCATTAATCCTGTGGATGATGAGAGTTGCAGCATGAACTCGCATGGGCCCAGGGTACCTGCTCATGCTTTACACACTTTCATGGGCATCATTCCTTCTGGAACACCAGAGATGGAATCTGTGACCTCTTCTATTCCTCTGTTTGGGAAAGCACTTTTCGAAATCAGGTAACCAGTCTAGTCTGTAGGCAGCATTTGAATTATTTTGAAATGCTAATTTCCAGTGTGGCCCAGAGTAGGCTACCAACACATATTTCCCATTTTATTTCCATCCAGCTTGGCATTTTAATTGAAATCCCCGTGCCCCAAGGTAAGACTGAAGTATTCAAGAGAACAGTGAATACCAATTCCTGTCTCTGCAGCATTATCTCATGCGTCATCAATTACTGCCATGCCTAAATCTAGCATCATGCCAGCACATTAAGACAGTAGGTACTATATGCAGTGTTCACTGGACCAGAAGAACAGAAATAAGAAGGGGAAAGGAAACCCTAGAGAAGAAATTAAAAAAGGCAGACCGTGCAATACAAACCAGATCATGGTTGCTTAGCTAATATGGGCCAACTGCTGCGGAAGAAAAATGTCGAACACCCCAAGTTGTGTAAATTTTTGGTAAACATCTAACACGCACACAAACACACACAACACCAACAAAAATATATAGTGGGCTTTGGCTAACACTTCTTCTAGGGGCTGACTAAGGTGAAGAAATTTTAACAGAACTTCAATAGGCAAAAGAAACATTTGACAAGTACTTTCTTAACAAAAATCTAGAATTAATCAGAACACTGCTAAGTGTCCCTTGATTATTCACTACAAATTTTCTTGTTTCTGAAGGAAACTGCAAATGAAACTTAGCTAAAGCAAAATGCCAAATGTGGGTCCAGTTTAGGCTGAACAAGCTGTTGTGCCTAAAACCAGCAGACAGTGCTTTGCAAAGAGAAAAATTAAAAAGCTGCAAAAAGCTTAAAAAATTAAAACTAAACAAAACCTATTTTTTCCCCATCTTACAACAGGAGTCTCCACACCTAGCTCAAGGTAAAGCAACTTTAGAGAAAGGCTGAAAGCAGTTTCAGCTCTGTGGCAAAGGAGTGCTGGACTAACACTGATCCCTCTCTCCATACTACCAGGTGTCATTCTAACTTTAAACACACTGGTGCTTTTCCAAAAATGTAAACTAAAATTGATCAAAATGTATTTTACTATACTATTCCATCAGGTTCATATAAAAATTAAACTGATTCTTCAAAGAAAAGTATAAAACTTAAAATAAATATCTATGAATGAATGTATTATTTTAAATAATTCCTTCAATATAGTGTTGAACTCAAATTTCAAGTTTTAGTTTTAAGACTACTTCAAGATTAAATCCCAGGCCCACTTAAGGTCAGCATGCAGTTTACCACCAATTACCCCTCACTGTCCACTGCTGTGAGAATTGACAGCATTCACATCAAGGACCATCCAAGCACAGCCTAATTCCAGGGGGAATGATGCTGATCAGGGGGGGCCTTACCGATTCGATGGGCTTGTCTAGAGACGCCTGCTCTATCTCCAGGTGCCCCTCTTCATATTGATCAAAGTGATTGCCCTGCAAGAGAAAACCAGGGTCAGCTCCCCAGCACATGCTTTCAAGAGTTTAGCTTCCAGACAGGTTTGGTTACAGTGTTATAGTTTACATAATTTTGCTAACAAATGAACTTATTAAATACAGGCTCAATTCAGTGTATCAGCTGTAAGGACAAAAAACCCTCAAAACTAAGTTAATTTGATGACAATCATAAACTATTAAAGTTGGCAAAATACCAAACACTTACAATGACAACAGTTCTGGATTTATTAATTTAGAAAGTCTGTGAAAACACTGAGCATAAGCACCAGCGCCAGCACGGAAACCACACAGGACAAACAGCAGGAATGGATGTCCCCACCACCGGCTTTCCTGGTACCAGGAATTTGCTTGAGGGATACATGTGATTTCATACAGCTTAAACCAACAAAACCCCACAGTGGTACCAAAGGAAACCTGTCCCTGTGCCCACAGTGTTTGTCCATGGTGTGGAACAGCCTTCCCAACAAATCTGAACAGTGGTCTGTCCATGGAAGTGATCCCCCAACACAGCACACAGCCTTTAGTCCTGCCCCAAAGCAGTCCCCCTGCCAGCTGACCACCATCTCCCTTGGCAAAATTGCATTTTCCCACGTTTTTGGGTGGATACTGAGCAAGCTAGGGAAGCAATAGTAATCTCTGTTCTCCAGAACAAGTGTTGGTGCTGGAACACACCATTTCAGGAAAAACAAATACCTCCACTGCAGCTCTGCCCTAATTTTAGAGGTTTCCGAAACCTCAAGTTCCTGAGATTGCAAACACGGTGAACCGTTTTTAGCCGTTCAATAGGTCCATCACGCACAGACCTGGAAGGAAACACTTGGACTTTCCAGCTACAAACTCGGAAGCAAAAGAGGTGAGATTCCTGCAGCTGGGATGAGCCCAGAAGGCACTAAAGGGGGTGGTTTCAGTGGGCTCTCCTACATTCCCAGGCCCTGCTCAGTGTCACAGGAACTCCAGGAGATGCCAAGCCTTGGCTGTCACCCCCCACTCCCCCTGCCAGGCCCCGCAGTGCCACTGGAACCTCTGTCTGCTCCGTGCACATCAAACCCCTGGCAGGTTTTATTTGCATCCCAGCTCCACAATCCTTGGAGCAGGAACATGCTGCTGTCAAGAGAAACATGTTGTCACCCTCCTCCTTCCACCAATACCAACTTTTCCTTCTGCAAGAATTTTAATGGAAGCCAGCACACGAAAGAGCAAACTGCAGTTATAACAGACTGATAGTTTGAATATTACAAGCCAGGCATCAGCCTCCAAAAATCCTCTGGAAGGAGTGCTCCTATGCAGCATTGCAAATCTGCAAGGAAACATCTTGACTAAAACCTGGTGCCAAGAGATGGTGCTTTGATGCTGGTGCCCCAACTTCCAGCCCATCCAGGCCCTGGTGGTAAATTCACCTTGGCCACACTCTGCTCCTGGGCATTGTCTTTCCTTTGGCCTCTCCAGAGCAAATTTGGGGTTTAATCTGCAGGCAGTAATCCACTCCTACCCTTGTTTTTCCTTTGGACAGCTTTCAAGGAGCAAGCTGAAGGCAAACTTACTATGCACAAACAGTCACTGAGCTGCTTTGGAAGGCTAATAACACTCAGAGACAACGCAGTGTGGAAGCACAGACTGTATGAGGAGTCCAGCAGCCTACACTAAAAACCTGCCTCAGTGGTTGGGGGACCACCCAGCCTCCCAAAAAATAGTGCCCAAGAGAACCAGAGCAGTCAGGAGTGCACTGCTGCCAACACCGGCAAAAACACATTTCTAAACTTCATCTGTTAAAACACTAAACTCACATAACGTTCAGTTAAACCAACACTTGAAACCCTCTCAGCATGAACCCAGACACATCCATGTCTTTCACCTGCTGCCTGCAGGTAGCTCAGCACACACCACTAAATTACCTGGGACAGGCTAAATATTCCTGCCCACTCCCCGGCTCCTCTGGTGGGCTGCCTGCCAAGGCACTGAAAGCTGTTTTTACCGAGGCAAGGGTCGGTGTTTTACTGGTTCGAGGGCAGCACGCCTTGCTGCTCTGAGGCTTCACAACGCGCTTTTTCGGTGCTTGAAACAACATCTCCTCCCTGAAACTATGCAAAAGGCTGAGCACTCCCTGTGACATGGCCAGAGAATCAGAGAGCAAACAAAGCCTTTATCCCCAAGTTCTGGTGATCCCCCACTCCATGTATTTTGGGGGTTATTTTATATATTCATTTTCTTTGGGGTTTATTACGTACTTGATCTCTACTTGTTCCTGGTCCAAACAGCTGCAATACTAAAACTGGAGCTTCCCAGAGAGGCAGGTGCTGCTTGTCAGCTGGAAGTCCTGGGCATAAAAAGGCTATGGAGCACAGGGAACAGGCCCCATGGGAATGCTGCCAGCCTGCTCCTGAGTCAGGAGGGTGTTCCAGACGTGGAAATTCAAGGCTTCAGATAACGAAGTGTCCAAATGGAGCTGAAATCAATACTCATCACAGAGACTGCTCTTTATTTATCAATATTTAGAATAAAATGGTTCTATGGCTATGGCCACAACAATGCTGCCTGCCATCATGGTGATCCTAGGCCTTCTGGAGCTGGAGGCAAGCACAGTCTGTCACTTTGCTTCCTCATACCTGGAACTGGCTAAGGAACAAGCTGGGGGGAATTCCATCTGGGTTCCCTCTTTTCCAATCCTACAACCTGGTGCATTGAATGGATCCGTAAAACATTTGTTTTTCTGTACCTTAAGACAATGAATCAGAAGAACACAAAATACTTTAACACTTAAATCCAACAATTAATTAAACCCTAAATGCTGGATCTGTTGAGAATATATTTCTGCCAAACACAAACCCCAAGCACAGACCACGTTTCAGTATGATTTTGAAGTGTGTCTTCTGCAGACTTGACAGATGCTTCCCACTTCAGAGAAAATTTTTATGTGAAAAGAAGGATTCAATCCCTTGGATTCAATCCCAGGGATACTAGGAAAATGAAATAACAGCTGCATTAAACCCAGCACTACTCAAAACCTATTCCCAAACCTTCTTCCTGTATGACTGTTACAGAGATGCAGTAAATTCCCAACCCTGAGAGCTAATGGCAAAGCTTGCACCTGCTCCTGTGGATAAAGATTTGGGGGCTGACTGCAGCACTCTCCTCCCCCTCATCCTCTGCCCCTCCATTTTACATCTGTCTGTATCAGGGTCTCTCACTTCTGCTTTGTGAAACAAGACATGTTGCACTGTCTCTTTCTCACAGACACTTCTCCATCCACCCTGGAACAGCAGACAAAGTAAGATGAGAGGCTTCCACTTAAACAGCATTTATTGCTCTCACTTTGTGCTACATCGAGCGCTCTGGTGCTTCCCTATAACCACACTGAAATCCAATATATTTTCCTACTTTATGAGAAGCAAGGACAAGCTTCCAGCATGCAAACACTCCTCATTACACACCACACACACCACTTGGCTTCCTTGTGCATCCCCCTCCAGGAGCCAACATGTTTGTGCCCTGTAATTTTTGTGTAGTATCATCTGAACTTTGGCTCTCTACCCACTCTGGTTACTCACAGTCACATGCTCTTTGCTCTCTCCTCCACTTTGCCATTGTTTGATCTTTGCTCGAAACTCTTGGCCAAACCTTCTTGGAGCCCTCACACACTGAATATGACATTTGAAAAATCAACGAACAAAAGCTGCCTCCATGCAGGATTTCAACTCCTGTTCTCCTTTTTTTGGACTGTAAATACTTCAGAGCCCTGGCTCAAGAAATGCCATTTTGTCCCAGATCATACCGAGTGGAGTTACTGCATTTCCTGGGACAAGTTAATAGTTCACGGGAAGACATTGTGGCAGTGAAACCAAACCCAGTCAGCATCATACAAAAATTTTAAGAACTTAATTACACTTGCATCCCAAAATCCTTAGTGGCAAGAACTGTTGCCAATAAATCACTCAATGCAAGTGAAAAGAACTGTTGATTAAAGCCCATTTATCACAGTTTAGTATCACAGAATTCACTCTCTCCTCTACATGAGGCACCTCTTCAGGAAGGTGGGTTAACACAAAACACACAGGACACACAGAAATCATTGGGAGGGGGAACCCTTTAAAAGTATCTTCACAATGACAAGCAGAAGAAAATACGCTCTCTCCTTCCCTCTCACACCCCTAAGGGTGTATCCAAAATCAGAGTCGGGTCATGAGCACTGCCTGCATTTCTAAGCCACTTAAAGCACCACCAACACAATGAGGAAATAAGGATGAGTCACTTCAACTGCTTTAGGCCCATTAGACCTCCCTGGATATTAATTACTGGACTGCTCTGTGCAATCCACCCGAGCACGGAGCATATTAAGATGTCAGCATGCAGAACACATTCCATACAGTGCCCATTCCTGATGGGAATCAGTAGTTTCTTTGATGAACAGCCCTAAGTTACCCATGTATTATTCCCAAAACAAACATGGCAGACTCCAGCCCAGCTGCTGGGCCAGAGCTGGGGGCACAGTGCTCACACGGAGCCGGGAGCAGGACACAAAGGAGCAGGACAATGGAGCCAGGAGCACAGGGGATCCTTTCAGGGAGCCTCCTTTCAGCTGTCCTTGGGCTCCTGCTCCAGCAGAGCCCAGTCACACCAGCCTGGTGTTACTAACACCAGAGAGGATAAGGTGAGTTATAAGCCCAACAGAAGTCAGATAGCAAGAGCCTAGAATTGGAAAATGCTGCCTGGTCCAACCACAGGGACAACGCCTTCAACGCTGTGAATGGAGCAAAATAGGAAAAAGCTCTGGCATAAAACCCTGAGGCTCTGTCTGGGAGCATTAAAGCAGGGATGGCTGGGGAGGGAATGGGTAGAATGCAGCTGCTGAGACGTCACAGCAGAAACAATCTATTTACGTCCCTACTGGATTTCAGGACTGGCTCAGGAAGGCACTCAGAAATGCTGTTTCATGAGACCACACCAATAACAATCTAAAGAAAGCAATTTTGCAGAAAAGCCTTACTATACTCCCTGTTATTATTTCTTAAATGCACTGGAAAAGAGCACAGCATGATCATGACTGCTTAACTGCACTTGAAAAGAGCGCAGTGTGCTCCTTAGATATTCAAAAATTAGTTCTACACTAGAAGAGTACCAGAAAAAGACTCAAAAAAATCACATTTATATTGCATTTACCTCAGAAAATGGAATTTTAAAACACTAACGCAAATTGGCACCACTTCTGCATATTCTATTTATCCATCAATTCAATCAATAAATCTTAAACTCTAAAAAATATTAAGTCAAGCCATAAAATTCAGCATCATTACCCACAAGTATCACTTGAAAGCATTTAAGTAAGCCCACTCCCCATTCCCAAAAGCCCTGCAGGCATTAGGCTGAGAACAGCAGCTGAGACACAGGAATATCCAAAAAGAGAAATTATTGTCCCCCAAAAAGGCCAATTTCTAATGTGGATAAAGCCTGGGCAGGCCACATGAGCTGCAGATCCCAGACTGTTTTGCTCTCGCGGCAGGGAAGCACAGCTGACATTTCCTGCAGCCCTCCCGGGACAGGTCAGCACAGATGCAAGGTCTGAGCACAGGGAACTGGAGCAGCATCTGAGCACAAGGGCGCAAATGCCATCTTGCCAAATCCGCCCTCCCTGCACGCACACAGCACCGCCACAGAGCAGGGAAAAACCCTCCCATTTCAGAAGCGAATACCCTGTTAAAGTTGCAATTTTCTTATTTGAAGGAGATGAAGCAGTTACAAAACCTTTAGCTGGATAAGGCACCCTCACATCCATCTACTTTTCCCACAGCTGGCTCCCAGCACTCTTGCCACATCCAGGACACCTGGGTGAATGCTGTCTGTCCAGCACCAGCACAGTGGCCAAGAGGCTCAGGAATCATTCTGCTAAGCCCTGATGGATCACCAGCCTCTTGCCTGAGCCAAAGACCAGGAATTTCAGCAAACCACCATCGACACTCATCTCATTTTGTATTTAGTTCTCTTTTGACAAACCTTTCCAGCTTGGGCAGCTGTTTCCAGACATGCTGGTTTCACTTCTCTGCATGTGCCCTGAGGGTGAGACACCCACCACCTGCAGCTGCAGTGGCACATGTGAGGCAGGCAGGATAAAAACTCACTCCAGGCATGGATGAGATACCAGAGGTACAACTGGTAAGGTCTGCCAGTGCTCTGATTTATTTGTGGGGCTCTATCACCAACATCACCACTGAGCTCACAGTGAGTTTCAGCCAACACCGGTGGGGGAAGGAAGGTGTTAAACCCAAATGCAGCTCCCCACGACTGATCACTGTGTTTATTACACACAGCCAAAATATAACGGGTTTCTAATACTTCTGCAAGATCCACACCTCCCTACGCATGCTGACTACAGATCACAGCAGTAATTCATGCTGCCCTTTGCAGCTCGGCAGGGCCTGATGACTTTATACCATGGAAGGGCTCCAAAACATAACTGATGCAGACAACCATGTTGATGTTTAGAAATCGATCCAAAGAACTCAAAAACAACTCCAGGAAAGTGTAGCTTACAGTGCTTTTTGAACAATCGTTATGCACTCAGAATAAATTATATTTTTAAGACCAACATGCGCCTAGGAGATGGCTCCATCCAATCCTGGAAACTTCTCAGATAATTTTGAAGGCCACATGGGTTCTCAAAGCTATAAAAAGCAATACAAAAGTAACTTTGTATTGGCACCTGAAAAGCCTTTGTTAATGCTTCCCAGAACAAAATCATCCTTTTTCCCATTGTTCCCTGTAATGTCTGTAAAGACACAAAAAAAATCACAGATTCTTTCCTAGCAACACAGAGGTGAAGCATTCCCAAAAAACATGTTCTCACTGCCCTCCACACGTTAGGAATTCCTTTCCCAGACCTTTCCTTGCAATACAAGAGGGAAGTATGGACATGGCACATCTGCACATCCCCAGAAACAGCTGAATATTTACAGTCAACATCTTGTGAAAGCTGCAGCAAAACCTCATTTTCAGCAGACACACACATCAATTATTCTGAGAGTACTTAACAGGAAAATCCTCTCAAGTCAATACAACAAAAGCAATCACTTGAGACTCAGAGATGAATTTAAATTGGCAAGGTTTGAAAGAAGCACCTTGGAACTGCACATTTAGAAGTTGATGGCACCTTTTGTTTACCAACTAAAAATTAATTTTGACAAAACTCTTCCTGCTAAGTCCAAAAACACTGAAAACCCACTTAGCAGAACACATTTAAGACTAGTCACAGGTCAAGAGGTTTAAACCAGGACAACGTGCATATCAATACCCATTTAGAGCTGTCCAAATAAAAACATGTTCTACAATTCAGAGATAAACAGCTTGTACCACACAAGGAATAGAAGCCAGAGGTAGGTCCTTGCTTTGTGTACTTTGGCACCAAACTAGAACAATTTCATGTCTTTCAGATTCCTTCTGCTGCACCAACACCAGCTGTGGATCTGTTCCAGCACACCAGGGATGCTCCAGTCCTTCAGCAAGCTCTACCCAAGAGCCAGCACTGGCCTAACTCACCCAATTTTCTCTTTCCCATTCTTAATGTGCCTTGATGCAGAAGCTGTTGCAGCTTCCAGCACCCACATGGCTAACTAGGACCTTCAAACAACCATAGAACCATGGAAGGGGTTGGGTGGGGAAGACCTTCAAGATGATCTTGTTCCATCCCACCTTCCACTATCCCAGGTTGCTCCACCTGGCCTTGGACACTTCCAGGGATTCAGGGGCAGCCACAGCTGCTCTGGGCACCCTGTGCCAGGGCCTCACCATCCTCACAGGGAGGAATTCTTTCCCAATATCCCATCTAATCCTGCTCTTTGTCAGTAGGAAGCCATTCCCTCTTGTCCTGTCAAGCCAGGCCCTTGTCCTCAGTCCCTCGCCAGCTCTCCTGGAGCCCCTTCAGGCCCTGGAGGGGGCTCTGAGCTCTCCCTGGAGCCTTCTCTTCTCCAGGTGAACATCCCCAGCTCTCTCAGCCTGGCTCCAGAGCAGAGGGGCTCCAGCCCTCGGAGCAGCTCCGTGGCCTCCTCTGGACTCGCTCCAGCAGCTCCACATCCTTCCTATGCTGGGGACCCCAGGGCTGGAGGCAGCTCTGCAGGTGAGCTCTCACCTGAGCAGGACAGAACTCCCCCCTCACCTGCTGGCCACGGTTGGTTCCTGGGCCACCAGCACCCATGGTCACTGAACTTCTCGTCAAACAACACCCGCAAGCCCCTCTCCCCAAGGCTGCTTTCAATCCTTTTCCCCCAGCCTGGACTTGTGCTTAGAATTGACCAGACCCAGGTGCAGGACCCTGCACTTGCTCTTCCTGAACTTCGTGAGAGTCACACAGACCAATCTTTCCAGCCTGTCCAGGTCCTTCTGAATGCCACCCCTTCCCTCCAGTGTCTGACCACACCAGATAGCATGAGGCAGAGAGAAACCATCCTGGTGGGACAGGGTGCTAATCATGTAATATATAGGGTGTAATCTATTCACCACTAGGAACGTTGAAGCTCTCATAATATTAATCTGCCTTTTCTTTCTTACTACGGTGTCTGACTTGATAAAGAATTGTTTCTAAACCAAAATCTTACAGAAAATCTTCCTCAGGAGCACGTTAGCCAGATTTAAAGTCCATTGAATACTTTTATCAACGACCAGAGGAAACAGAGCACCTGCCAGCTCAGTTTGCAGATCAGGCAGCCCAACAAAGAGGGAGCAACAGTAAGGATGTGTTTGTACAGAGCAACCTGATCCATGCAAGAGTGGCTTCAACTCCCTAACACCATGTCTGCTTTCACAGAGCCCTGTGCAAACACAGCCACAGCACAGAGCTGTAACCAGCAGGCTGAGAAATCCCAGTTAAAACCTCCTCACGCAACACAGTAGCAGAAAGGATAAAAATACAGTCCAAGGGTGAGCAACAAAGGAACAGCAAAAACAAAAAAAAAGCAGTAAATAGATGTTTATCTCTCAGTAAAAAAGATGTTTATCTCGGTATGTTATACAGGTAAGAGTCTGCTCTAGACTCCTCTGAGCAAGTTTTTCAATCACAAGTGTGGACAACTTAGGATGCAGAAAGGTATAACAACACAAAAGGAGAACAGTAAGAATTCAGAGCCATTAAGGCTCTCAGAAGAAGCTAAAATTGAGCAGAAATGCTGTATATGCCTTCACATAAGAGGACAGAATAATGTGTGCTTTGGCGTAGCAGAGAAGGATATAAAGCTCAGATAAAGGCTGAAAATAAAGAAAATCTAAAAGAAAAAATAAAGAAAATGAAGCTTTCAATGGCTAAACTACCAGAACAATCTACAAAGGAAAATGTTACCCATCAACAGTTGTCTTCAAGGGAGAGGTACTGCAGCCAAACAAACTCCTGGATTAAGAACTCCTGAATTGTCCTGGGTCAGACAATGGGAATTGAAAGCTAATTGATACCTAGATATTTAAAGCCAGCATCCTAATATTAACTTCTGGCTTTAAAACTGTGAATGGCCAAAATCTCAAATTAACTGCCCATAGAGCTGCCTGAAGGGAGACAGTAGCAACAATTACTACAGGTTTAAAACCATGTGGTAGGAGAAAACCTTCTGTCAACTTAGGAAGTGCTCCCCTAGAACTGCAGGAGTGCTTTTTATCAGAGGAGCTCCTGAAGCTCCACATTCCTACACAGTGGGTGGCAGGAATCTGGTTAGAGGGGTGGGTTTTGTCTTACAGGGAGTGACTCAGAAGAAGCTGAGGTAGCTCAGCCATGGCTTGTGTGACTCTAGGAGAAAGCGTCTCCTTTCCCATTCACTCAGCCTCAGCAATGGAGAACATCACTGTTGGAGAGAAGTGACAACACAGACTGGAGGAAGGCACAACCAAGACAGAAAAGAAGGTCTATATAAAATTACCTCACCACATGAGTCTCAGAAATCCAGACTGAAATTCAGACCCTCCTGTGATGTTCTAAAACTGGAACCAATACTACTTGATCTACTTCAGAACACATTTTCCCCTGGTCTTCTCCCCGCCTCCTTGCTCAGAGTTCTGCTGTTCCTGCTTTGCTCAACTGAGAGGTCAGAACATCCTGCCAAGGTGGTAAGAGCTGTATTCTTCCTGTGCTGGGCCCACACCAGAAATATAACCCGAGTCAAATAATAAATTAAGATCTCTAGACTATTCTAATGGATCTTTCAAAATCTCAGATTAATTCTTCAGTTAGAAAACACTCCATGGAAAAGGCACAGGCTGCCTCCTGACTGCTTGCAGCTACTCCCACCAAAGGCAAATTCACACCCCAGGATCTCGGATCAGTTGAAAGCTCAGAGTAACAGATTTTGCAGATATTTCAATCCTCGTTCCCCCACATTAAGTTTTTCTTTTCCCAATTAGTAGAGGCAGACAGAGAAAATGACCCTCTTTATCTCTCTGCAGCGTAGAGCACAGGTATCAGCTCCCTGTGCCACATCGCCCTGAGCAGCTGGGCCTGCTTAAGGACACGAAAATCAAACGCACTTCCCTTAGGCAGCACCTGGGAAGTGAAGTGAAGCTGCAGCCATGGCCACACTCATTAGGAATGGATTCTAAACCTCCTCACTGCTGGCCCAGCTGTCCGGTAAAGCGCTGCCTAAGCTGCTTGGGAACAGAACTTATCCCTGACATTCTGCCAATTAAAAAGCATAAAATCCCCCTGCCAGCAGCACTCAGCTCAACCTGCTGGAAGCGGCAGGGCCAGAAGCACAGTGATGTGCTGGCTTAGCTCTTCAAATCCTTTGTGGAGCGAAAGAAAAAAACTACCTATCTTCTTGGAATTAGCAGGTACCCGAGCTGAGGTTCAGACTGGCCACACTTCCACCCAGCAGGGAAAACCAGGCATAGTTCTTCCTGCTGGGTGGAAGTGTTATGCCATTGCACAGACTACACAACACCAAAAAACCTGTGTTCCGTCTGGCTAATGATGCCAGTAAGTGCAATGTACGTAGGAAGGGGAAATTATTGTACACATAGACACATATGGCTGGTAATATTTCTGCTTCAACAATGAAAAGGAGAAAAATGCGCAAGAAAATATTTTCTCAAGATCTGGGAGTAAGTGGGAGCTCCACTGGATTTCAGTGAGAGAGACAGCCACGATATTTATTCTTTGATTTTGCATAGCTGATCTGAAGAATAAAATCATTGCAAATGCAAAAACAGCACTAAAAATATATATTTACTTATTGCAGCAGTTTCATATGTTAATGTAGCTTTCATTAATGCTTCTGAAATATTCTGTTAGCATCACCCAGCTGTTGTTCAGAACTCCTGAAAGTTACAGTGGTTCCCATTTGTCTCTGCCAGGGAAGCCCATCAGTCCAGGGGACAGTGGTACAGACAAGTGAGAGAGCCTGTGACAGACAAGCTCCCCAGTCCTTCATCCAAAGGACTAAGCTTGTCAGAAACCCAAAAATAACCTCTCCTATATGGAAAATGGAAAAAGGTTGGGATTTATTTGAATGAGCCACTCAAGACTTCACTTGCCATCGCACAGTCTAGAAGAGAGGCAAGAAAAGGAAGGTCAGGGATACCCTTTCTCCTCCACTAATCCATTTCCCTGTCCAAGGCTCCCAAACAAAGCCCTGTGCTGGCCTGGTAAGCAAAAGATCCCCATGATAGTCAGAGCACAGCTCAAGGCCTTCCTCTGGAGCTGCCCTCACATTCAACACCTGCAAAATGCAGTCAAAACCAGGGGCTTTCTGAGTTTCTCTAAGGTTTCAGAGCTTAAAGCAAAAAGGGAAAAGGATCTAAGCCTTTAGTGTGGCTTCTAAAGCTACAGAGCACAGCAACAGCACAACAGGCCTGTGAGGAAAAAACCAAGGACTGCCTAATCAGCTCACTGCAGTGATATCCTCCAGTCCCATTCCTGCTCCTTCGGCAATTTCAACTTTCAAATCACCCTCAGCTTCCAGGTTCCTCCCACCAAAACACAGAGAGTTGTACTAATTTCAGTGTATACAATCTTCCTCCTCTCCCTCCCTCCACACCATGTACTTTATCCTCAGGGATATATGACTTTCTTATCCTTACACAAGCCACTACTTTTCTATAGGGCCCCCTATAACTCCCTGGGAGGAGCATCACTCCCTCTGCAGCTCTCTTCATGCCCACCATGTCACTGTGGCTGCAGCAAGGAAGATGCCTCCCTCCCTCTTATCTCTCCAGTTCTGAGCTGACCCCTCTGCCCAACAACCCTTCTCCCCTCAACACCTTTCCATGCACTTCAGACCACATGTATCCTCTCTTTCTCAGCTGATTTAAGTCCTTCCTGATTTTCCTGCAGCACTGTATGTTTCCATTCCTGTCTCCCCTGATAGCACTGATCTTCAGTCAGGCACAGGGGAGGGAAGAACAGCTCCCAGCAGCTCTCACCTTTAATCCACTTTTCTCCAGCACATCAGAAGCTCAGAAATCTGATGATCACCTCTGCTAACCCTGCGTTGCCAGCTCTCCCCTGCCTACAGTGCTCAACTTGCACTCTTGCCAAACTGATCCTCCCAACCCAGACTCTTTCCAGCTTCTCTCCAGAAAGGCAGCTGATAATAATGAGAACTCTGAAATGCTTTTTTTTCATCCAGTGACTTTTCCATTAGCCTAATCACTAATCCCAAGATATTGTCTTTCTTCCAAACAGCTAAAAGGTTCCCTTGACCTACACTCTTTACTCTTGACCTTCTGTTTCTCTCCCCCTCTCCAAACTGTTACATATCCTTTCACTTCGAGGAGATCACAAGTTGATCATCCCAGAGATCTCCACAGCCTCCCTCCCCACACTGCATCCATCCCTGATCAAGCTGTGTCATTTCAGAGCCTGTGGCCATGCTCCCTGGGACTCCCCAGCCTGGCAGGGACACGGGATCACATCCAGAGTCACACCTGCTCCAAGGACAGAAATTTCACCCGCCAAAGAACTACAACCGTGTGAAAAGGGCATCCCTAACACTGACAGAAACACTCCTGGTTTTGCTATATTTGCAGACCAGGATTTTCTACAGAGGCACAAGTAGGTGTGTTTTTTACCTGTAGCCACAGCAGCCCTGTGAAAACCCAGCACAGCATTTCCTGTATTCCACACCCACGTTACAGCACAAGCAATCTCTGTCTCAACAGAGAAGATTCAAGTCTTCTCTGAAAGTGACTTCGAACCTTATTTTTCCTTCTTCTTCATCAAAAAGCTTTCCCCCATCAACAAATTTCTGAAAAACTGTTAGATTGCCCAGATGTCAGGGGTAGGCCCTTGAGCTCTCAAAATTCAGTGTGACCTTGTCCCAGTGCCCCATAGATCATCTCTTCCACAGCTTACTGTTTTCACCTTCAGTCCTCCACAAGCCTCCACCAGCTCCAAACTGCTCTTCCCAGGGGACCGATTCCACTTTTCCCTCACAGGAAGCTTTAACACAAAATAAAATGTCTCTCTTCTCCCTGGCATATTTTCAGGCAGGGAAGAACAGAGCAGTGACCCTTCCATACCCTACCTTTTTATTTTTCACTCTAGTCTATGGGAAAGACAAGGAAAGTCTAGTATTTAGCACAGATAAATTCCAATTTAGAACAGAGTCCTTTTTTAAACTCAAGGGGACACAGGGCTGTGACTTGAGTTATTGTCCCCAGGCACACTCAGCAGCTTCCAAGATCTCGGGATCAGGTAATGGAGCTGAATTTCCTTCCTGACATCACCACAAGTTTCCCCTGTGAGCCACGACACAGTAACAGGTTTGGCCAGTACAATTATTTTTCTTGCCATGGGGTTTCCCCACAAAGGGACAGGAACAAGGACACCCAAAGGTATATGTGGACACGACTGCAGAGCTCACCCATTCCCTGGGCACAGCCACAGTACCTGACTTGGTTTAGGTTCCCCATCCCTCCCTTACCAAAGGATTACAAGAAATGTGTTTTCAAGGCCAAGATCTGGCTTGCTCCACTTCCTGCAACACAAGCTCCCAAGCCCAATCAGACCATTTCAGTGTTAATTATGGCTCATTTTTTCATTTAAGGAAATGAAGGATGCAAACGAGCCCATGTTTGGGGCTGTGACAGAAGCCAAACCTCCATCCCTAGAGCAGGCAATGCCAACAGTGTGCACAACCACACTAGGATTTATTTTCCTGTGCGTTCCCAATACAATTTAATAACAATTTTTGAAGCGTGCACCCCTTATCCAGAAGCAACAAAAATTAGTCACTCCTGGATGTCCTGAGTGCTTCCAAGACTGCACCTTAATGCCAGATTAAGCAGAATTACGCAAGTCCCACATTATAAAAACCCTCCCAAGACTTTGGGTGAAAGGCCCGAGTGAGGATGAAGTGCACCATTTCAACGCCAAGCTCCCGAAACAACGACCCACAGAACAGCTCATCCATGGCTCTCCTCGAGCAGCGTTATCCTTGCTCCTTTTGTTTTCCTTTCTAACCCCGAGATTCTCCCGGGCTGAAGTCAGAGAACAACATGTCATTGTTCAAGCTTAATGAGTCAACGTTAATTTTCCCATTGTTTATTTAAACCCCCTTTCAAACAGCATGAGTGGCGTTAATTACGCTGAAATACTTATGTTTTGGCGGGGGAGCTGGGTGTGAGAAGGAAGAGGCGTTTTCCACAGTGAAGGGGGTCGCTGGCAGATGTTCGGACGGCGCGGTCCGGGTCTCGGGGGAAGTGATCCGTCCCCTCTCCAGGGGGTGGGTGATCCCCTCGTGCGGCTGGTTCCCTCCCCGGGGAGGGGCCCAACCCCTCGCGGGGGTGGTGGGTCCTATCACTGGTGGAGGGTTGATCCCCTCACCNGCCGGTCCCGCCGAGGGGTCAGCCCCTCGCCACCACCGTCACAACACGCTGCCCTCCGCCCCCGGGCCGCTCTCCCCCGCCGCGGGTCACCTTGACAGCCTCGGCCCCTCGCGCTCCCCTCCGTGCCGCTCCCCGCCGCGGCGCAGCGCCGGGCCCGCGCACAAAGCCCCGGTGG
>VZTR01025714.1:0-10014 GCA_013400775.1 Chaetops frenatus
TTTGTTATAAAAAAAATAAATAAAAGTTTTGGAAAAAATGCATTTTCTGCTATTAAAATCATACTTCCTCTCATTCCTCTCTTATTTTGTTTTATTCCCTGAGCCTTGGCCTTTCACTGCCCTTGCAAAAAGGCAATTCCTGAGACCTCTCCAGTACATGTGATACTGCAGGAGGCTGGAAATATTTCAGAGCCAGGAAATAATGACAGTTATTCCATTAGATACAAAGATATTCCTCCACAAGTTTCACTAAAAAAAGCATTACACCGTTAATAATATTATCCAAAACTCCCTTCCAGCCTTAAGTAGCCCAGACATCCCTTTGTCCTGCTGCTCTGCACTGTATCGCTCTCTTCTCCTGAGAACACTTTGGCAAAGTTTGCTGAACTGCACTGAATATTTTTGCCATAACACATGTGCTCTCGTCATCCTGATGTGAATCCCAGTGACTGACCCCCTGAGCTCCCACAGGCTCAGGCTTTCTGTAAACACATGCAGTGTGCTCTGAGCAGGCGAGCTCCCGATCTGGCTGCTGGCTTTGGCTCCTCTGCAGCACATCCTTATCCAGCACAGGGTCATCTCTGGTCTCCTGCTGGAAGTGTGGTATGGTCAGACAAGGCTGCCAGGCCAGTATCAGTAAAAAAAGTAACAATAATGTTACCCACACATACACTTTTCAGCTCTAAAGGGCTGGTTGCTAGGCTGTGCTCTGATTCCTGAGAAATTCTGGCTTAGTGAGCTGCAGTTATCCCACCCAGCCCCAGTCCCCTTCTACCCAGTGCTGTGGGGATGGGCTGCAGGTGCTCTTGGTGCTGGTGCTATTGCCACGCAGGCTGAGAGGCTGTAAGCCATCACGGGGTCATCTCTGTGCTTCAGCTTTCTCAGAGAGACTGGAAAGTCCCTCGGTCTTTCTAAGAAAGGAGAGCAAAGAAACCCAGAGGAAAGGCCAGATGAGACATGCAGACATAGCCAGGAGGGGAAAAGGCAGACATGGCAATATCCCACTTTCATATCTTGCCTCTTGATAGCTGTGCGATACTGAGACAATCTAAATGAAAAAGATCATATTCTCTCCACCAAAAAACCCCATGCTAGCTAACATACATACACACACACACACATCTGTGTGTGTAACTTCTTGGAGGCAGAGCCTGTGCTGACACTACATTCACACTCCTGATGAAGCTGTGAGAAGCTAGGAGTAATTTTGATGCACTACATACGAAGGAGAGCTTGGGTTAACTGTGTTTAAAAACAATAATAAAAGCACAATCCACAGGAAGTGGAGAAAGTAAAGTGTTTCCATAGATAGTTTTACTTAAATCTTCATACTCTTGGACTGGCATGGGAGCAAAGAAGCCAAAGACTAGCCTAGCAAGAAATTCTAGGCAGCGCAGAGCAACTGTGCATTCTGTAACTACTTCATGGATATCTTTATCTTAGTGGTTATCTATATCTTAATAGAATAATCACTGTAGATAACAGAATCATATAATGGCCTGGGTTGGAACTCAGTAGTTCCAGCCCCCCTGCCATGGGGTGGGAGAAGGTTGGAATTAGATTCCAGTTGATGTCACGTATTTACAGTTGATAGCACATATTTACAGTCATTATAGAAGAGCACCCCAGAGGTGTTCGTTCACAAGGATGAACCCCTTGAGTTTCAGACAAGTCCCATGATGGCTTTGGAGGGTTTAACAGAAAACATGTCATTCAGGAACCGAGCCACAGTGGGAACTGTGGCTGGGAACCTAGGTGAATCAGGACCACGAGTACTGACATCCTTCCCCCCATTCCCTGTCAGGAAGCTGCACACACATCCTCAGGGAGCCTGGGCCAGGCCATGCCTGCTTTTATACCCCCTTGGGTGTAAAGCTCCTGGTGCCCACAGAAGCAATTTTCTCTGGCTTGGTGGGCTGGATGGCATGTCCTGGTGTGGGCTCTGCCAGGAACTGCTTCCCTGGCAGTGAGCTCTCCCTGAGCCCCCTGGCAGCAGCACCGGGGCTTTCTGGGCACGGGAATCCCTGCACCCTGGAAAGCCTGCGTGAGTCATCGAGCTGTTAGAGATGGAAGGTTATTTCTGGATTTAACTTTCTGGACTGAGGGAAACACTGTGGTGTCAGCACCCAGCTGTGCTTTTAGGAGGTGAGTTCTTTGGCAAGTCTAGCAAATCTATTTCCATATGCAAGCGCACACATGAATCACTCCTTACAAGAAAAAGCTGTAGGGGTGAAAGGGCCAAGACAAACTTTGCTGGGAGATAGTGAAGGCAAAACCCTCATTTTTTTTTCTCCACTATAACTAAAATAGCCACACAGAGGCGGAAAAGGCCAGGAGCCCACTTTCTCCCCCTACCCAGGGCTGATCCCTCTTCTTGTTTTCCCCACCAGCTCCTCAGCAAGGATCAGTACTATCACCTACTGATGCCAACCTACTTCTGCAGAAAGGTCAGCACTTTTCACAATGTATCTATAGGTTTGTGACCAATATTATTTCCCCATCTGCTAACAGAAAAATGATCTTCTTCTCCTGTCCAGTCACCCTTTCCCCACAAATATCAGTGTTTTCCCAACACCACCTATTCCCAAGGAACAGTCCTGATTCTGTTAATAGGAACACAAAGCTTGAGCCCAGCATGCAGAGGCAGCAGCAGTGCCCCAGGGGACCTAGGAAAAGGAACCAGGGGACAAATGGTGGCTGTGATAAAGCAAAAGAAAAAAGGACAGAAAAGGAAAAGGGACAAGAGTGGAACAAAATAAGGATCAGGAAGAGAAATGTGGAAGAATTTCCCTCCAGCAGCGATCCCTCCTAGGAATCCTGATGCCCCTCAGTAATCCTAGTCTCCCAAGGAAAGTTGAAAGAGGAGAGGCAGATGCAAAAGGGAAGCATGAAGCAACTTAGAATGCCACAAGCATTTCTTGCTTTGCTAAATTTTTATCTGCTGCATCTGAGGAACCTTTTCAGTATCCATAACTTTCTCTCCCAACATCAACAGTTGTGATCCCTCCGTCTGGCTCCTTTCCACTTCAGCTTTCATGTACGTGTTCGTAACATTCATAATTTGTTTCTGTTTGCCACACAGTACTGTAGCAAACAGCCCCTCACACACATTGTGGTCAGTAGTTCCTTTCAAGATTTGAATCCTTGCATCTGATTACGCTCAGACCAACAGCCCAGTGGTTGCTCCTGATTTATATACATTTCTATACTTACATATTCTCCAAGTATATTTTCAAAACATACCACCCATCCAGAGAGCTGTTAGAGAGCACTGCTATTTGACGAGGAAGCAAATGTGGTATTTTCTATTGTGACTAGGAAAGAAACTTTTGCAATTTCCTGGAATAAGTGCTTTCAACTCTTAACTTGCTTCTGTCTCGACTCCTGTAGTCCTTGTTTCCATACCCTAAATCTCATTCTTGGCTTTCCTTCCACAGTCCTTTAGCCAATACTTTAAATCTCTCCCTTATCCTCATTGCATCATTTCCCACTTATTTAACCTTGCTTTTTCTATTCAAGTGTCTGGAAAAGTTTTCTGCTGCTTTTCAACCACGATTAGCAAAGATAACTTAGCAGGACTCATGCTGGTTTTCACTGTATTCCTAGACTTTACTGGCCATGTCCAACTTACTTGGATAACAGGTCATTTTTCCATTCCTTGTTAGCTTTTTATTTTTCTCTGAGATGGTTAGTTGCAAGCCCTACCTTACAAGGCTAGTTGAGATTTAAGGTCCTCATAATTCCTGCCCTCTTATCCTGCAGGGAGCCCAGGCTTTAGCCAGTCATCCCATCGGACTTCATGGCAACTCCCTTGTACCAGGCCCAAACTCCATAGTAATAGGCATCCTTGCACAAAAGCTGCACTGATTCAACTCTTCAGCATGTAATAAATGTATAACTCTAACCTGCAATCTGTGCTTCTTCCTCTGCCAGGGCTCTGAATCCCAGCTTGTTCTTTATCACAGGTCTGCTCTCCAAAATTTTATCTCCCAATGCCATTGCCTGCTTTCCTTTTCTATACGACTGCCTTCAGGTCACAGCCTGAACGCCACTGCAATTTTTAAGTGCACATCTTGTCTAAGGTGAATTTTATCAGCCTAGTTTCTGTCATGGCCTACCCAAAGCCCTGGGAGCTTGGTACAGCTTCCTTATCTTGGCATCTCAGACTCGCAGTATAGCAATGCTACCACCATCTCTTCTCCTAGCTACCTTGAAAAAGGAATGAATTAAATAACCCAATCTCTTCTCCCTGTTCCACTACTCATTCCTTTCGTTTCTCTGGCACTCTGGTCCATAGCTGCAGGGCCTTCTCAGTCCATCAGCTCTGCAGTTTTATTTGAGCTCAGCCAAAGTGTCAGACCCATATTACCTTCAGAGTGCTCTTTCTTCTTAGAAAAATGAAGTCTGAGTACAAAGCTTATTAAATATGTACTGAAAACAATAAACCAAGTGACAGATGAACAAATTACCTCCTCCTCAGGCAACCTTGTCAGAAGGTTACTTCTTCCTCCCCAGGGAGGCAGAAGATCTTTCATTTATGTGATATCCAGGTAACGTGCAGATCTGCACCATGATAATGACTTTATACACATCACATGCTTCAGGGCTTCAGCCAGTAGCTTGCTGAATGCAGGAAGGGACTATTCCCCTCTGGACAAATTTGGCGACTTTTTTTTCATGACTATTTCACCTTCTGAAGGATCAGCAGTAGGTAGGGCACAATAGTGGACAAAGAGTGACAAGTGCCCTCCCTCTTGCAATTGGTACTTACCCGGATAATTTGGCAATCAAATTTATTAGCAAACCTAGCAAAAAAATATTATTCCAGTCTTTCACTGTACTTTCAGTCTGGCAAGGCATTAGTTTTCTCCTACCTTCTTGGATCTGTATCTTAGTATATCTGAGCTCTGCACTTGCAATGTCCCTCTACTTCTTCCACTTTCTGAGGTATGGCTCCCATCTCTTTGACTTACAAAGCCAGAAATGTCTTCATTTGTCTTAAACTACTGGCATCAGTCAGTATGTGCTGTAGAAATTTAATGGCACATACTGGCAACCAGGTCAAGTCTTGTCCCCGCCTCGCTCTCCACTGGTGAGACACACCTGGAGAGCCTTACCCAGGTCTGGGCTCCCCAGCACAAGACAGACACGGACCTAATGGAGTGAGTTCAGAAAAGGACCACCAAGATGATTAAGGGACTAGAACACTGCAGAGATGGAGAGACCTGGGGCTGCTCAGCCTAGAGAAAAGGTGTGTAAGTACTTGATTGGGGGAGTAAAAGGCAAGAGTCAGGCTCTTCTTGGTGAGGCCTGGCAACAGGACAAAAGCCATTGGACACAAACTGAAATACAGCATATTTTTAAATGTAAAAAAAAGTCTTCCTACTATAAGAGCTGTCAAGCACTGGCACAGCTTGCCCAGAGAGGTTGCAGAGTCTTCATCTTTGCAGATACTCAAAGCCTGACTATACATGACCCCAATAAACCTGCTCCAGTTGATCCTGTGTGAGCTGTTGGGGAGGTTGGAGGAGCCAATCTCAGCTGTCCCTGCTGGCCTCAGTGACTCTCAATGCTGTAATGTAACAGCAGCTATGTTCTATGTCAGTCTCCTCTGGCATAGAACACTGGGACATTAGCCCAGGTCACAGTGTTCAACTGCTCATTTAAGGCAAAAGAGATTATTAAATACCCAAATGTTGAGAGCAATGGGCTTGCTCAATCACAGCATGGTCATCGGCATCAACTGCCTCAGGAATGCAAAAGCTAAAATATGCAACAACCACCTCTTGCTCAAGTCTTGCTGCTGTAAGCACTGCCTAACTGGGTGTCCAGACCCAAACTCCAAGCAAACAACCACACCAGGCTTTGCCCAAGAGGGAAGGGGGGCCTTGGGGAACTCCAGAGGAACTAGTGATGGCCACTAGCAGGGCTTCACAAAAAAGCAGATACTGTCATGTCTGTCACCATGCCTGCAAGCTTCCCACTGGAGGCTAAATCAGTCCTTTAGCACATTCTTTGCCAAGTTACTTTACCTAAAACAAGCTTTTGACAGGGATGACAGAGCCAAGGCAGCCCTTGCCTTTGCAATCTGGGCAGGATACTGTCCAGAGCACACAACTATCTGTCAGCCTGATGAAACCTGGTGTCACTGAAACAGGTGTCACTGGTAAAACTGAAATGCTCTTGAGTTATTTAAAAACTATATTAAAAAAAAAAATCAGGGCCTCATAAAACTTTCATTTCATAAAGTTTAGCAGGCCTGATACTGCAAAGTCAGCTCAGGAAGACACAAAACCACAACCCCTATCTCTAGCTCCGTCAGCTCATCTTTTTTTAGTGCCATGGAAGTGCCTACAAATATGAACATTTACATAAGAAAAAGTGAATGTAGAGATATTTTTTCCTAAATCACTGAAGACCAAGAAAGATCATCCTTTTGCATGCTCAAAATGGCCACTTTTAAGGGGCATCATTCCAAATGCAACTAAGAAAGCAAATAGAAAACTATTTTTCAAATGGTTGTATTGGTGCTTGCAGTTTTTTAACATTTGCAATAGCTGATTCTCACATCCTTCTCTTAGTCAAAGAAGTGGGAAGACTCATCAATCTGACTAATCTGAGCAACAGTATCTTAAAAAAGAAGGGAAACTGATTTCTAAGCACTAAAATTGTAAATTCAGCTTGCACCCAGAAAATGTCCCCAAATTTTCATTATGTTACACTTGGAATGCCACTTCACTAAAAACTAAAGCTAGGGAGGAGAGAGATCAGGACTCGACTAGAGGCTCCAGAAGAGGAAAACACTGAAAGAATTTCTATCTGTGCCCAACAGTTGGCAATGCTGGAGCAAGCTTAAGCAGGGTTAAATCTACTAGAGTTTTGGAGGAAAGCCCAGATAAAATTTGAATGTTGTCTTGTGCAGAAAATGCACACTAGGAGATAATGCACTCCATGCTTAATAGCTGTTGAAAAGCAAAATTATGATAGTGCATAAAATATAAGGCACGTATCAAACACTATCTCACACAGCAGGATTCAAGTGGTTAAAAAATACAGTAAATCTTGAAGTAGGCACCAATGATGGTTTCGGCATTGAGGTGGGGTATTTGGTAAGAAGGAAGAAATCTGTACTGGGAGACACAGTCCAGTGCATGACACACCACTGATGAGGCCACAGAATCCGAAACTCAGCCTTCAGCGTCACCAGGATTTTTCTTCAAATTCATCCACAGTTTCTTCTGCATCAGGAAAGAGGAAGGAAAGCTGGAAGAGACTGGATGCCCTGAAATGAGACAAGCTTCAGAAATTGGTTTTGGTCCTTCCAGAACATCCGAGTATGGCTGAGACTATCCCTTGGAGCTACCCTGAAACTACCCCGCAGTAGGACAGTGGAGCTCACTCCAGGAAGGAGCCAGGCATCTTACCTGGATATACAGGACACTGCTATTTTGAATGCTCTGGATACTTCTCATCCTTCTGAGACATAGAAAGTTCCAAAATCTCCTTTGTGACCAGACACTGTGTACACTCCCCTGTGGCTCACTCATCCTGGGCTGATTTGCTTTATCTATTAATATCTTGAGCAACTACAACAGACATTTCCAGCCCCACCTCTGATTTGCAGCATGGATCTTTTGGGTTAAATCCACCAATTGAGAGGCATATGCAGGGCCGCTGCTGAGCAGAAAACCCCCTTTCTTACTGTCAGATTGGCTGGTGGAACTGCCAGGGCCCAAGAGAAATGCAAGCAGACAGCAGACGCTGCTGGGCTGCCCAGCAGTGCTGCCCTGTGCAGCGCAGGGCGTCCCCACAGAACTTACCTCAGGTAACCTGGGGTGTGCAGTGAGCGCGCACACAGGGCTCGGCAGGCAAGCAAAGCGGTCACGCAAACTGTCACCATTCCCTTCTCCACACACCGTGCCCTTGAACCAGAGGGACAAACAGCCTTCACCGGGCAGATGAACACACAGACTGTGTGTCTGTGCTGTACCTCTATACAATCTGAAATGAAAAGTTCAATCTGAAATAGTCCTGGATATTAGGAGACCTCTTTATTTTTGCCACCTGCCATATTTTGCCAAAATCACCAAGAGCTGAAGTGGGGAAAAACATTATAGGAAAGCAGGTGCTGAGCCTAGATTTAATAATGGTACCTGAAAGGAGGACTAAGGCAATAGCCACATCATTGCACCACTTAGCATCATCTGCCAGTTCTTTGCAGGATGATTGACTTGGGAAGGATGCTGAGCACAGTTAGGGAGAAAGTGAGAAGGCAGAGCTTTGACAGTTCTTCTCTGACTAAAAGAGAGAGAATTTGAAATGTGAAATTGTAATCATTGTAAATGAAACTCGTTGACCTTTTCAAACACTCCAGATAAGGGGAAAGCACACAGAGGGCACTTGTTTTCTTGTGCACTCTACTTGTGGGTTACATTCTACTCATTTTAGTGAAAACACAACGTTCTAACCAGCCCTTGGGGGAAGTTTGCAGACATTCCTAGAACAGCTGGGTAATAAACAGGTTTATTTCTTAGAAAAGAACTGACCTTGAATTGTGAAACAAGTCACTCGTCTCTTACACCAGCAGTCTTCTCCTGTCTAAAGCAGAAGAGAGCAAGAAGCACACGCGTGTGGTGCCTGCGCGCTTCTGCCACTGAGACAGCAAGAAAAGGAAGAATGCTTATGTTCATGCACATTTTTATTGAGTAGTAATATAAAATGCTTCTTTCATTGTTACAAGTGCATGCTTTGATTGCCAACATTTCGAAGTCAAATTACAAAGGCAAGGCTGTAGGCTGTAGTGAATTACTTGGGCACTTATACAATTGTTAAAAAATATCAATGGACTGTTTGATTTGTTTCCTTTTCTTTTTTAGAATGAACCAGTTGAAACCCGTAACTGATATACAAAGGGAAAAAAGTGAAAAAATTACACATTTTGTGGCACGTGACAAAACAGAACAAAATGACTAAACCATTATGACATTAACAGTTATCATGCATTTAGAATTTCACATGTAACTACAAACTTATTTAAATTTCACAAGGTTTGCTAAACATGCTACCCATCTATATGTGCACTGACAAGCTTATGTTAAAAACTTTAAGAATACTCTCCCCCCTTAGATTTTTCAAAGCTTTTTTTTGATTACAAAATTTCAAAGGCATTAAGCATTTTTTTTTAGAGAATATAAAGTACGCTAGTATACATACATTTCCAGTATAAGTCAGACCACTAAGCGCATTACAGTCCCATACAGGCCTATACAGCCATTTTTTCTTAAAAAACATGCATAGGCAGATTTTTACAGAATATAGATGCTTTTCACTGCACTTAATATGGTGTCTTGTTCACTATACTTAAAAATGCACCACTCATAAATATTTAAATTCAGCAAGCCACAACAAGACTTGTTTTACCAAAAAACCCCCAGAAAACCTCCCAAACCAAACCCCCCTAAATATAAACAGCAAAAAAAGATAAATGTTATTATTCCATTTTTTTAACAAAGAAAAAGATAATTGCTGCCAAATTAGTAAGATAAGTGTTATATTTAAAGAAGGGCATTGAAGCACACTAAAGAAACCTGAGGTAAGCATAATCTGTACAAAATTAAACTGTCGCTCTCGCTCTCTCTCACTCTCTCTCTTTTTTTTTTGGCATTTTAAACAGATTTTCAACTTTTTTTTTTCTTTTTTTCTCTATATTTTTAAAGATTGCCTAATTTATTTCATAGCCATTGTCTGACAAGAGTAGCAAAACATTATCAATAAATAGTCCTTATTTAGTTTGTACATTTTGTTAAAAATGTTTCGATGTTGTAGATGTTGAGTGCTGCAACTGTAAACGTACAATAGTTAGTAAGAAATTAAACAAAGTTTTCATGTCCAGTAACATAATAAAAGGCCTTTCAGTAACATAGCTTAGACGTTCCCAATGTAGTAGGAAAACATGTTCATTCCCCTAACTTTGCAATATATACCAGCATGAGCTTTCATTTTTCTACAAGCATT
>VZTR01025719.1:0-12172 GCA_013400775.1 Chaetops frenatus
TCTATCATCTGCTGGCACATATCTGTGGGCTTGGAGCTCCTCACCTCCAGGAACCAGGCTCTAGCTGGGTTTGGGGGACAGCTTGGCTATTTCTGACCTTGCAAGCAGCACTTGTTTCTCCTGGCATTTTCTGGGAAGAGCTGAGTGCAGCACAGGGAACGTTTTCCAAAAGAACCTCAGCCTTCTGCCACGTGCAGCTTCCATGGAGCAAATCCAAGAGTGCCACATGACTGTCAGCTTTTCATCAGGAAAAAATGCTGGGAATGAAACCCACACAGCATCCTGAAACTGAAATGGGATGGGGGCTGACCCTTTGTTCCGCCTTCCAGAGGATTGCAAGCACAGGGACAGGTGGCTACACCTCAAACTACATCTGTCACCAGCATGCTGAACTGGAGCATTTACCCCAGTTCTCCTTCCACGGGAATTCCCCAACAAAAGCCAAGATCAGCTTCTCTCACGCTGTGTTTGAACTCGTTGGCTGCAGGGCTGAGCCCAAAGCCTGTTAAAAGGTGGTGCACCAATTCCATGGATTCTCAGGGGCTGTATTTCCACACCCTCTTGTGTCAGTGCTGGTCAATAACTCTGTGCTCACTTCACCTTGATGGAGATGTGACCATGTGCCAAGAACACACCTGGAAAAGGTGGGCAGAGTGTGGATCCAGGTCATGTTAATGTCAACTGCCCCAATTAATTGTAGGCCTGGATAGCTGGACTCTGTGATCTTGGAGGTCTTTTCCAACCTTCATGATCCTGTGAATCTGTGACTGTTTGGGCAACATTTTGGCTGTATTGCAGAAAATATAACCAAACACAGCAAAAAACAGAGGAGGTTTCACACCAGTTCAGCCTGATATTTCATGCTGTATGCCTGGTAGCAAGCTGAGACATTTTAATATACCTTGCAACNAGCTTCTCTCACGCTGTGTTTGAACTCGTTGGCTGCAGGGCTGAGCCCAAAGCCTGTTAAAAGGTGGTGCACCAATTCCATGGATTCTCAGGGGCTGTATTTCCACACCCTCATGTGTCAGTGCTGATCAATAACTCTGTGCTCACCTCACCTCTATGGAGATGTGACTGTGTGCCAAGAACACACCTGGGAAAGGTGGGCAGAGTGTGGATCCAGGTCATGTTGATGTCAACTGCCCCAATTCATGGTAGGCCTGGATAGCTGGACTCCCTGATCTTGGAGGTCTTTTCCAACCTTCATGATCCTGTGAATCTGTGACTGTTTAGGCAACCTTTTTGCCGTATTGCAGAAAATATAACCAAACGCAGCAAAAAACAGAGGAGTTTTCACACCAGTTCAGCCTGATATTTCATGCTGTTTGTCTGGTAGCAAGCTGAGACATTTTAATATATCTTGCAACATTATATTTTAAGGTGATAGCACCTAAAATATTTTCCAAAAATGGCTCAGTGCAATTTTATTATCACACAACCATCCAAGTTAAGAAATATATTTCTGAAAAGAAATATATTTCTGAAAAGTAGCTCATTACAAAGCCCTTTATTGTATTCTGGTGTTGTCAAGGATACCAATATTTATGGTAAATGCCTTCCATAAGCAAGCCTTGACTCTGCTGTAACAGGAAATTGTCACAGAAACTGAGTTGTATTTTTGTAATTTGCTCCTATGATAGGCAGGATGTCAGTTTAAGCCCTAAAAGGTTTTGTAATCATACCATCTACACAAGAATCCAGCTAATTTTGAGATCCATCTTGCTTTCACTGTACTCTGAGTTCTACCTAGCAGCTGAAGGAAAATGCTCTGTTACAAATAAAAACTGGTGTCTGAGAACAGCACAGTGATTGCTGGCAAATATTAAGGCCTCCATTCTTCATTAAAAAGGCAGCACTGATGACCAATATTCTGCTTTACATGTCCTCCCAACTAACCTGGTGGAAGTCTGTCCAAGAGAAGTTTCCTTCCTTGTCAAGCAAACATAGCAGTGTCCAACAGCTATCAGCAAAACTTCATCCCAACTATTAAATACTGCAAATCCCTCAATGCCCATTTTTGGGGAATTGACTGTAGTTCTGACAGTACCTGTGTCAATTATCACTCAATCCAGCTTAACCAAAAGACACCAAAAACCTGTGGAAGAGCATCTAAATCATAAAGCAGCAGCTGGAGCCAGGGGGGAATTTCCCTGGGATCTCAGAATGACTCACCACAGGTCAAAGGAAGAGTCAAAGCTGAAAGATGGGTGCTGCTGAGACGGGAGAGCAGCCAACAGCTACCAACAGGTGGAACAGAAGAGGAGGCTCTGTGTGCTTTTCCTTCATCCAGGTACTCGCTCCCTTCTCTCCCCTGCATTGGATCTGCATTGGTTGTGAGCACAGCTGGGCACTGAGGGAACTGAAAAACAGCCTGGAAAATAGAACCGTGAGTGTGGCCCTCTGCTCCAAGGGCACAGTCACAGAACAGCCCAGCGTGGGAGGGACCTCAGAGGGTCCAGCTTTCTGTGGGAAGGGGAGGGAGCCTTGGTGAGATTCCCTGGAACCCTGTCCAGCTGCATCTTGGAAACCTCCAGCAAGGGGGACTCTGCCAAACCCCTGGGGAGGTTGTTTCAGCAAATGCTTGTTCCTGCTGGAAGAATTGCTTTTTTAGGTTGGCACAAAACCCCTCCCAGTGTTACCTGTGCTGTTGCTCCGTGTCTTCTCCATGTGGCTTTGTGAGCAGAGAGCCCTTTGTATCTCTGCTGTCCCCTTTGTATCTCTGCTCTTAGTACTGGAATCATGTGATGAACCTTGTGTTCTCCAGGGAGAAACGACCNCTCCAACCTTCCCTCATAGCACAGGTTCTTCAGTCCTTTAATCACCTTTGTCCCTCCTGGACCTTCTCCAGTCTGTATGAGCAGCAGGGGAGAACAAAGCACTACAGGGAGAAACACCATCCAGTTTCAGTGGAAGCACAAATTAATGTTCAGTGGATGTGACCTTGACTGTTACTGGAACTGTTCAGGAGATGTTTGGAGGAAGCAAGAATGGAAATGGAAAAAGGAATAATAAAAATAATAAAAGGATACTGAAATGAAAAAAAAAGAGAAGAAGAATATTGTCCCTAGTGATACTTTTCTACCAAGATTTTCTGACAGTGGAGCACTGTTACAGCTGGCATCAGAAGACAAGAAGCAATTACTTCTGCGATGAGAACTTTATTTATTGTGCTAACTCTNAACCCGCCAGATAGCTGTTGTAAAGGCAGATGACAAGAAACAAGAGAAGGACCTTGGTGTAGAGTTCTGTGAGGGAGGGTTTTAATCCAGCTGCCCATGAAGGGCAACAGGGACCAAAGGCGAAAGACAGGAAGTGCACAGAGGTTTTAAATCAGGAGAAGAGAGGCAGGAAGAGCACCAGCATCTAATGGGTAGAGGGCCAAGGGGTGGTACATAGGAGGGGCTAGGGTACACAGACCAATGGGAGAAGAGGGAGAGTGGCCAAGGACAAGGGCAAATGGAGAATCAGAGAAGGGAGAACTTTCCAGGGCCAAACCATATATGGGGAAAACGGGCTGGGGGACAACAAACTAATCAGGGGAGGTAGAACTGGAGTACATTTGAATATTTGTGCAAGGTCTCATGGGAGAGGCTTTTTCACTCACCATAACCAGGGAGTGAGGTTTTTGCCCTAAGGGCTATTTCACCATGGGATCACCTCTGTCCCAGGCTCTGTAGGTCCACCAGCCTCCTCACCAAAGGACCTCCACCACACTCTGTAGTTGTATCACAGTGTAAGATGCAATTCTGCTGCAAAGTTTGACAATTGCTCACGAGCTAACAACCTCTCTTCATCAGTGTTTCAGTCAGAACATTATTTATGTTAGTCTCATAGAAACTATTTAAAGAGAAAAGCAGTTTAAACTGCTGCTGTACTCTCCGTTGTTTTCTGAAGTAAATGAGTTGCAGCTGGTTAATCCACTAACCTGATTTATTAACACAAAACTGAGCTTCCATAATTGAGCTTCCATTTGGCTGGTTAGCCTTTTTGCCTAGCAGGGAGGACCCGCGCTGGGCATCTGACCACGGGTGATATGGTCAGAAAGACCTCGATCTCCCAGGAGAGTTACATTTTATACCCCTCCCGGGCATCCTACCCTCCTCCAGAGAGCCCTCCCCCTGGAGACATCCCAATTGGTGGTCGTCAGCTCGTTGTCTAGGTTGCAAGTTCTTCGGGGTGGAGAGATGTTAATGCACCGAGTGGTTGGTCAGTCTATGGTCCAGTCTGGGTCCTGGATTCATCCCCTTATGCAAATCCATGATGTCATTCTTTCTTCCAGACAATTCCACCGTTTCTTGTCAGTCAATTCCCTGGTGACACCCTTCTTCTAGAGGGATCTCTGTCAATCATCTCTAGGCCTATACATAGAAGCAGCTTATGAATTCAAAACCACCCAACCCCCAAATGCCGCAACTGGATAAAATAACTGTCAACTATTGAACATATCAACAGTAACTTTGAACTAATTAACCTTCAAGCAATTAAAGAACAATTAACAGAACTACAAAAGCCAAACCCCAAGTCCATTTATAACATTTTCTTACAAAAATGGTAGAGACTTTGCCCTTTTTTAAAATAAAAGCAGACACAGAAAGGGTCATCTGTTCTCTTTATACACAGAATGTGGATATTTTCCCTCTTTGAGAACTATAAAATGTTTACAATTCTCTTAATAGATTTTTGAAAAGTGAAATTAAAATATTAGTATGCCATAATTTGAGGGACCAGCCTTGTTGGAACAAGAGAAGGATCCGTGTTTGCTTGAAGGAAAAGAGCATGAGCTAAACATTTCACCCATTTGCTTGTCCTCAGCTTGGGTTCACGTCTTGAAAATGTCATTACAGCTTTCACTGTGTTGGTTACAAGACCTCATGTCACTGTTTTGGAATGGATATTCTTGTTCTGAGCAGGGAGATAAGGCTCATATTATTCAAAAGTAATCATAAACCCAGCAATTAAAATGTACCTTTTACAAAACAATGTATCCCTTTAAAAATTTTTGTTTTCATCTGAACTAAACAGAAACAATGCAATGAAAAGGGAAAAACTCCCAACCCTATGGTTCACACACCATCTGGTAATTATGTTGTGTAGTCATTAATAAATTGATTACAGGAAGACCAGAATTTTCACTGGTACCATTAAAATGGCAGAGCACAAATTCTGTGAGACACTTTGGAATGAGGTCACAGGATGTCCTCCAGCAAGTACTGAGACAGGTTTTGAATTCAATGATGCTGTAGTGATTTGTACCAGCTGAGTTTCTAGCTCATTGTCTTTTGTAATCTAGTTGTGTCTGCAATTTTCATTTTGATTAATGCCATCTTAGAGTTTCCTCGATATGCCTTTGTGAAAAATTCAGTTGCTAATCAGCATTAGTGCAAAGTTATCACTTTAACCACTGGATTTCTGGGAATCTTGTATAGTTCTAATGTTTAAATATTCTAATGTTTAAATATTCACTCCAGACCTTTCAACAACCTGCTTTCTTTAAAAAGGAAGAACCAAGAACTCTGAAAAATACAGTACTAACAACAGTTTTGGAAAATCTGTTAATGAACACAGATACATTCTGTGTGCATTTGATGATGACCCTTAATCTATCTTTCATGAGACAGAGTAACTCTAATTCTTTGCCAGCATCTTGCATTTTTTCAAATGAAATTAATTTGAATATTCTTCCCTTTCATCACAACTGCAGGGTAAGAAGAGAAGATGGACAACTCAAAGTTTCTCACTCTAGTAAAAACATCAAACAGAATGGCCAGACTCAAATTCTGTAATTAATTTCTAAATTGTACCAGAATCTTGAGATCTGAGAAGGTTTAAAATACACAGCCATTGCTACAGGATGGGGGTGTATCTATGTGCACCCTGCTCTGCTTTCTGTACTTAAACTTGGTTTTCTGAGACATATTCCTTTAGGAGTCTTGCCATCCAGAGTCACGCTCAGATTTGTGCTATTTAAGCACTTTGCAAATCTCAGCCTGATAACCTGCAGATTGTTGTTCCACCTCCTCAGGGCATTTATTTAGGGACATGCACAATGCACAGCATGTGAAGAAATCCAGTGAAATCAACAAAAGTGCCAACACACTTGCATTTACAAACCTTAAATACCAGGCTGAACTGGGCCCCTGGAATCACTCATCATGTCTGGTTTTGCTATTCCCTTTCTGCTACAGAGTAAAGGCAAAGTAAAATATGACTTTTAGGCTGATTCCTGTGACAGACATGCAGGTTTTGAACCACCAAAGATCCCCCTCTCTCTGCAGCAACACTTTGGGTGCTTAGGAAGGAAGGATAGAAATTTTTGTGTGGCTCATTTGCTTCTCCTCTTGTATGGTTCATGGCTGTCTGGTTACACTGTACCCATGTGCCAGAACTTACATTAGAAATAAAGAAAATAAGTATTTATTTCTGCAAATTAAGGAAAAAAAAAAAGTAAAATGAGAGAAAAAAGAAACTCTATAAAAATGTTCTGTCCTGTTGGGCCGTTATGTCTAAATGATTGTGGCAGGTAGAAGTTGATGGTAGGTATATCAGACATGAGTTGGGGAATGGTATGTAACCTTTTCAGCTAATAAATGATAATGTATAAAACTGAAGGACATTATAATTCTTTTGGTGTACTGTCATTTGGCAGTCCTTCTTATTTTTATTTAGACCATGCTCAAGAAAGTATCTTTTGATACTTGAGCTTGATAAATGGAGAAATTACTGATAAAAAGAAGCATTCAGTCTCAGTTTGTGTAGAGATGCTCCCATAACTCCTGGCAGAGTGGAAACACCAGCTGTCCTCAGCCTTGCTCAAGCCAAAGCTCTCTTTAGTGAAGGACAGCTTGACAGCTTTTTCTAACACTCCTCCCACCCTGCTGACATTCCCTCAGACAACAGCCTGCTCCAAAAAACAAGTAAAGCATTCTAAAGAGTAGGGGTGACTCTGGGAGTGGTGATGGATGAAGTCTGTGCTGTCCGTACATTATGATCTGTTAAAAAATTGTATCTTTTGCAAGCTTTACCACCCTAGAGAGAACGTTGAAGCATTTCAGGGATAGAAGTGTGAGGTACAGTCAGTTCCTGCTCAGGTGATGGTCATCAAAAGGATGAGATAACTGTGAAAACATCAGATTTTGCAGCATAATAACATTGTTGATATCCCTGTATGCCACCAATAGAAGGTCAGTCAAACTTGTGAAGTCACAGCAGACAGGGAGGAAGTGCAGAAAGCTTAAATGTTCCAGGTCATCTCAAGATGTACATTCATCACAGCTGTTTGAAGCTCGTTGTGACAAGTAACTCCAAGGGATACACATGGAAGAGCCTTCATCTCTATGGAAGTCCAAGTGGCAAGCTGGGCACTTAATTTCACATTGGGACAAAATCCCACTTTATCCAGCTGGATATTCTGCCGTGGACACATAATGCCACATTTCTCAGAAAAGCCTAATTGCAGCCTTCCAAAGGGGAATTGCATCAAGGGGGAATGTTCTCTGTGTCTGCTGGTTGGGTTCATTATTTTATTGAAAATATTTTATTATTGTTAAGACTTCATACCCAAGCAGTGCTAGATCAAGGCCTTACATTGCTGTGAAGTGCTACAGTCTGTGATGGTGGGACACTTACTGCTGACAGAACAAGATCCCATGTTTGCAAGGTTCAGCAGACTCCAACTAAGGGAAGTATTTATAAAAAATGCTGCCACATCAACTGCTATTTTCCTGGTACATTCTCTGAGTTTTGCCTCAATTGCTTTACCTCAATTCATCCTTTTGAATGCCACACAAAAATTGTTTTTTTGTTCTCCTTTTGACATATAGAAGTAATTTCTGCTATTACACAGATGGGAATCCAAATTAAGGCTACCAGCTTCTCTTAATTTTCTGTGTTTATGGCAAGAGTTATGTAAAATGATGCTAGGTGTTTGCATTTATAAAAACAATTGAGAAAACATTTCCTTCCTTTTTGTGTATCTGTGATGGAGACGTGTGCAGATACTGGGATTAAAGTGACCTGTGCACAGGGGATGAGCTAGAAAAGCTGAAAAATCACATGTAAGAGTAAATTTCTCTGAGCATAGAATATGAAATATTAAACAACATAATTAATGTCAGAACATTTACCATTTCCAGTCCATCAGAGACAAGGGAAAAAATCATAGATTGGATTAAATACTCTCTATATATCAAACTGCCCAGAGCAAGGAAGGGTGTGTGTGTGTGTGTGTGCAGTGGCCTGGAGCTGAGACTGGGGGAAGGAAGTATTTTAAAATGTGCAATAATCAAGGGGACACAGACAAATAATTAAATATTGGACCCTCATCTGACACAGATATCAAGGCAAGGAAGTTTTGGTCCTGAATTCTGTCTCTAATGGGAAAGCACAGGAGAGATGCAAATTGAGCAGAAAGATTTTTCAGGGCAAGGCCTCTGGAAACTCACTAAAACAAAAATCTGAAAGGTCTGCTTATGTTTCTCATTGCCTTATTCAGCTAAGTGTATGTATTTCCTCGTTGATTTAAGTGATTGACTATAGGATCTATGCCCTCAATCAGCAGGATCTCAGAAAATTCAAGACATCTGCCATGTTTCATCTCTACCTGCCTTACCCAAGGACAGCATCCTCCACAAAGTCAAAGAGGTGCAGGAAACAGACCCTCTTGAAACAAAGACAGTTGTCAGTTTTACTCAAGCAGAGAAGATTTTTCTTTTGGTCCCCAGACCCTTTGCATTGAAAGGGCCTGGTTTATTCAAACAGCTTACGGATCCTAGAAGTGGGAACACAGTCAACAAAATTACTTGCAACTATGTGAAGGGTAACTAAAAGGAAGAGAGGGATTTCTTTGTCATTATGACTGTTAGCAAATGCTTCCTCATGGTATACCTAAAACTCATCAGCTGAAGTTTATGTCCTACCCTTTTCACCACAGATGTGGCAGAGTCCTCAGAGAGATTTTCATGGAGATTTTCCACTGGTTCCAGGTGTGACTTGACCAAAGTGACTGATGATAACTGAATTTTTATTGTTAATCTACAACAGCTCCTACCTCGCTTTTCTAGTTCTTCCTCTACTCTCTTTCCCAATGCCACCAATTCTAATGTCTAAATCCAGTAATTCTTCACCAAAAATCCAGAGCATGGTTGTCATCCCCTAAACTGAATCTGCATTGGACAAGACAATGCCCTTACTAGCTTTGGGTGTCCCTAAGATGAGTTTTCTAAAACTTAAGATACTTCATTCAGTAGAATAGAATAGATTAAGACTTTTTCATTTAAGATGGACTTAAAAAGACCATCTGATGCAACTGCCTGACTCCTTCAGAGCTGAGCAGAAGTGACAGCAGGTTATTAAGGACAGTGTCAAAATGCTTCTAAAAGAGTGATAGGTTTGGGGCACTGACTACCACTTGAGGAAACCTGCTGCAGTGTTTGGCCACTCTCTCCCTAAAGAAAGGCTTCCTTGTGTTGAGTCTGAACCTCTCCTGGTGCAGCCTCACATCACTCACTCCTGCCCTGCCACTGGATCCCTGGGAGACCTTTGAAGGACCCTTCCAAACCAGACAACCCTGATTCTAGGAGAGAAGATTAGCACCTCCCTCTCCACAGCCCCTCCTTAGGAAGATGCCGAGAGCAGTGGCCCCTTGGGCTCTTTGTCTCCAACCAAACAACCCAGAGAGCTCAGCTGCCCCTCTGAGGACAGGCATTCCCTGTCCCTAGCTGCGCTGCCCTCCTCCACACCCATTTTGTTCCCAATGCTCCAATTTCTCTGGGTCCCCCTGCAAGGCCTCTTGTCCCTCAGAAGAGTCAACAGCACTTCCCAGTTTGGGATGAGCAGCAGCCTTGGAATGGGGCATTTAACTCTGGCATTCTGATCACTGGTGAAAATAACAAACAGAGCCAGACCTAGGACTGAGCCCTGAGGTCATACCACTGCTGACCTGTCACCAGCCAGGTGTAGCCCCATTCACAAACCTAAGCCCAGCTTGTTCTTTGTCCAGAACACCATGAACCCACTCATCCCACATCTGGGCTACTGGTCCAGAAGGATGCTGTGAGACAGAGTATCAAAAGCCTCATTAAAAACAGAAAATTATATCCACCACATCCCCTCCATCCACTGGGTGGGTGACTCTATCTTAGAATGAGATCACACCAGTTAAACAGGACTTTCCCTCTGTAAACCGATGCTGGCTGTGCTGCCCTTCAATAGTGCCCCGTATAATCTCCATGGTTTTCTGTACACTCCCTGAATCAGAGGACACAGAGGTTCTTCCAGGGACCAGTTCTTCCAGAGACCAATTCTTCCAGGTCTCTGTTAGTATAAGATTGCTTTTGGAGAGAAATTAGTCTCTCTGATTACAACACAGGCATTTTAAATTGCTGTCTTGGGTGGAATATCTCACTTCTACCTGTCCATCTATGAACAGGGTGAAGATTGTAGTTATCACATAAATCAGAATGCATTTTATCAAAATGAGGGTCCAGCCCTTAAAGGGTGTCCTTTGATGTGGGTGGCAGTTGCCATGTTACAGTTACAGTATGATTTGGACTTCACAGACTTCAAGGAAGAAATACGTGAGGCAAGTGAGGCAAATTTTAGCTCCAATCCCTTTTCTACCTGACCAGTTTATGCCAACGAGATAGTAACTTGCCTTGTGCTGTTTTTTGAGTACCAGCAGTTCAATCATGAAACTAACATTTTAAGTACGCTGTTTTTTAAAGTCCTACTCTGAAGTAAAAGAAACAATGGAAATAAAACAGCCAGAAGGCACCTGGAGGCCACTTTCCAAATTAAGAGTGCAGGATTCTCAGTGATATCCTGTGGGGTAGGAAAGGTGCTTATAATCTCAGGATTGGAGCCTACACTGATGTCACCATAGGTAATTTTGGTTTTAAGAATATGGCAATGAGTGATTTGATTTCTGAGCCTTTTGTCTGTCTTTTGGTGCTCCTAAGGTAAATGTCAGTGTCAGACCCAAAACAGGACAAGACTAATTATTAACTAACTCGCCACTGCTCTCTAGATTGCACTGCAGGTATAACCTGCCTTCATCTCCAGGAAAGATGAATGATAAATGGATCACTTTCTCCCACAGCAAAGTCCCATCTGCAGCCACTGACTTCCTATGCAAGCAGAAAAAATACACATCAGCACTCAGGAGCTGAAAACTGAAATGAAAAATATTTAGAATTGAATAAATGCTCTGACTTTATGCAAGCAAGCTATTAAGTGTTAAAATGTGTTAGCCACAGAAATGCTGGGGTTTTTCTTCACTTGGAAGTGCTGCACTGTGTACTGCCCATTATCCAACTAGTTGTACTAGGTGATGCTAATGATTTCAGTTTTGCAGTGTGGGAGTTTTTCTAATTTGGGGAAGGATAATTTAGGTTTCTGTGGTTCTACAAGCCCTGTCATGAAGCACCAGCTCTGCCTGTTTATGCTGTAAATTGTCATGAGCAGAGACTGTGTTTGTGCTGTGCTGCTTTACAGCCCAGTAGGTCCCTGCATGTTGCTCCCCAGTGCTTCAGCTGCTAGCAAATAAAAACTGTTGTAATTTACACTTAACTGTTTTTATTCCCATAAGTAGCATGGGGAAAAATGAAATAAAATAAAGGTACAGGTATGAGAAGGCAAAGCAGTGTTAAGAGTAATGGCAGGACTGAAACATCAATGAAAACATATGGGAAGGGCATTCAGCTCCTCCCTCCCACTCTCTTAAGCCCCCTATCTCTGATGGTGTCTCTCAGCTGCATCTGCCCCACAGTTACCCAGATCCCATTTCTGCCAGTGAACTGGGGCTGGAGCTCCCTTTCCCTGCTCAGTCAGGATGCTCACCTGGGTGTCCCCCTCAACTGGCAACATGAGGACAGGTGCCACCAGACGGAAAGCAGGTTGATAACCACAGTGAAACTGGATAGTTCCCCTTCCTGGCACTTCCAGCTCACTGCCATGGCTGCAAAGAAAGCATTGCATAAATACACACCACTGCCTCAGCCTGCAGATCCTTCTCCAATTTAAAAGGAGTTTTATTATAAATTCAGGTGCATAAAGATTTGGGCCAGTGCTGAGAGCTTTGACAGTGGAATGATGGCTGAGGGTAAAATCAGGAAACTGAGAAGTTATATCCTAACCAAAGTTATAACAGTAGAAATTATAGGGTAAAATGCAG
>VZTR01025721.1:4990-24502 GCA_013400775.1 Chaetops frenatus
TTAGTTTTCCTTATTTCATTACATTTCCTTTAAAAGAGCTTGTGGCTGCAACCTAAGAAAGTTCAAACAATAATTTCTTTTTCTTTAGTAGATATTTTAAGGGTAGATCTCTCAACAGCATTCATAAGATGAGTATTAACAGCAAACAAAAAAACAAGCTTCTGAGGAACAGAATCTAATAATGACTTCTCTTGGTTTACTTCTGGATTGTTTTCATATTAGGCACAATATACATATATAGTTTAATTAGGACAAATTCTCTGCTTGCTTATGATCTCATCCTTTGCAGAACTACCACACCAGTAGTGTTGAATAGGCTATAAATCACTCTGATGTTCACACTCAGTGTCTAATTTCTCTCACCAATTAAACAGGGGTTTGGAAAAGCTCTGGATCCAAAAGCTTACATAATGAAAATTTTGGCACAGTGGTGAATATTCTCTATTAAGATGTACTACACAGAGAAGTGAGCAATATTCTGCAGTGATTCATTTTCCATCTAAGCAGAATCTTGATTAAATACCTGTCTGTTCTTCTTACATGTCAATGGCTTGTATTTCAGCCAACTGATTGCTCAGTTACAGAGAGAAAGTTTGCAGACAGGAAACTGAGTTTATTCTGTGCTATATAATAGAACTACTAAAATTAGGTAGACTTCCACAAAGCTTCCACAATGGAATGCAATAACCACCTACAGCTTTAAGTCTTAAAACTTAACAAAAATGCTTATTTCAAACAGCAAGGTTGTCATCAGTCAATGGATGATTTTTGCTTTTTCACATAGCATCAAAACCTACCAAGTTTCATTTGGAGTTTTCACTTTAGTCCTTCATTATTAAAGTGACTTAATAGTCACAGTTAATAATCAAATAATAAATTTTAAAATTGCATGGCAGAAAGATGAAATTATACACAGTAAAGACAATTGACACTGTCCTAAAGCATTTTGTTCCTGGATAGATAAACAGGGTTTTTCCTTCATAAGGAAATTAAAAAATAGAAGAAATCTGTTCTGGGAAAATGAAAATAGATGTTTTTGCTGTTTATCCAGGTTGAATTAATAGTGCTAGTACTCTCAGGGTAACCTGGCCTATTCCAGTGAATGTAATTCCTTGCTTTTCAACAAACCATTTGAAAATTAGTTTTTCCACTTTATTAATCATACGTTTAGTCTATTTCACTTACATCACAAGTTTCAAAAGTTTCTTTTTTTCTAGCCCATCTCTGCATTTCACCCTTAAAACTTGCTTTGCACTTAAAACATCCGTGCCAAAAGGTACTGTGCCATCTGTACATTTTATAAAACACAACCACAGCACAAGCATTAAAAAATACATAAAATACACATATTTTCAGGAATTATTATTATAGGTGGTGGTCACATTGTTTTAGTACTTACCAGAAATTCTAAAGTGTTTTCAAGTGGACTAAAGAGCCTGATCAGTCCTAGTAATGGAAAATAGGTCAGATGACAATGTCAGGTTTTAAAAAATTCCCTACAGAAAGACTCCAAGAGTCAGAGTCACATTTACTGCATGATTTGGAATTTACAACATTTCCTTCTGACTCTATTTTCTTTCAACAGATGTATTTGAGGTGTACAAACATTGCAAGTCTAGATGCCTTTTTACATAAATTTGATTTTTCTACCTTAATTATTGTTGATATTGTACATCATTTAGATGTGATTATGTTATATTTAAGTATTCCTAAATGAACTCACATTAATCTAGTTACCTAAATTAGAGTTGAAAAATTATTTTAATGTGACATCCTGTTAATTTGTTCCTTTGGTACTTCAGCTTTGCATCCCTGGGGCAATACAACCATATCCCATCCAATGCAAGAGTTTCAAAGCTCCAATACAGTACACAAACATAGGATCACAGGAATTGCCAAACATAATCAGAACCACAGGTTATTTAGTCTCAGGTCCTATCTCCTGCAAGGAAGATGCTCCAGGGAAAGGTGTAAGAACCCCGCCAGTAAGCAATAGCAAAATACAACTTGCAATGTGGTCATCCAACACAGACAATGGAAACAGTGATTTTAAGTACAGCTACCATGAGAACAGAGATAAAAATAATAATAATAAGTAATCCCTTTAAAGAACTCAGGGATGTTTGTATTATGTATATTTCCATTCCAGTGACATTTAATACAACTGTATTCCAGCACAGATTACAACTAAAATTATTTCTCAGGAGACAGCTATGGGCAAGAGAGAAAAATTTGCATTTATTCTATATAGTGCTGCTTAAGAAGTGTTTCCAAGTGGCCCTAAAATTTTTATTCAGGGAAAATGCTTTTGCTTATGCCTGCTGAAATCAGTAGTAGAACTAGTTGTACTGTCTTTGGTTTAGAAGGGCAGAACATAAAGCAAAATTCAGCCACTGTGAACCTAAGAACACACCTATACAGCTTGTGAACCACACAGAGGTTAATAATCTTAATCAACAATAGAATTACAGTAATGCAAAGGTACAGGCAGACAGAGCCCTGATGATATCACAGCTGCAGAAGCCCCACTTCTCTTACTCTATCTTGAAAATAGTATTTCACTGGAGCTGAAAGGCTTGATTTTTGTTCCCGTCTCTAGTCAAGGCTTCGATCCACACGAAAACTGAAAAGAGAGACCCTGGTTCCCCTTAGGTGAAAAGTTTCTTAACAGCCCTTTTCCACATCTTCCAAGAGAAGCCCCTGCATAAAGGAAGCTACTTATTGAAGAAGGTTTGAAATGAGCTTCCACCAAAAGCACAGATCTTTTGCAATAAAACCTGAATCAAATTTTACAAGAAAGGGGAAGGTCTCCTTGAAGCACAGGAAATCAAGCCTTCTAGCAGTGATAAGGCTAATTCCACATATTGGAACTTTGTTTTTTCATATTTTTTCCTGACATAGTAAAAGATTTTCAACTTTGAGATTTTTCAGAAAACTATATTTGGAATGCCACATGGCAGGCCAGAAACTCCAAATCTTTTTTTAGCTCTACACCTTTTTTGGCATAGTTTACAGTGCAGTCTAATTACATAATCACTTAATTGTCAATATCATAGTTTTTCTCCCACAAAGTCAGAGACATATAATATTACATAATATTTTTCACTGCCAAAATGGTCCAGTATGTCTTTACCAACAAACTTTTCTGTGATTAAATCCACATTTTTCCTCAGCAAATATTTTTTCTTATTTTAGTCAGGAGCCATACATGATGGACTTTTTTCAAGCAGCAGCAATGGGCCTTAAGTTCATTTTGAGATGAGATTTTACTTTGAAGCTAACTTAGCTGCAGGTACAGGTATCCTACAAATGCAAGTCACATTGCACAATGTTCTTAAGCTGGCTGATAAATATGACAAATAATCAAATTAGGCACCAACAGTGGCCAGCCCATGGCCAACAAAAACAGTGAATAAACAGCTGAAAAAAATTTCTAGAATGTTTTCTCAAATCTTGGAAAATTAAAAACACATCCAGAATACAGCTTTGTTCTGTCCTCAACAGTTAATTAAACATAGTTACCCAGATCATCTGCCAGGCTTGAAATTTTGATAATCATACCTGTAATGAATAATAAACCCACAAAGCAGCAGTGACTTATAGACTTATTCACTAGAAAGCACTCAGATGTTGGTGAATGAGCATATCCATGCTTTGCCCCTGACCATGAGAACAGAATAGAGACCTGTGGTTAGAGACTGCAGTAGTAGATAATAGATTTGGCAGATTTTCTGGCATTTATGAAGTGTTCAACAGCACAAAATGCAGCATTATCTCAAGTGATATAATAATTGTACTTCAGAAATAGTAGCTGACAACGTAGTCAAGAGATGCTTCTTAGAGGGATTTTATAAGTGTGACATTTCTTACCTTTTGAACACTTAAACTTACTCTTGCCTCATGCATTTGCCATCAGGGTTATTGAAGGAGTGTGCAAAGAAAGAAATGAAGTAGAAAGAGCAGCACTGAAAACAATACTGTCAAGTAAGAAATTATTAAAGAAAGCTGTAAAATCTTGATCATAAGAAATGTATTGTTCAGAAATCTCCAGAAAATAAACTCAGAATATAACTACAGTCCTGTCATAAGCAGGACATTATTTTCACTGTAGGTGTGTAACTACAAACAAACCAGAGCTCTTCCATATTCGTAAAGGATAATCTAAGGAAGGTGATCTTTCCCTCCCCTTTCATCTTTCTTGTAGAAACAAATTATTTCCTTTTACAGTATCTTGCCTCACCCTTCACTGAGAAGCTGGAAGCTTGAGCTTCCAGCCAGGCTAGATAATCTGCCAGTAACTAAATCCCCTAGCATAGCCAAAACTGCCACAAACGTCTCGTGTAAACACATTCTCTTTTCTGTTTTAAAAGGCATATTAATACATGCACAGTATTTCTGTGTATCAGATGCAGAATATACTCAGTAGTTGAAATTGTTTGTATGGCTCTCTTCTTCTCCAAGAAACTTACTGCTTTGGCTGAATTTTGCTTATGGATTCATCCCATTTCTGCCTGATAGACATTCAAAAAAGGCAAATCTCCTGGGAAAATGTACCAGACAAAAGAAAGGACATGCTCACCCAGATTAGATTCAGTTGTGAAAGGGGGAGGGTCAGTTTAAGGGGTTTTTTTTTAAAAGCTGTTTTGACATATGGTCTTCTCTTGTGCATAAGACAAGTAACTTTGAGAAACTGTACTGTTTCACTGTATCACACATAGGGCCCTGTAGAGCTTTTTCAGATGAAAGGAAAAGATGGCAGTGTGATCTGCACAGGTGTCCACAGGGGTCTAATCAGAGAACACTGGGACTGCAGAAGGCAGGCACCAAACTACAGAACCATTACTGCAAATGATGACAAATAGATGGAAACAGCTTGGTTTAATGGTCAGACCTTAAAGTGAACTTGTAAGATCTATATGCAATAAAAGCCTTTAATGCTTTTGCACTGAAGAAATTGATAAGAGGATCAGTGATATACAAGGGAATATGGAGTACCACAGTGCTATTATAGTGTAGGTATTTCTAACAGGAACACTGTCTTAATGACTTCTTTGTAGATGGTTTTATCATGTAATCAATTGTTGGAACACGTGTGTGTGTGACACCTGCAGTGTCATTCCTAAGCCCAGGTTCCATCCGAGGTGTAGGCTGCAAAGACTGATGGAGCTTTGACATCTCCCACCTCTACAAGGCTTTTTCTGATCCTGAGCACCTTCATGTTTTTATAAATCTGATCTATGTCTACTAGAACAGAGGGACTGTTTGCTACATGAAACAACACAGCTATGAACTGCAACTGCAATTTCTTGTAAAAACATTTATTTCCTCTCTTTCTAAATAACTGCAGTTCTGAAGTACAGAATCATAGAATCATTAAGGTTGGAAAAGACCTCTAAGATCATTGTGTCCAGCTGTTAACCCAGAACCCCCATGTTCACCACTAAACCACATCCCCAAAACATAGAGGAAACTAAGACTAACAAACCTTGGTTTCCATTTCCAAATGGATATTTACTGAAAAACACATTCAGAAAACTGAAGCAAATCTTTGGAACATGGGTATCCTTAAAGCAGTAAAACTTAATCTCCCAGATCTGTAAAAATAAACATGTTACCTTAATAAATATTTTCAATTGTGTGCCGTGCAGAGTCTGTTAGCAGGCCCTTGACCCTTTACACCAAGAAAACATAACAGGAAACTCCAGGAAAACAGAAACATACCAGTGCTGGACACACAGTGGGAGGTGCTCACAAGTCCAGTGCACATTGTAAAAGGTGTCTAACGGAAATTGTTCTATTTATTACTTCTTATTTAAAAAGCAATATATAGCTTTTATTTATATTTCCCAGTGCCTGGGAACCACAGAATTTATGTGCAGGTAAAGCAGAAGACTGAATGTACCTCCGCTGACCAAACTTACCCACTCTCTTCACTGAAAACTAGAAGCACAGAATTTTACACCCCCTGAATTTGTAACTAATCCTAGTAAAAATACATTCCATACCTGAAATATCACTGGATAGAATGTTTGCATAGTAGTTCTAAAATGCTAGTACTATGGGTGGATATTCTATTAATTTAAACATAAATATAACCATGTATATGACAGAGCTTGGTTCGAAGATCTCCTATCTAATGATATTTTTGTAAGTTTAACCATACACAGTAAAAATAGTGGGGTTTTTTCCACTGAGGAGAAAGGTAAAAGAATCAAAGTTTCCTAAATTACCAATAGCATGAGATGGCCATCTTAAGACATCATAAGGATGCTTGATCGCCTTTGAAAACCTAGAGTAGGCACCCAAATTACTCTCCGCTCTTGAAAAAATGGCTTGCTCTCTGAAATAGCAAAAATATAGAGCTTATGGCAGTCATACCACAAGAATAACACAGAGGAAAATAACAAGGATTCTAAGGTGTCTAAGCATGGTGGAACCATAGCACAGAAGGAAAAGGGCACACTGCTATTCAAAAGCATTGACTTGTTTCGCCTATGTGTTTCAACCAGGACAGGCACAATCTATCTTGACTTGTTCTAATGAAAGAAGGTTGCACTACCCACCATCAACCCAGAATGCAAGAGCTGTCTTTGGGCATTCAGAGCACAAAAAACTTGCTATCACTCCTCTATACATAGCTTCTTGCAATGAAGTTAAAATGTGGCTTTTTATACAAGCCATGTTACAAGATAATTTCTCCTAAAAAATAAACTCATAAAAAATGCTCTTAAACAAATGCCTGATCTATGTTTCCAGCCCACATAGATATTAAACCTAGTTTCCTAGACCCTGAAAAGCTAATTATGCATTCAATTAGAGTTTCTTAATAAAGATTAAAACTCTGAAGTCTATTACAGGCCCATATTTAATTCAGCTGCCATTTTATCCATGGCATGAAAGTGTGAGTGGTAACAATGAATATAAATTATAATACATGCCATAGAGTGAATGCTATTTGTCCAAGTACGTTACTATAAAGAATTAAATTTTGCTATCGGTTCCATAATCTAGTTAAAATTGGTATTCTTTATTTGGTCTTTCAATGTAGTCCAATTTCCTACTTTGAAAAACAAATTCTAGGGAATAAAGAAAAGAGATTAATTTATCATTAAGACTCTGCTTAATTGAAGTCAATTCCGAACAAACTTGAATTCAATTTCTACTCATTAAATTGAATGTGCTCTGCGTTTCTCTCTGCATTGCTTTGAGCAAGCAGCTGAGAACAAGGGACTAACATCAAAATTATTAAATTGAGGAGATTTTATTTGGTCTTCACATGCCAGAGCTGCTTTGATGAGGAGCTGTTTTGGCACTGAAAGGAAACGAGAGCAGCTGGAGGAAAAATCAAATGAAACTAAGCCTCGGAAAATTGAAGAAAACGCAAGCTTAATAATATTTAATAATTAAATTTCCACAAACAATAGCGGCAAATGAAGTAATCTGCAAAGTCTGTGAACTCATTTGCATAATTGATGCCGGTCCCCTGTAAATGAATAATGAAGATAATAAAAGATGTTTCTAAAAATGGGCACAATAACAGCAAATTTCATCAAGCCGCGCGCTCTGATTAATCTGCTCTTGCAAATCAGCAGCGAGGGGGGACGCGTGATTACCCGCGCGGCACCCGGCAGCAGCCTGGCCCTGGCCCTGCACCTGGCCCTGCCTCGGTCCCTGCCCCGCCGCCCCGCCGCCGGCTCCCGCGCACGCCTGAGACCCCCGTGGACCGCCTTCGGCTGCGCAGCCGTGCCGGGAACCTCCCGCTCTGCCCCGCGCCTGGGGGCAAAAGCTCTACCCTTCAGGCTGCCCTGAGCAAACCGCGGCGTCCTGCTCAGCGACCTTCCCGCAAGTTCAAGGCCTCTCCTAGAAAACGCAGTTTCCAGCCGCCCAAGTGAGGGGACAGGGCCCGATGTGGCACTGCCTGGTAGGGCCCTTCAAGACTGGGCAAGGTCTAGCTCAGGCCACTGACCACCCACAGTTTCACCGCAGCCTTTCAATACTACCAATACTCCTTTATTCACAAGAATAAGCCTTGCCACGTATATGACCACCCAACCTTTACACTGATGGAGCCCCTCATGACACAACGCATCCCCCAACACTTCACACATCAGTCTGTGCTCTACACAGATGAACAGTTAAGTGTCACAAGTACGAACTGTTGGCCATGCTGCTATCTGCCTCAAGTGTTGGTAGCCATAACCACAGATTTCACTGGCACTAATTAGTGCTTTTCACAAGACTGGATTTTNAAAAGAGTTATGCTGCTTCCTGAAGCTGATGCCTAGGCTGGCAGTGGACAGTATGCATTGGAAACAGGAAAGTATTCCAAAAAGCAGTATCTTTTTAGAATACAGACACTACACTCTTTTAAAGCATTCAGAAATAAACATTTAGGGAGAAATTACTTCACTGGGATTACCTGTAGGACTATTTATAGGATCAAGTCCCAAAATGTTAATTTGTAGGTACAGTTTACTATTCAGTTGCCTTAAAGACACTCCAAGGAGAAGTCTTTTATATCAGTCTAGTTAAAAACAAAAAAACCCATAATTTACTCCTGTTTACGGTCATTTTTAAGCTGCAGTTCCGTCTATTTAATTCGGTGAAAAAAACACCACCTTACTCCCTTAAACATAAAGAAGACTGCCCTTTGTGGCAAGTATATCCCCTTCATCTTTCCTCTTGCAGTGATACCAAACAAGTGATTAAATCTAGTTATGAAATCTATGTACAGCACTATATACACATGAGAGACATTTTGATATATCATAATTAATACAAAGATTTCAGGGGCAAATTGCATTCAGTACATATAAAAGCAGTTAAGCAATTCAAACTAGAATAAGCAGGTTTTTCATGAGTTTGACAGAAACCCACAGACCTGCATGGCAAGAAAGAAAAAGGTTTGATTTTTATTAGGTATGTAGGGAATTGTTTCATTAGGAAAATAGGGACAGATCCCACTATACAGAATACAAACCTATATTTTGCAGCTAGGAAGATGGTTTTTAATTCTATCCTTTTTTATTTTCTTCTAATACTTGAGGAATAATTCTGTTCCCAGCATAAGTCAGCCTAAGAAGTGGTACAAATTCAGCAACTTTGCCACTGAACCTAAAGATCCTCCTTTTAGCTGTGTATCAATGAAGCACAACATCCACTGCACATAAGCACAAGACAGGCAAGAGCCAAAGGGAGAGCTGAGGAACATAAACCGATTTTGCATGAACCAAGAGTCCTCCCACTAGACAGTACAACAACCATGGAACAGGATTCATCCTGAGTCCAAGGAGTTTGTAAATGTAGGTGTCAAAGATGCCACTAATAAGGGAGACTACATTTAAAAAAATGTATGAATGTAACTTTGGATTTCATTTCTGATATACGTCATGTATTTGGGGTCAAACTAGCTATTATAATGAGTTGGCTTCTATGTGAGTTTAAAGCAGACCTTAACATCACTCACAACTTGAGCTACATTCAAACTGGTTTCAAAGCAGCAGATGGAAGAGTTCTGGTTGATCTTATTTCTATTCTCAACTTGATGAAATTCTGAGCCAACAAAAGGATGTGATGACTGCCAAGATGGGAAATAAAGAAAGGGCCACAATGACAAGAAAACAAAAATTGGTGGTGTCATTTGCATAATATGTGTTGCTATATTCCACGTGAAGATGAACTAAAGAAGCAACCAAGAGTTGCACTCTGAAGGATGTTAGAGGTCAAGTTCAGTAGCAGAACTGATTATGCCAGGATTGCCCTGAGTGATACTTATGAAAAGAATGAAAGAGGCCACAGGCACTGGAAGTCAACACCAAGTGCTCAGAGCATTCACAGAGGATATGGGATAAAGGTCTGAAATGTGTGTCCCAGATGGCAGGGAAAAGTAGTATATTTTCACCCCTAAACTACAGACTCATTCAGGGGCTGAGTTTTGTTTTTAACATCATCAGTCATTCTTGGGCCAAAATCATATCCCAAATATCAGTGCTGGCTCTGAAAGGGAACTTGTTGAGAATCTTTTGCACGGTCATAAGAGTTGATACTTGAACCTGCATTTCTCTGTGGCTCGCACATCGCCATGCTTTCCACCACAGTCCAGCCTAGAAATTAGTCAAAAAAAAATTCAAAACTGGCATATTCAATACTTTCTCATCAATGATCAATGTTTTCTGATAAAATGTAGTCTCAAATAGCTGTACTATACAGTTAGGTTGCAATGCGTAATTAAATGAAGATAAATTATATTTTCACAATGAAATACCTAGGCAGAAATAGTAATTCCACTGAACAATTCTGCTTTGCACAGAATCCAGACATGCAGGTATACCATTTGTCATAATCATAGAAATATGAGAGAATCAAAAGGAAAGTTTCATGGTTTGATCCAACAATCATAAGGACAATTTAATGGAATTCATAGCAGCTAAATACTTACACTTTGGCACCAGGCTATAATTTGGCATGTAAGAACTCAAACAGAAATGTAATTATTGGGGTTTTAGATCAGTTTTGAGGTAAAGTTCAGTTAATTTTTAACTTTAAAATTTGTCATAAAAATTTGTTTGATCACTTGAAAGATTTTCTTATGCTTATATAGCAATATTTTTATATTTAAAATATACATTTGCTAGCAGCTAAATCAGACTACTGCATGATGATGATTCAAATATCAATGCTCCAGAATTTCTATAGCACAGCCACAGCTGAAGTATTGGCATGTATGTCATAATACTGACAGTACTTAGCATAATTACTACAAGGTTTGTTTCACTGAGTTTTAAAAAAATATTTCCAATTCTTTTAACTAATACATTTTCCAAATTTTTTAAACCCCAAGACTTAGGGGTTTTGTGTATTTTTCAAAAACAAGTGACACCAGAAAAACCTGAATCCATGTGAACCTTAAAGCTGGAAGAACACGAGTGGGAGCTTCTGGAAAAAAAAGGCAGATAGCCATTCAAATACCTGTTTTTTAAAAAATGGTTGAATGAAATAGTGAATTAAAGGTAAGATTCTCTCCATTCTGTCTTTCCCCACTGCCAGACAGACCTCTCTTTCAGCCAGTGCCCAAAGGTGGGATGCAATGTGTGACAGATTCACAATTACTTCTGTAGCCTCATTATCACAATTCATTATTTTGTGTAAAATGTGTTCAACAGTACAAGTGAGTGTCAAAGCATGTGTAAAAAGAGTGCAGCAGAGGCTAAATGTAACGGGCCTTGCAACGTGGAAAGTTTGAAAACTGTGGCAACAGGCTTTGACAATATCCCTTACAATAGAAAAAAATTGAGAAGTTCAGGCTTTTAACAATCAAAAAGCACATGCTTGATTGATTTAAGTAGTACTTGCAGTTCTCAGATGATAATATATGTTAATATAAATCTGATTTTATTTTGAAGAATCATCTTTTATTTCCTCCTTTTCTTGAGTGCTATCATTGTTAGCCTGTTACAAGTCATTATCAAAACATCTTTGTCTGACAGTAGGACTGGGAATAATTAGATTTAGTCCAGTCCAGTCCAGTCTAATGACTCTGGTGCATTGACTTAAGACCTGACCTTTGTTGACTAATTAAAAGGATTCTGTATTAGATGCAAGTCTTTTGATTGTTTTTGATGCCCTACAGCACTTTTGGTCAGAAAAAAGATTATAGTCTGCTATTCTCTGCATGTTTTAGTTCAGGTATTTTCCATCTTTGAAGAGAAATAAATGTGTTGTTAATTTTTTGCCTTTCCATCCAAAATATTGTTTAAAAATGTTATTAAGTTCTAACCTCAATGAAACACTAATTCAGAGATACTGAGACTGTGCAATATCTGGATAAATTTATGATTTAAAAAAGCAGGAACAGTTTTATTAGTGGGGTTTTTTTTCCCTTCCTTTGAACCTTTCCTCTGCTTTCCCATTCTTAGAATGCCTATGAATCCCATGTTCTGCTCCACCAAACATTCCAGTATCGAATCTATATAGACTCTACCCAGACTGCATCCTAAAATACAGATCTTCAGCATATCCATGTTTTTGTCCCCCAGTGTTCCAAAGAAAGACTGACAGAATTTAGCAACTCTTGCAGGAAATTGTTCCGTTTTAAGTTTCACTTGGTCTTAGCTGACAGTTTTCAGGCAGAAGCAAAATTACAATGCTCTTAGTACAGATTGGATGAGCTCTCATTGCAATGGGAGGAAATGACTGAGGCTCATTCTTTCTTCACCCCTGATTTCTACTGTTCCTACATGGAGTTTGGGAGTTTTATCTGCAGAGCCTCTCAGTAAATTTGGTCCAAGTGTTCATAGGCTAAGTTAGTCTGGGAAGCTGTGTTAGACTTTCTGTACTCTCTTTATCATTCAGCTGCCATGTTTCCCTCTATAGTCACAGTTAACCTGTGAATGTACTTGCTATGAAACAAGGTTTCTGTGACCATTCCAGCAGGTTTTTTTCATTGCATCTTAAAATTGTGTATGATGGTCTCCCATGCTAACTGGCCCTAGAGACTGTAAACTTCAGCTAAGCGTTCTGCTATATTTGAAAAGAAAAAGAAAAATTCAAAATTGGCCAGCTGACAGGAATTCTATCATACTTTTGGGTTGGATTTCTTCCTGTATAACCTTACACCATTACATTGTCTAAGATTTGTGGCAATTTTCATATTTTAAACGTTCCTTTTTATTTGCTAGTCTGTAGCTGTTCCTAGATTAGTAATGGAGAAGACAGGTAAAAAGATGTCACATAAACTTCTGACCTGGCTTAAACATTGATGAAAGTATCACTAAAGACTGTACTTCTTCTATGAATTCTCATAACTAGAGCTCATACTGTCACATATTTAGTCATAGTGGATGACATTTGGTTATGCAATGTGCTTTTTTCTTTTAGTAAAAGAGATTTATTGTTGCATATACTAACTTCCATATAACAGCAAGGAGCAATGGGCAATCACAATAATCTTATTAGAAAGTTGATGTTGAAGGGTTATTTTGCCAGAATATTAAATTCACTATTTAATTGCACAAACAGCATTATATAGAAGGAAGAAAATCCAGGGGGGAAATCTTCACCCAGAAATAGTAGTGTCACTAAAAAATATTCTGGGGTAATTTTCTCTGGCTTGTTCCACGTCATCAAACCATTAATTCTAGGTGATACTTTCAATGACACTCCCTCAGAGGAACAATATTAGGCATTCACTTGTATGAGCTTCACCTTGTATGAAGAGAATGAATAAAAAATGAAGTTCTTCACCGTGAACTATTCCCAACTAGCTATTTTCATTTAAAAAAATGTTTATTTTACTTTGACACTCTGAAGGTTAAATTAACTCTCAGTTTTCTGTTCTAATGTGAAGCTAGTGGAAAGACTCAGAGCATACTGCTGCCTCTTAAGATGGTAAAGAAAGCAATAAAATATTAGCTGATATGTTAACACTCTAACACTATTAAATGTCTAAGTCATAGACTCATCAAAAACTTTCTGACCAGTGATGCCTTGTTCTGTCAAGAGTATGCAAGATCTTGATTACTGATACAGAGCCATGGGAAATAAAAATGAATTAGGATGCTGCTTCAAAATAAACATTCCCAGGGATGCATTTTGAATGCTGTGCAACGTTTCCTATGCATTCCACAACATGTGTCTATGTAACTCCAGTAGAGATACTGTTCCTGAGCCAGATACAGAAAGGATTTAGGTTCTTGTGCACATTTAAGGATTTGGTCCCAATTTAATGCCATTGCCTAAACAAGAGAGAATATTGTGACCCCCTGATGATGAAAAAAGCATAAAACACTGTAAGCAGAATTTGGGGTATACTCTGCATCACGAATTTTGTACTTGCCTTCTCTCTATTTTTAGTGAATCCTAACTGAATTCACGTGGATGGAGAATTTTCTAAACAGTGAGGATTTTTTTTCAAAAGACTGAAATTACAGTCTTTCAGCTGTGGTTACCAGAATCTATGTGGAGAATAGCACGTATCACTGCAGCCGTGTCACAAAATACATACACTGCACTGGGCAGCTACATTGAGAGTCATACCAGCTTTTTCCATGATAAACTTGTAAAGCAGAGCAGTAGTGGAGATATTTGCTACTAGCTCATAGAGAAATGAGTTCCGAGCCTTTAGAAATTTTGTTCTGTGCTCCAGCTTATGATAAACCACTGCCTATTTATTATACTATTTATGTCTCATTGTTCAAAATGTACTTGCCTATTATGAAGGGCTGCTACATCACTAACTGAATGAAAATCTTAAATACACAGAGTCCTACCAACTCTTGGTAGAATATCTTTTAAAAGTATATCTGCAGTTAGATATTCAAACTGACTAGTTGTCTTAATTTATGCAAACATAGCCTATAGCTAAAAGCTTTGTATATTTGTTTCCCTATGGTATTAGTATTCAAAAAATAGGGCATTCTTTCAAGGGCATTTTATAAACGCAGAACTATAATTTATATAGCAAATTAAAGCTCATACAAAATGTGTGCACTGAGCTCCAGATTAACATATTTAATTTCACTATTACCTGCAAACCTATTTTTTTCCGTGCACTGCTCTAATTAGCCATATAAAATCAAGTCAATATATTGTAAGCAATTATTTTAGTGGGAGTAGAAAGAGAGTCTGAATTAAATATATGGTAAGAGATAATATCTTATGGATATTAATATATTCATTTGTGTCAAGAAAAATGTGTTCTAGCTAAATTTTATAAGACAGTTTGGAGTTCAAACATATGACTCATGTAGAAGTTGTAGTTTTATAGCTCCTAAGATGTTAAACTGTGGATCTGCTTTTAAGTTCCTTATTAATGTGCCAGTGCCCATTCTTTGATATCTACAGATTGTCAGTAACTACTGCCATTTCATATTGTGAAATTTCTCCTATTATGAATATTCACTCCCCCTACAGTCAAATGTGTAAACTGTTAGTAACTCTGTATGCTAAAAGAAGGATTTTTTCCATCATTTAAATCTATAAATCATACCTGGATCTTCATTTTTTTTTATTATTCAGTTTTACTTTTGTAACTATTTACTTGAGAGAATTATATGATAGCAAAAATAAAAATGCAACCTTCCTGTCATTGAAATCAAAAAGTAATCCTATAAAGAGTAATTTTTTCTTTACTATTTTACCCTCAAAAAGTATGAAAGCTAAATATGAAGAGTCTTTTTAAGGAGAAAGAAAACAAAAGGTGATCCATGTCATAATGAACTTCAGCTGTTTTCTCCTAATACAGTTTCCAATTGTGATGGTACTCAGACAGCACAAACCATTTTCTAGCAGTAAGAGCACTTAGCTGATCAAGTTGCTGCAATTCAGAATTTTACACTCACTTTCAATTGTGGAGATTGCAATATATGCCACAGTTAAATTCCTTTAAAAAGAAGGATAACAGACTCAGTTCCTCTTACTTCTTGTTCATGATCTCAGAATATCCAGCAAAATACAATGCTAACTGCATCTGATGACTACATAACTGTTTTTTGGCCTTAAAGCAACACTTCCCCATTTCTTTGGCATAGAAGTTGCTGTGTGACATAGTTGCCTTATACCTCTACTCTGCCCTGGGAGATAACATGGAATGTAATTGCTTGGAAGGGCCTCCCTAAAAAAGCAAGCAGAAAATAAAATCTTTTAGAAAATATATAAAAAATTGGTTTATGTTTTTGCCTTCTTGCCTCCAGCATCACACAAGAATAGCTAATGCACAAGAAACTTCCTGGATCTAGAACTGTGAAGAAAAGTTTTCCCATCTCATGAAAATTCAAAGCTTCCAGATACTTTACTGTTTCCTATCTGAGTAAATACAGTGCACACAGGCATGTTCTACTCTCACATCCCAGCCGAGCATCCTGGCCACTTAAAGTATGAGTTAAGTTGTTCTCAAACTTCACACTGTAGCCTTTCAATCTTCTATGAACAGAAAATCTTCACTTGAGGAACCTGTACCTGGACAGAACATCAACTACTGACCAGCCTTAAGCAGCTGTATTTCCTATATGTAAATACATATATCCACACACACACATTCTCCTATGAAACAGCTGGGTTTGGACAAATCATCATCTCAAGTGAAACTCATTCTGTTTTACAAATACAAAATAGTTTCCCCAACTATAGGACGAATAATTCCCAATCTTATTAAAGTGTAGAAGTAAAAGAAATGTGTACAAAATGTTTTTATTTAAAACTCTCCTTAATATTGTAGGAAAAATTGGCAACACGGCCTCAACACAATCTGTAAAAATATGTGGAAGAACTTCAAATGTGACAGCTAAACTTGCACTCAACATAAAGTGCAGTAGGAGTGACAGAAAAAGTGACAGACAAATTAAAGAGCCACCTCTGTTTTAGCAATTTTTTTGTGACAGCATTTTAAAAGTTTGCTGGGCAATTACTCTAAAATGACAGCGTACTGCTGCGCGGGTAGTACACTGAGTACATAAAAGAACTTGTCAATAGCTACTTCAATAGGCACTTTCAAACTCACAGGAGCTTTAGTATAGATCATTACATCATTAAAATATTAATTTATATCAGCTTTTACAGATAGCTGCACCTATTTTGCTAATTAACTCTGACATTTATGTTTTTGCATAAATGTTATGTACTTCAGAAATGGTTCATTTCTGCATGCTAGTTACTAGTCTGTGGATTGAATCAGCATGCTTGTAATATCAGAACTAAAAGACTAAGTAGCCAAATACGGCAAACTCTTGGGTCAGTGATGCACTTTTGCATTTAATTTTTCTTCCTCAGTTTCTTCAGCTAAGTCCATCATTTGTGGGCCTATAAAGAAATTATTTCCATGTAGCATTTTAAGGGTATATTCATTTTATTGTAGCAGAAATTATGTCAAGTATGAGTTGTGATTTTTTTTCCAAAAGAAAATGGTTTGCCCACATAGCAAATACAAACACATTCATGTAACAGAAAATAAGTAATACTACAGAAGAAATATTTTGCATCTGCTTTATTTTACATACCTTCTGTGTGCTTTTTTGTACATATTTGCTCAATATTAATAATGGACCACTTTAGCAGTTTAAAGTTTCTCTGCATATTTCAGTAAAAATGAAATTTCAGTTTTTCTCACACATATCAGAGGTTTTCCAATCACTTTAAAGAAATACTGTTCTAATCTTCCCAGACAAAATGACTAGTTACATTTTTCATCACATTGCTATGGCTGATGAGGTGTTAGAGTAAGATGATCCAAACTTAGTTTATATCAGAATTATTCAAGTGATTCTAATGCCTTTAGTAAAAAATATTAATCCTGGATAAACTCTGCTGATGGAGGGCTGAGGCACAGATAAATAGGGTTTTTCACGTCCATGGTACAAGTTTGAATCTATTCTGCTTTAGCATTGTCCAGAAATTATCAGGTGTAAGCTGGCCTGTGTCAAGCTCCCTGTAGAAAACCAGTACTAAAACAGATGGAGATACACAATACTACAGTATTTTGTTATATACTGAAAGGACTTATGAGCCATCCAGGACACTGTTCTATCTCATCAACACTTTTAATGTTAGCATGTAAATGTAGAGAAAAAGGGAAAAAGGTAAATGCTATCCAAGAGGACTTCCTATCAACCACCTCAAATATTTCACATTGTGCTCTTTCGCCAGACCTTCATATGGATTTGTGCTTGGTGTCATCTCACGGATCAGGTTTGCATACCTGACTTTGCATTCTGCTGCTACAGAACAGAGCCAGTGTGACAGTCTAGTACCAATCACATGAGTTTTCAGAAATTCTTAAACACTTCTAGTTTTAAAAANTATGTAGGGAAAATGTTTCCAGCGAAATCATACCCAGTCCTGTAGGTGAAGTGCACACTAGAACTCTGGTGCCTTGGCTGCAATGTGTCCAAAGTCCTGTAACCATCGATCTTAATCCCTGCCCTCTACCTGTTTAAAGACATTACACTGCTGAAGAGTAGTTCACAAGCTCTCGTGCACCATTCACAAAATATACAAAATTTTGCACCTTAAGATGCTCTTTCACCTTGAAACCCAGTTTTATTCAGATACTCTGATACTATTCATGCCAGTAAGTGCAGCACTACCACAAAATAATACAACACTTTAAAGCCCAGATCTCCATTAGATCCTGCAAAGCAATATGCAGGAGGTGTGGTATTACGTTAAAATAGTAACCTTAATCTTAAAATATTTATTAAAAACTGACTCTCAAATTCTGGAAGTTTGAGCTACATAATGTCTTGTCATTAAGTTTTGACCTGCAGTTATATGCACATTTCAAACATACTTCCAAACATCTGGTCAATAGCTTTACCCCATTCAATTATTGAAAATCATCCTCATTGATTTTGTAAGAAAATGACCAAAAACTCACAACACAGCAAAGAAATACCATGCTACACAGTAATTTTAAAAATGATAGAATGGTTATAAAATAATTCACAGTGAGGCACAGCATTACACATGAAATGTGTATTTTGAAGATTTGTACCATCTCTTCAATCACACGCACAGGAAGCAAAACAATACAAAATAACACTACAGAATTTAGATAATATTGACATTAAACTATATTTCAGCTACTCCATGTGTTATAAAGTAAACTTAAATCTACATCACTAAAGAAATTCAGCAGTAAGAAAAGTTTTCCTTTGATAAGTGTTGCAAAACTTGCAATACACATTTCTGTCACTGAATTAACTTCTCCCTGTTACAACAGTCCAACTGGAGTGTCAAAGAATGGCTTAGTAACACAAGATTTCAAACTGCATTCAGGCAGAACTCCCATCAAAATAAATGGAAATCTCTCCTACAGCTCTGTTTCTGAAAATGCATACAAATGAGCATATTGAAGGCCACGGGCCGCATGCTGAAAATTAATCTCACATAAATTTGTGGGCTCAAAGCCTGAAGAGGGAGTACAAAACTGAGCCTTAGAGGAACAATGGCTCAGAGATTCCAAAAGGAATTGCTTACAAAAACTTACATTAAAACCGCAATTCTTAACTCTTCTAGTCTCCTTTGAAAAATCTCCTCATTTGCCCTAGCCTCAAGCCTTCTGCGTGCCAGGGAAAAAAAGAGAGAAAGGATATGCTCACTGCTTTACTCATGCACTATTATGGATAATCCAGATCAAGTACTACACCTTATCAAATGACATAAGTATCTAATATGATAATGTTAGACCTGTATTCATTAGTGCTTTAGTCAACAGGGACATATTTGTAACAGTAAGACACTGTCACTTCCGAGGGAAAAGATCATTTTGTGACAGGTAAATTATTGCTATATCTCATTAAGAATGTTATGTTCCTGTGCTAAGACATACCAATTGCAAAGGTAGTAATCACCATAATAGCATCAAGATGTTGCTATATATAATCTAGAACTCAGAAGAATGTGTTCCCCTTGGACCTGCACAGAAATTTCAGTGCAATTATCAATATTTTACAATTAATTTCTGCTAAGATTTCTCCCATAAATCAATGGTGCACACCAATACCAAAGAACCAAAGCATT
>VZTR01025721.1:29611-70051 GCA_013400775.1 Chaetops frenatus
TGAATATAAGAGCCTTACAGAAAAAAATTTCAATTATTAATTCAAGTCAAGAGCAATAACTATGCATACAAGAAATGCACCCAAAATTTGGTATGCTTAGTGGTAGGATCTCACCTATCCCAAAGCTACCAAAGCCCAAAAATCTCTTAATGAAGTACAAGTGTATAATTCAGACAGAAAAATGAAGAAAGTATTCACCTTTCAGAAGCACAGACACCTCATTAAGGGAGATATTAGAGATGGAGAATGCAAGCTAGGAAACCACTACAGATAAAATGGGAATAAAAAAGCAGCCACACACATTTGATTTCTGAAAACTTTTGAAAAGGCAGCAGTTGAGAAAAACAAAGGGGATGAAATCAAAACAAAGCCTGTTTTCTGACATTTCCCTGCCAAGACCAAAAAAATACAGATGGAGGGAGGAAAAAAAGCATTATCTGAGGATGATGTGAACACACTAATTGGCAGACTGGAGAGTGAGTAACTGAAGGGACTTACAAGGTGAACAACATTCCAAGTGCTGGGAGAAATTACTTGTATATTAATCATTCATCATCTGAGAAAGAATTAGAATGCCTACTCACTCCTCAATGATCATAATTTCTGAGGTTTATTATGGTGGTAATATTATTTAAATTAAAAATATTTTGTTTCACAATACATTTCATTGCTATCATTATTCTAATAACATGAAGTGCTAAACAGAAGTCCTTTAACACCTGAATCTCTTGTTCTATTTCAAAATTCAGTTAATTGATTTATTTCTATCTGTACACTTTAACAAACATGTTTTGAATTTAAAAATATCCTTTTCCAGGCTGCCTTTCTCCCACCTAAAATTTTGTTAATTCAAGCAGTCTGTAACAGCACAGCTGTAGTGCACTACAGACATGGGGGGATGGGGGGGAAGGAAGGGCTTTGGAAAGGGCATCTGGTTCAAGGTTAAGATGAGATAAAGCCATAACTTGCTTTAGACTTATCTATGTCTCATCTCAGCTGTGCGATATGACCCTCTCTTCTTGCTGAGCTGCACTATCTGATGCTGATACTGTGTATCAGCTGACAGACTTCTTGAGCTTTATTCTTGCCACTGTGGTTTCAAAGGATGGCTACACTGAAGCAAGTACTTAGCAGACTGAAGGAAATTTGGAAAGAAGTTTTATAGTTACCTGTTTCACAACCATTAGTCAACTAAGCATCTTGTAATAAAATATTTACAATTATTATCAGTGAAATTAAGGTTTCATTAATTTCCAATTCATTCTTAACTGTGTCTTGCTATTTTTATGTTAATCCAGACTATTTTAAATATACTCAGCTGTTTGAAGTGCCCAATGAAACATTTTCAAAAGTAACTAATTAGAGAAACAACAGGAGCATAAATTAAGCTAGGAATAATCTGCAGCAGAAGACAACTTTAGGGCCTTTATTTTAGGGAGACAAACCCTGTCTTAAGCAGAGGAAATGGCTAGAAGATGCAGAGCAGGTTTGTAGAAGATTTCAGCTGAATTCTGGAACTACTAGGTAGTAATATTACCCAAGCCACCAAATATCAAGAGGCTTTCAAAGGTTTCGGCTTTGGCCCAGTTCAGTGCAAAAGCCATTATGTTGATTCCAGAATACTTTTGTCTTCCTGCATTACAGAAGCAGCTAACAGAGCTCTACCATTAAAGAAAGACTGGTCAGAGCTTTAAGCTTCAGCTGGAGTGAGTCCAGAGATGCTCACATCTGGTTTTATGCTTCAGTGACCACCAAGTCTCAGGAAAGAAAGTTAATCCAAGTTAAGCTTGGATTTTGATCCTGTTCTGCTTTTGTGCCATAACAATTAAAAGAAATAGTTGTCTTCTGTCTCCCACCAACCATTCTAAAATGTCTTCTTAAAAGAATATGCTTATTTATGAAAACAACCTCAAATTATTTAAATTTTGTGTTCAGAACAAAGGACACTGCATTTACAGGTAAATTCCACTTACTTGTTTCTGCAGCATCCATAGCTGACATACTTTGTCAGAGATTCTGATTTATAAATCTTAAATTTATAGCAGACAACCATGGGCCCAGAAAAAACACAACTGTAAAATATTTGCTTCTGATTTGTTTTATTCAATTTCTATTATTAATCCTTATTAAAGAACAACTGGACATTCATTACAAATGTTATGTAATATGCAAAATTTATAGGTTTTGTTACTGCACTACGTTTTTGATAGCAAAAATAAATTTTCCTAAAACAAGATTGAAAATCATTTATGGACTATCCCTTGCTCTGTTTTCCATTCAGCACCTAAATATTCAAGGCAAACCAAAGCTTAACTCCACACATTATGAAAACTATTGTTTAAAATTTATTTATGTTTAAAGTTCCCTATAAATCTTTTCTTCTAAACCTCAGTTGAGGTATCAGTTGCTTAAATATATTCATCACATTTAGCAGAATCCTATCATCTCTCCTCTTCCTATTTAATTAAGAATTACTTTTGCCAACCACAGGAGAATCAGAAGAGCTTTCTTTTGAGTTATTCAGAAACTGGTAAAATAACACATGCAGATACAGCAGCTGACAACATAAGCAGGGTCAGTATTGGGACAAACTGGCCAAAAAGAGCAGCTTTTGGCATAATTTTAATCAGTCCTTGGGTACATGAAATGTCATGGAGTTCCATATGAAATGAAATTATCTCTTTCTCTTAGCTTATTTTTGTTCCAACTAATCCTCTAACTCTTTATTAAACATTATCTTTACCATCTGCTCTGGGTGAATGTTCAACACCTTGCAGAAGAACTCTGGGCTGATTGGTTTTTATAGGCAACATGATCTCAGTTTTATGCACATACTTAGGATTATGTCAAGGACAAAGAGGATGAATAATCCATTAACCATAATAAGCAAGAACCCATATCAGTGCAGCTAGAACATGTGTTATGTTTCAAAAGCAAAAGATGAATTAGAGATATGTGGATCATAAAATACCCATAACCCAGGACCCTCTCTATATCAGGACATCATTTCCATACATATACACTCCACTAAACTGCATTTCTGAAAGTGAGGTTTCATTCTTGATGAATCAGACTTTATAGTGCTGAAATGGCATTTCCAGGCCTACAACAAGCAAAGAAATAGCTCTGCTGAATTGGGCATTTCCTCTAAGATGGAACAGATGGTAGCAAAATATCTGCCCCATGCATAGGTCTTTCAACCACATCTATATGGTCAATAATAGAACTTTATTTTCATGCTCAGTAAGCCTCTAAAATAAATCATCAAGGAACTGCTGCTGTTTAAAGTCATAATCTAAAAACTTACACTTAAAAAAGCAATTGTCAAAAGTTAGTCAAATGTTACTATGAATTAGATCCAGTTATTGCTTCTACTCTTTGATTACCACTAATACTAAAATAACACTATCACTATTAATTGTAATATTTAGTGTAATGTGTATCAGCCCACCAAGACCGCATTTCCTGCAAAACACATAATTGTATGAGTTTGGTTCCTTGCTTGCAATGGTTCATGTAATTACTCACCTCTTTCACCTTTCCACATCTTTTGCAATAATTTGTCTTCCTCTGGCTAACCTTTCAGACCAAAGTATTTACCTTTTCTTCCAGTGATCCCAAAATTAACAACAATTATGATGGTATTTGATAACAGTATATTAACAGAAAATATCTGGACAATAAGTCTTTACTCATCTCCTTTGATGCAGAAGGTTTGTGCCATATATTCCTGCAGTATGCTCTAAGCCATAATGACTGACTACTCTTCTAAACATTTTCAGCAACTTGTTGAGAATTATTGGGCTCACAGTGAGCAGTATACTTCACTGCTGTATCATTCCATACACAAAGGGAAGGATCAAGGTTCTCCACTGGTAGAAGTCATCTGGATTCTGTTGACTTCAATGGAACCATGTTAACTTAAGTCAATGGTGTGATCTATACACTTTTAGAATCAGTGAAACAGTAAGGACTCTGAGAGAGGTAGTCATTACTAACTACTGGATATGCTGCTAAAGACTATGAGAATTGTCCAGCTGAGAGCTTTGACTGGCAACAGAAGGTTGTATTAAATCCCAGTATTCAAACCTCAGTACTACACATGCTTTGGCTGACCAGGGACCTTGATTTCTTTACCTGTTCCTGTAGTACACACTAGGGGCAAAACAAGCTTAGAAGCAAATCACAGAAACCATGTTCCATGAACCATGCTCCACACCACTGCCCTCATAGCTCACTGGATTAAAGGGAGATCAGATTAGACCCTGGATCATTTACTGTATAGGGCCTGCTCAAGTTGCTTACCCTAATCTAAATCTCAAGTGTGCTAAGCAACAGATGAAAAGCCACACAATAATTGCATAGCTGAGGTGCTTGGTAAACTTACTTCCCTATGCTTCCAGACTAGTGACCAGCTTGGAAGCAAAACCTAGTAATAAATAAAAAATAATACAGCTGAAAGAGCTCAAAATAGCATTATACTAAACTACAAACAATAACCTAGTATGTTCCTCTTCAATTCCTCTAGCAATGGGCAGCATTCAGTGATAGTTATAGGTGGGCATTTCCCATGTAAATAATTAGCTGCTTAATACACGCAGAGCTCTTCCTAGACTAACAAGCCTTTGTGAATCCCCCAGTCCAGAATATAAACCTCATTACTAAATGAAAGAATAAACATATACATAATATTCAGAGTAAAACCCATCTAAGATAGGATATTACTATTCTCAAACAGACAGAAAATTGTGTTCCAAACACCCAAGACTAGTCAGAGGTTTGGGCCACTCAGCAGAAGACATCCCTATCAGCTCCCATCCTAAACACTGAATTTTGAAGACTCTTCAAAAGTATAAGAGGGAGTTACTTTTTTACAGCTAATACTTTCATTAAACCTCTTTTTATGAAAGTAAATTACTTTCCAGTGCCAGTTTTCAACCCATTGGGAATTTTAAAACAGAAGATAAATTTAGTATTCATTCTTATTTAGAAAGTGTCTCCCCCGTCCCTAAATCTTATTACATACATACATGCACAATTTAGCTGAGGTAAAAGGACAGTGGGAGATGAATAAAAATCCTCTCTAAAATAACAACTTTGAAAGCATGAAAAGTGGAAAGCAAAAGAGTTATGTAAAGTGTTAAAAGGTAATAAAGACTGTATATATATTAACTGTTGGCATGAGTAATACACAAAATGGATTTGTTTTAGGTTACCAGCTTTTATCCAGATTATCCAGACTATCAGCATCTGGTTTAAGTCCCCAGTGTAACCATCTGTAGTAATGTCACATGAAGGATTAGCCTTATCTGACATTTGTAATGAATATATGGATGGAAGGAAAGGAAGGAGTGTGACATAGAGTACAATTGTTAAACCTTAAAATCAGGTGAAAACACATCTTAATTTGCTGATTCTAACCATGGGGTCTTTTTACTTTTCAAACGTTAGCATATGTATTGAAAAACAACACATCCTCATTGATTTTTAAAGAAAAGCAGGCAAATTGAGAAAATATATTTTTATATATGACTTTTTAAACATAATTAGAACATTAAATAAAAATAAAGCCTACTTCATCATGTTCAGTTATGACAGATGGGTATGATCACAAAAACATCAAAGGGAGGCTTATCCTAATCCTGTAAAGTGGTAAGTGCCTCCTGAAAGGTCCTGAGTGCCTTCTAATCCTACTGAGGATAGGCTACAAGTGCATCAAGAGGTAATGGGAGCAAGTAACAGAGGTAATAGTGGGCTTTCCTGTCCACATGAGGAACAGTGTGTATTAAAAAGATGTGATACATTAGGAAATAACCTGATATATCTAAACACAGAAATCAGAAAGTGGAAAAATGTGTTTATTTTCCACTCTCTGTGTGTAAGTATAGCATGGGCTTAGTCCCACATTATGCAGCCCTAATTCAGAAATCCTAGCTTTTCTTCCAGGCTTTGCTATTTACATAAAATTGCAGTGTCTCAGGTCAACATATTTATCCCTTGGCATCAGTGTCTTCTTTCCACAAATGATGGAACTAAAGTGACCTCAACAGATCATGAAGTTGTCCAAAACTGACAAGACAAAAGAATCTATGACCATGATTAGTTTCAATGCATCAGAATGTATGATGAAAAAGCTGAGGTTTAAAGCAAAAACAAAAACTCAAATCCTACAAAATTATTTGATTTGGGAGTTTCCCCTTGGGGTGCAATCAAATATTTAGGATAGGGAAAAGAAGAATAAAAGATTCTATCAACTTAAGGTAGGTACTGCTACCTTTAGAAGCCCAGCTGAATTGGAATGACTGCTGACCAGATGAAGTTCAACAAGAAGAGTCTTTTTATTCAAAAATGGCCAGGTGAAAGACGTCAGTGAAGATCGGGCTCTGTGTTTTGAGGCTAGGTGATATGAGAACACAGTACTGCAGTGGAGTATAGCAGCTAAACAAACAACGTCTACTGTGACAATGCCAACCACTCCTCCCCAGTTTAAAACAAGCTTGCTAAGTCACACTGCAAAAGTACCTTGAGCAAAGTCACAGATGATATCTAGTGCAGCCTGAGAGCTAAGCCTCAGCCAGTTTTATCTCATCGCAGTGAAACTCTATAACGTTCCTATTGGTCATACAAGACATGGATATCTTATTTCCTTTGGTGAAACAGCCACAATTAATAGTTGACATTTAAAAAGGCTTCTTCATATGTGTATTATTAGATGTCACATGTCCATGAGGCTCAAGATTGGGGTTTTCTTCAGGTATTCAGATACCTGTTACCAGGCAGAGTGTCACTAATGCCTACATTTTATAAATTTGCATGAGACATTTTTATAGCACATGCTGTATTGGCACCAATGTCCAATAGTGCATGCAATTACTTTGTTGTTGCTGTTGTTGCTGAGGGCCAAGCTCTAACAAATTAAATTTAGAGAAGGGAAATAGGCTTATATGCAAATGGAATTAAATGCTGACACAAGGATAAAACAGCCCTGGATTTAGACGGGGCTCTCCCCCCCGACTTTTTAACCAATCATTAGATTTAAATTGAACAGACAGATTCATCTTTGATTTAACTCCACTGTAATCAATGGAGCTGCAGCAGGGATGAACCCAGAGCAATATGTTTTTGACAGGTTTTATGCAGTGGCTATCCAGAATGAAGTAGATGAAACAGATTGGGTTTTTTGCTTATAATTTATGAAATTATTTCACCATCCCCAAATCCCTACATCAAGGAAATTAGTTGGTACATAAAAGTGGATAAAGTAGGCAATTGCATGCCAAATACCAACTGCTGACCACAGGCTCTGTACCCATATATGCAAAGCCAAATATTTATCTGACTTACCTGTGATCCAGAACAAGCTCCCCTAATGGTGTCAGTACAGCTGGATAATTGCACAGTTTCTCCTCAATGTCACTTGAGCTACATAAAAAGAATTAAGTACGTTTACTATCTCTATAATATTAGTATCATATATAAATAGTGGCTGAACTTAGAAAATTATGTTCTTTGGTGATCTATAGAAATCCTAGGAGGAATAATGACTGTTGATCTGATCATTGCATTATATGAGAAATGCATTTCAGTAAACTTTTAGAACCCTTGGTTGCACTTTGTGCCTTTGTTACATGACTGCTCCTACACATTGCTTCCTCCCTTCTCTGTCTCCACTGGCACATCTTGTGGAAAGAATAAATTGTTTATCAAAATACTTTGTAAATTAATGTAGGACCAAAGGACTCTGACAACATGCACTGTATATGGAGCTAATGAGGAACAAGGGATTATTGCTCGTCCCAATCTGATAGACACTGATTTTTTTGGCACCCTGTTTTTCAGCATCAACTCCTCCTCATTTTTCTCTCTCTTCCTAGTTTTCCATTGCTCCTTTTCAGCTGACAGCTCATTGCTTATTCATTTATTCATAGTCTCATTTTTTGGTTTTGAAGATTCTTTATTCAATGGTAAGTTCAGAGGTACAACAGTTTGTTATTCCACACAGCCACTTCTCTGTACTAAAGCCATCAAATAATACAGAGAACTTCTGTATGGATGTGTAGCTTTACCCTTCTTGTGTCACAGTTTCCACTCTTGCATTGTTTTTTTCCCCACAAAAATTTTTAGCTTCTTTTTCACTGTATATGTACATGTAATGCTATTTTTGGTAACTGCTAATGGTTAACCACCTATATATGAAGGAAGCATAACAGACTTCCTCTGCTAGCTCCTATGGCATGGTCACCATCAGCCAGAGTTTGCAGATGATCTTGAAATATTAGAGTAGGACAGTGCTTTTTACTTGGAGATCCACAATAGGTCACTAAGGTAAGTGTATTGTCAAAAAGTAAGTCCATGCATCAAACATTCATTAACTGCTGCAGTAGAGATATCCTCAACTGGCAGAGTAGCCTTGGCACTATAGATACTCTAGGCAAAGACAGCAAAGCAGACAAATTTCAAAGCAAACCCACTTCAGATCAAAAAGCCCTAATGAACTACAGATTTCCTTTGTATATCTTGTTCTACCCACATAAAAAAATGAGGTAGGAATCTAACAAGGCCCAGCATTGAACATAAATTGGGAGAATTACTGATCTTTGTTTACATTTCCTGTTCTGTAGCAAATCAGTAGGGACATAGCTTATCAGTACTATTATAAAACAGTGCTTATCAGTACTACTGTACTAAACAAAAGTGCTTGAATCAGGTCTAAAGCACATACAAACTTATTTTCCTTTCCTCAGATATATGTATTTCCTCCAAAAGCACAAAACGGGTATTTGTTACCACTGCATTTTGCTCACTGGAGATTTTTGAAAGTATAATCAGAATTACTTTGGCAACATGCAGTCCTGTGTAAATATGTACAACAGACAGAATTACTTGGAATCATGTATTTGAACGCAAAACTAGTTCCAAAAAAAGTTATAAGTCAATAAAAAGTGTGGAAAGCAACTGCTTTTATAATAAAGATCCAGCTTAAAAGAGAAAGAAAAGTACCTTTGCAAGTATGTCACCGTATAACTTACAGGAAAATTAAGATTTTATATTTCAGCTCCTAATAGTTTCCAGAACACAAAGCATGAAAGTCTGAGTACTCCCTTTTTTCAGGTAGTAAAGGTTTCAAGCTTTTACCCCATTCATATTTATCACATTCCAATCATTTGTATTTCATTGATTTCAAAACATATAAAATGGTCCATCAAAATAAAACATTTTATAAATGTTACAAACTGTATTACAATCCTTCTACATTTTTCACCATGGAAACTATGGTAATTTTCAAGTTGTAAAACTTCATGCTTACTTTCTGGAGTTCTAATTCCAAACATTTCATACTGTTCAGTGACTCAGTATTATCTGGTAGTACCACACTCAACAGCATTTATTCTCCTTATGTGAATAAAGCAGAGTTAGATATGGTAAATGATATTTGCATGAATTCAGGAATCTAAGCAAAACTAAGATACCACATGTCTGTTCATTAAGAAGTCAAATCGGCATTAAACTGCCCCTTTGACTGTTATTAATATTAGTAAGAAAGTTTGCAACTCAAATATTATGAGCACAATTTCTTTTCCTATTCTTTCAACAGATGAAATACAAAGAGCATTTTAAGAAGAGACATATGCATCAAATCCAGTATCTGGGAAAAAACTTCCTGGATTACTATCAGCGTCATAGAATTACGTTAACTGCTTGCCTTCAAACTTCAAAGTAAGTGGTCCATTAATTTTTAGCTCTTTCTTTTACTCTAGCTTTGAATTTCTACTTTCTACCTACCAAAACACCTGAATTGATCTGTGGTTGCAAGAGTATGATTCTCCATGTGTTTCTTGTGTCTGCAAAGAATCAGTTTCAAAACCAGTTAGAGAATTCAAACTGAAGGGAGGCTGTCCATAAAATGAGTTAATCAATTCATGAACATATTATAGGGTTTTATGCTGAAATAATAAATACAAGAAACTTATTAAATACTCTTTAAAACGCTCCTGGGTCCTGCGGGTGCCCGGCTGCTGCGCGGGGAGGGCTCTCTGTGCCCTGGAGCCCCGCCCGGCTGTGCGTGCACACCCTGCGAACGCCAGGGCGGCTGCCTCTGCCTGGCCCCGCCAGCTCAGCCACAGCTGGGGAAGAGCTGACTAAACCACAGGTGGGAAAGAGCCGGCTAAACCTCAGCTGGGGGAGAGCCGGCTCAGCCACAGCTGCCAATGGTGCGCGGCTCTCGAACGGACATAAGATCTACTAGGAACACTCCCTCTTCATTTTTCCCCAGTGCTAGAAGTTTGACTCTTTTATCCAAACTAAATGATGTTCCTAAAAAAAGTTTTCTATTCCTTTGGGAAGAAAGTAGTAAAATGGAGAAGTTGGATAAGAGTCTTTTATATTAAATAAAGCAAAATATTCAAAATACGCAACTGTGTAACAATCATAGATATCTAATATGGAATTAAAAAATGGGTTCATTTTGAGAAACTTCCCCATTCATGGGAAAGCACCCACAAACATAGAGAGAAAAAAACAAATGCAAGTAAAAGGAATCAACCAAACACAGAATCTGAGAGAGCTTTCAGTGAAAAGCATTTTACCACCCCTAATATGATTGGATATCCATCTTGCAAATAAACAGTCCAAATAGTAGGGGTAAAAATTAGTAACAATTTCAGATCAAATTAAAATAAACCATTGGATGGCACTGAACTGTGATAGAGGAGAATTCAGATCCTTTTTACAGAGTTGTGTCTGACTTGTTATGAAATCTCATTTGCTATCCTGTGTGCTTCAATGTCCTCCATTCCCTTTCCTACCTCTGGTGAGCTACAGAAGTTATGGACCACTTCTCACAGTGGACACAACTATGCTAAAATCAGAAGAAAAATAGAGGGGGGTAAATGAAAACATTTCCAGACTAGCTTTACTCTCATTGGCCTGCTCAACTGTCCTAGTGAGATTTGATGTCTGTCAGATTTGCATCCTGTGCTGTAGTCCACATTTCCTGTCATAATTCCTTGATAAAGTTTCTTTCAGCTATGCCTACCAGTCCTTCACTCCCACCACTTACATACAGTGTGCAAGAGTAATTTTGTATAGATGACACCTGGATCTCAATGGGCTCTCTTAAGCACTACTTTATAATACCTAAAACTATGTGCTGCTGAAATACAAGCAACTTTCTTGTACTGATGATTTGCTGCTGGACTAGCCCTGCTTTTCACCCAGTTTGCTTCTAAAAAGCATTTACTGCAAGTCTGGGTGGTTCATGCCCCTCTGCACGGACCATGAATCCCTGCAGTTGGTGCACAGAGCAGTCCTGGCCTGTGTGAGCCCTCTGCACCAAGCCCTGGAGACAGATACCCCCGAAATGCACCAGGGAGCAGATGCACTGCCTCCTCCTGCAAGCACTGCAACAGCTACTGCAGGGGTGGTTGCTTAACGCCAGCAGTATGATGTACATTTCCTGTGCTAAGGGAAACTGCAGCTTTCAGGAATTGCATCAGGCTCTGGCAAAAAAAATAAAACAGCTAGGGAGAACGTATTTCAATAGGAGTGAGCTAATTATAATTTTGGCTCTTACAGCTTTTTAACAGCCAACATATAAAGTCCAGCTGGCATGTCCTTCCGCCTGCCTGAAGGAAATAATCCCAATTTATAGCATAATCAAAAATCATGTTTCTATTTTTTTTTTTTTTTAAGTTACTGCCAATACATCAACCTGTGGAAAAGCCTCAGTTTACTTTCCAAGTGATGGAGAGCCAGGAAAAAAATGTTTCAATGTATACACATTTTACTGCCTCTAGACTGGTTTAAAAAGCACACAAGATTGCCTGGCTGGAAGTAGGGGAAAAGAAGTATCAGTTAAGTAAGGAATTTGTGAATCTCATAGCCCTGTGCAACTAAGGGGCCATTGTTAATTTTCAGATTGTTGTAAAGCCCTTGGTGAATTTGAGACTGTTTAAAAACCAGTTACAAAAGAAGGAAGAGGGGATTGGGCAATCTGCTGAAATGAAATCCAGCCCACAGAATCTTGCAAAGAAACAAAACAAAATCTTGCAAGAACAGGACACTGAAGTACCCTGTGAGAATAAAAAATATATGAGCAAGTGCACAGGTATAGTCTTTTAAAGATCTATGTTATCTGGTATGAAGGCAAAGGGTGTTGCACATCTCTGAACACAGGTTTTCTAAGTATATTAGGCTCTTACTTCTTTCAGCCAATTATACTCTGAAAACTTTGAAACTACCACAGATGTACAGGGAAGGAGCTGTATTGATTTTCACTCACTATACCTGTAGTAATCAATCAAGCAATATCTCTCAGAAAAATACTATAGCACTACTTGCCCTGAAATAGTGTTTTGAGTATGCACCTGCAAAGGCAGATAAATTTTTCTACATCTCATAACTAAAACAGTGCACCGCAAATAGCAGTTAGCAATGATTAAAAGAGCATTTATATGTCTATTTTCAAGTGATGTTTCTTTAGCAATATAATTATGATTTTCATTACTTATGCATCAACGTAAACGAAATGACACATATTCTAAGTTGAATTGAAAAAAATGTAAGTGACCAAATCTACAAACTTTATTAAAATGCACAAGTCTTCAATGACCAACAGCATAGATTTCAGCATGATTCCTTTTGTATGTAACAAGTTTGTGTAGCAACCCTAAATGAATTAAAGCCCAGGAATCTGATCTTGATTAGTAATCTTGCAAACCAAGGATAGGGAACCGTATTTACTCTTCAGCTGATAGTCACCTTGTGGGATCTGTAACACATGAAGTTTAAAATGTAACATTTACTCGGCTTCTGAGACTGGAAGTTGAACACCTCCTGCATTCTATGGTGCACTGTGACTTGAATGCAATTTTCTATGCCATACTCATCCACTCTATGTTTGTATGCTCAGGTATTCAAATACCTTCAGTCTAAGTCAATGCTTGTCCAAGCCATCCTGTCTAACAGCAGAATCTAGATGGAGGACTTGAGTGTCTGAAGAAACAGCCAATTCCAGCAATTTTCTCCAGTTGCAGAAATTCTTTCAGTAGTTAAACAATGTGCAACCTTAAAGCATGCTTTGGATGGAAATGAAGGCAGAATGGAAACCTGCCTCCATACCTTGCCTGCTACTTCAGCCTTTGGCCTTTGTAACACCAAACACTTCAACTGCTCCTGATGCCTCTCCTCGACATGCACTATATTATTACACCATAAAGGATGTAGTTTGAGGTACCAATATTTTATGACTTCCTAGTTCAGCCTGTGACAATTGTCAAGCACCCATCAGTCTCCCAGTACTAATAGCTAGTTATTTATTAGCAACTACAACCAGAACCCTGATTTTCTCTCAGGACGCCTGAAGACTTCCCAGTCTTATCAGTTAAATACAAAATTCCACGCACCTCAACTATCTGGGTATCTTAACAACATGTCCTTCAGAGGTAACATTTGGGTTGTATGAGCTCCTGAGGAGAGGGTGCCAGTCTTCAGGTCTGGGGCTGCAGGGATTACCAGGATCCATTTCTTGGGGCTGGGGCAGGAGAGGCAATGTCCTTGCTTGCAGAAGTGAGCCCACATTACATCTGGTGAAGACAGCACTCATCATCCTGGACTGTAGTAACAGCATAATCAGCAGATTGAGGGAGGAGAAACTCATCACTTGTTAGACCACAACTGTAATAGTGGATTTGGGGTTGGGATCTCTACCACTCAAAAGACACAGGTAAACTGGTGTGTCACCAACAGTGATGGGGAGAGAATATACATATGTATCTCCAGAATATATGTATACATCCAGAATATATGTATATGTGTGTGTGTGTGCATATTTTTTCTCATTTTTACATATACATATAAAAAGATAGAATACACACACACACACAAATATATTAAAAAACATAAGCATTTCTTGACTCAGTTGGCTGTGTGCTAGAAAACATCTAGGTGATATACTTGTATATTTTTATATCTTTCTCTTTTTATTTAGCTACTTTTAGAAATACAACATTGGGCTAGACAAACCTTCAATGTGATTCAATATGAAGGTTTTTATAAAGATTATTTTCAACTGTTTCAGTAACAAGTTTACTATCCCAGATATCTACAAAGCATAATTGAAAAAGAATGCCAGTAATTTAGAGGGGTTTGGATTAGCTCCTGTTTTCCACAACGAAAGTGTGAGGTTCAGGAGAGTGGAAGACAAGATGAGCCACAAGAGAATCAATCTGCAGCCATGGTCCACAAAAGTCTGAGAACTACCAAATCATTAAGTACTCAAAATTGTGTGCAAAATATGAATAAAATATTGATTTCATTAAAAATGTTAAGGACTACTTAATTCAACAACATTTTATATGTTTGCATATTTATTTTCAAATTTGCATATCTGTTTGCATATATCTTGTAAAGCTGAACATTAATTAGACTTTAAAATCATGTATAAATTGTAACCAAGAATGTTGTATGAATTTTTGAAATAAGAGACACGCTCAAGTACCATTAATTATAAACTGCCATTTAAAGCATACTGAAGCAGACCTCATATTGAAAAAATATTGAGCCCTTGACAAACAAAAAAGGCAGCAAGAGTTATTAACTGGTCTAGCTGATTAAATGGCATCTCCTACAACCATAGCATAGATTTCTTTTTTACTCTTTCTCCCTCCAGACCATGGGTTACTTTTACTTAGAAGTGACACATGACCATTTGCTGGCCAAGGTAAAACTGCTATAAAGGCTGCATGATTCACTGGTTTATAGTTTCTGTTTAGGCCAATTCTCTTTTTGAATTTTTATTCATGTAGAAGTGACAGTAATGTAAAACAATAGACAAAACTTCATGGGTGATGTTAATGGACTAATGTCAAATGAGGTGAGTTGAAGTGATTTTCTCACACACTAATTAGATATGTGAAATTATTCCTAGTAATTTAAAAAGCAAGGTCGAATCTCAAGCAGCTTCCAAAAACCTAGACTTGCTAAATGTACAAGACATGATGATCTGACTATCACTTAAAGTGTCAATTGGAGACAGTCAAATTTCTAACAGCTTTATGTATAAATCCAAGGTCAGCTACCCCAGTAATCATTAAGAGCCAGGAGTTTCCTAAAAAACTGTTCCTTAAGGATATTGAAAAAGTATTATTTGCTGTTGTTAATTTTGAGAAGATCCATTAATAGTTAAATAATTCAAACGTACAGCTTGCATAGAGAAGGCTCCACAAGTTTATTGGTGCAAATCAGTGTTGCTGCCCTTAAAAGTTACCTTTCTCTGCAACCAGCTGTTCCCTTAGGAAAGGACAGCAGAAAGGTAAAAGTCCACACCTCTCCCTAGTCACTCCAAATCTGATATGTTCATTTACATGAACAATGAAGCTGAATTTGTATTAATCCATCAGACTGAAAAGTATATAAGCAGAGATGCAAACTCGCCTATCTTGTTGTGCTAGCTTTGCCTCAGGGGTGGTAACATCAGTGCAAGGATGACAGCCAGGAGCAGTGAAGTCTCAAACTTCTGCATGTGTTATGCAAATGGAACCACGTCCATCAGCTTTGGTGATGTGCAGTGCAGATTGAATTTGGCCTGCATAAGTCTGGCCTAACACTGGCATGTTATCAGCCATTCACACTCCTTGGTCAAGCAAGGGAACTTTCTTCAAATCTATGGAAGCCTCTTTGCCTGATCTCTATTTCCCACTAGAAATACAGACTGCAGTGAGAGGGAGATCCAAGAGATGCACTATGGAAATACAGTTCTGTGGTTATCTCTATGTTAAAGTGTGATTACAGGAAAATAGCCGAAGAGCAGCCACCTCAGACATCTAAACCTCTCATTTAATCCTGTCTTCTGAGAGGCATCTATTCTGCCTGCACATTCTTCTTCAGCCCACACCTGAAACTAAGCAAGTGGTTCCATTAGAGGACATGCATACTTTAGCACAGAGGCCTACTGTTAACATTTCTTCCACCATGCAAGCACTGTTCACACTTGCAGAGCTGAGACAGATTTGCACTAAACTTTAATAGTTGTGAATTCATAGTATAACATGTCAGTGGTAAAAAATCATGGCCAATTTTCTTGATCTCTGCAGGAAAATAATGTGAAACTCCATGAGTTCTGACTTTTGATTTTTCAAGATTTCCTAATTATTTTGATTTTTCTTTCCTTTTTCACAAAACAGTCTGCAAATGAAATAAATGCTGCAATTCCTGTGACCCTTCATATAATCACAATTACTTCCAAGAGTATCTGATTCTCAGCCTTGGTTCTTTCTCCTGTATCAATGTAAAACTTAGAGAACTTAGGTTTTAAAGTAGCAACCAGCACAGCTCTATAGAGCAGGGAACCTTTCCCATGGCTAAAAATGCAATGATTAAGTTACCAGCAGTCGTTTGATGTTTTTCTTCCAATGCCCATGTCCTTCACCTACAATCATGCAACATTTACCTGGAAAAGAGGGAAAAGAAAAAGGGTGCTTCTGCTTCTTGAAACTAAGACATTTCTACAGCTGTAATTTTCCATTCTAATGAGAATCTATAGCGAATGAATTACTAAAGCACTAGACAAGCACCAAATAGTTCTCCCTCCTGATTGATTACACTCTAATGGCAACAAAACCTCATGGTTGAGGCACTAATGAGTATTAGATAATACATCTGTTTGTAATAGGAGCATGCTGCACAGCCTGTAACAGAAGGACATTGTATTGATATTTTATTACAGAAGGGTCTAGAATTAGATTTTTTTAAGAATTGGGATCCAAACAAAAATCTTTGTAGTAAAATTGTCAGTTGCAGGGATAAGCCGAAATCGTGACTCAGTGTTAAGCACTCAGACTTGTATAAGTATTTAAGTATTGAATCAATTTCTTCTGCTGAGCTTTCATGGATAAAGTTATCTATTTAGCTAAACACGGAAGTAATTTGGCAGCATGATTTAAACACATGCTAAACTAATATACCTTAAACTTTAATTTCCCCTGTTCCTATATAATGGTTTGCTACTTTGATACAAAACAGCAATTGTATTGGATTTAGGCCTTAGTAACTAATTATTAGGTGGTAGTGGAATTAGTTAATAACAGCTCAGAAATGTTACTATAGCAATTCATAGTTTGTGTCATCTTTAATTTTAGTGCAGGTAGGTGGTTCGGTAATGTTTCATAGTAATCATCGTAGTTTGGCATATTCAAGACTTGCAAGACATGCAGCTTACATGTTAGACATGTAAGCTAATGTCTAACATATTTTTCTTGATTTTCAAGTCTAAGAATCTTCTCAAGTGTTTTATCAGCAAATTCATTTCTTAACTTACAGTAATATACACAAAACACATATAAAGATACACCCATCACTTCTTTATTTATGCAAAAACTACAAATAGCAGTGTAGCTGTTGGAGATTTTCATATGCAGCATGCTTTAGATAATTGCTTTAAAATGGATGACCTGATAAAGTACTAAGTCCTTACTACTTACCAGCCTATTTTCAGTGTGGTTCCCAAAGAGAGAGAGAAAGAGAGAAGAGAGAGAGAGAGAGGAAGGAAGGCAGGAAGAAAGGAAAGAAGGAAGGCAGAAAGGAAGGCAGGAAGGAAGGAAGGAAGGAAATGTAATTTTGTCCTTTTTCAAATTATAACAAGAATAATTAATACAAAAAACAAAACCCTTTGAGAAAGTAAAGGGACTTTTTCAGATAATTGCCATGCCTTATCATTGTACTCTTACCAATAGACCATTTTCTGATAACACTTCATAAAGAACTGTGCAAAAGTAAGTATCAAATTTCACTGTTTGATCACACTGATTTTCATTTAAAAAAAAAAAAAAAAAAACAACACTGTACTAGTTGGAAATACACCTGTAACCATTAAAATGTTAGGCAGCTGCAGTTGGAAAGGAGCTGCTGTCTTATGTTTTAGGTACTCTACCATGTGTCTCCCAGTCTTGGTTTCTCGAAAGACGCAAAAAAGAGCAGGCACCTTAAAAGACAGCACATCAACTTTTGGAGTAGCCTACTGCAGTTGTTTGTAGCCATGAGAAAAGAGATCTCTGAACATAAAAGGGATCCACAACAGAAAAACAGGGATTGTGTCCTTTTGCTCCTTTTATACATTCTGCATAATGCAAAGATGATGTTGTTTTACAAGTTGCTTAAAAGCTTACTTTTTGCTTTTTGAAATACAAGGGAGACCAGGTTTTGCTCAGCACTATTTGGAGGGGATGGAAGTACTGAACTTTTGTCAGGTTTTTTTCTCATAACTGCTGTTGCCTAGCTGTTGAGACATAGTGAATATACTTTTTTTATGCTTGTTGTAAACTTGATGACAGCATTTGCTGTAGTGTATTATCAATTACTTCTGCTCAGTTCTGTATAGTCTGCTTGAGGAAAAATAATATATAGACAGCTTGTGGTGACAGTCCACCTTTTCATGCACTCTTAAACGCACAGAAAACAGTAAGACAACAAAAACTCATTTGATAGTGTCAGGAAAGGAAGTCTCTAATCTTCAATACCTTGATTCTTGCAACTACCAGGCTATCTATGGTTACGATACTACTTCATCCTCGAATCCCTGTTCTGTGTGTAAGCAGTGGTGTCAGCATTGCAAAGGAAGGGCTGAATGACCATTTTAACAAGTCTATCACCCACTTTGTAGCTGACACTTTTTTAATGATTGAAGAAACTTTCGCAGCAAAGCCTGTCCAAAATCAAGTTGCAGTTAAGCACATCACCTGAGATGTTTAACTTTGTATAGCTTTGGGGTTTTTAAACTGACCATGTATTTCACTCTAACATGACATTAAAATGAGACTTATGGAGAGAGAGAGAGAGAAAGAGAGAGAGAAAATATAGGTAATAGAAATCATTCATTAACTGGATACATCAAAACTTCTCCTGAATGTATAGTGTCGGCATACTCTGAGAAATTCCTGTGGACGGATTTATGCTGAGCAATCTGATCAAGGACGAGGTAGAATCAATGCCATCCCGTGTATATAACAAAGTCAAAGTCTTAACTACATAGAAATTCCTTCCTTTTCTTTCCCTGTATTAAAATGTCCACTTCAATGAAGATAAAACCAATGCTATTGGCTTATTCAAAGTTCAGTTAATCTACTAATAGAAAAGGCAGAGTTCTCTTGCTTTGAGAAGTATCTGTGCAATCTATGACACCAGAGAAAGCCACAGAGCTCTGACACTTGTATTTGTAGGATTGGTTAATTTGGCTCTAAAGTATGAAAGCATCTGTGGCAATCTAGTTTTCAGATGAGTTTTCCCAGTACAGCCTCATATGTCCAAATTTGTACCAACTTAATTAACAGGAACAAAAAATGAAGATTGCTTTCTTAACGCAAGATACTTTTCTAAAATGATCAGTATATTAACCGAAATGTATCCATCCTTAGAGATGCTTAGCTTGGCTGAGCTGAAATCAACGGACAAGGAAGCCTGAACACGGAATTCCCCCAGCTGTATATTGAACTCCTCAGGAAATCTTTGTCTTAGCCATGTTTTGAAAATTATATCAGCTAGGGGGCGTTCAACCAACACATTTTCCATGGCTGCACTTCAGACATCAACCTGCTCCCAGCAGCCGTGACAACAGCCTCCCGATGAGAGCCCTACGTGCAAAACCCTGATATTCAGGGATTTTAAATTTCTCCCTTACTCTGAATGCAAGGGCCACTGTGATTCCACTGTGAAGCTGTAGCAACACGAGTAAATACGAATTAGCGCCTCATACAGAAACGTGCCTGCCATTTGCTCGTTCTATAGCTCTATTATAAGCACTCTAATGCAGGGATAACCCCGAAGCTCTCCTACTGTGAATCTAACAGAGATGTGCATTATACCAATACAATTAAGCCATAATGCACAGAACAGATTACAGCACTAACAATTTTGCCACTGTAAGTTCATGTACACAAAACTCCTAGTGGCAAAAAGCAGAGATAGTACCTCAATATCACCCCAGCTTTCCTACTTCCTACAAGTGACAGCAGCAGCATAACTACAACCTTAAATACTTACCAATGCATCTATTTTGAAATACTACATTTGGCATCTTTATGGAGGCAAAAGCTTCATATCAATTAAAGCTTAGCTTCCCTGGGCACATGTCACATGTGGGTGCAGCACACCAGCACCTCCACTTTGCTGATTTAGTTTCCTTGGTGAATGGAAGTCAGAGGAAGTTTCATCATGTGTCCACTCACCACGGTCTGCAAGAGAGCATTTATTCCTGCCTTTTCAATGGAGGCAAGACATGAGCATCAGCACCTTTAAACTGGCTTAAATAAGGGACACAGATTTCAAAGCTTTGAACCAACAAATAAGATTAACATAGATCTATAAGCATGGGTTCAATAAGGGTAGCTAGACACTGAAGTAAGGCTAAAATTTGCCTTCAGAAACTGTCACCTCTTCTACACTGATGATTCTCTGACATGTCATAGGCTTAGCTTAGCTGACTCTGTTGGGGCAGGAGGTCTGGTTAAGAAAATGCTGTAACATCCCTCCAGTCCATATTGCATGAGATTTCTTTTGCTTTTATCTCCCCCTCTGCAGATGAATAATAGAGGAAAATACACATTGCAGCAGGTGACCCATTTTATTAGTAGATGCCCTGTGCTCTCTATATATGAGAATTTCCATAATTTCATGGCTACCACTTTAAGAAACAAAATGAGCTGAACTTTCATTGTGCTGTGGGAAGTAACAGCACATCAGCAGTTATGGTATTACATATGGACTTTTGCTTCCTCCTGGGAGTTGTTTTCCTTAGAAGCAAAGCTGATTCCTATTTTCCACTTTGCTGATAGCTGTTCCTGCATGGTTTGTACTACAGTGGGAACTATTATGCACCCTTCCCTACTCCTCCCACCCCTGCATACCTACACACTTCCTCTTTCCAGAACAAAAGTTTTTTCCAGTTATTTAAGGAATCTCACAAAATTACACTTCCTATCCTTATATAGTGATCTCAATTATTAGTTCCAAAACATACTTTTGATGGGGAAAGTATAACTGTTACTCAGGAGCTGAGGCTCAAGCCTCTATTAACTTTGTATTTAATGATAATAGTCATGGGAGGAAAGCTTTTGGGGAAAATGGGATTCCCTACCCAGTTCTGGTTGCACTACCTGTTTGAAAACAATTTAATTTCAGAGGACTACTAATGCAAGGATTCCAGAATCCAAACTTACTATAAATTCTGGTTACCTCCAGATATTCCTAGTTACTGTTTTATGGAACTACCATTTGGGATTTAGTTCACAGTCTGCAAGCAGTAATGATAGAAACTCAAGACAAGGTCAAGTTACTACAGCTTAGCTATGAGACCCCTTGAAAATGCACTGTACAACCTTTAGAAAAACAAGCTTCCAACAAACACAAGAAGCAAGTTCCAGTCTCTGATTAAGAATTCTCTAATCTCTTAGCCCTGGTTCCCAGGCTAATGAGATGACTTTGAGAAAGCTGTCTTTACATGTCTCCCCTTTAAGCTGTCCAGAATTCTGCAGGCTGTATGGCTTACTACATGTTTCTGATAAAACTGATTTGCCTCTGCCGTAATCTGTCTCTGCTGCCTGAGTGCAGGAACACCTCACGTTAAATTAAAGGGCTAGAAGTACAGGACATTTCAAGAAGGACAAGGAGGTGGCAAAGCTCACTGATTCTACAGGGAAATTGCTCTCTTAAGGGAAGTGTTTCATGTACTCAGGAGGTCTGGAAGATGTACTTTCTGGGAGAAGGTGGCTCAGTGCTGAGAGGTGCTAATATAAACTGTATATGAGAATATTGTTATATTTTTTAAATTAAAGAGATATACAGCCCATCTTTCAGCCTTTCTGTTCCCCCAAAGTCAGTATTTTATTGTTTTTAAAGCTTTGTGTTGACACAGTGCCGACCAAGGGCAAACACTACAAAATACAAGCACAGACCCAGCATGTCACTTTGCAAAACAAAAATAGAATGGGGAAGAAGTGCTACAATGTCATGCAAAACATCTCTAGGCCTAATTAAAAAAGAAAAAAGAAGACAGTTTTAGATGGAATGAACTGTCCTTAGCCTAGAAAAAGAAACATATTCAGAGAACTGGAAGAAAAACAGTGACAGACAGTATTACATCAAAAAAAAAAATGTCTTCGCTAAACTGTATCATTCTATAAATGATTGAATGAAGAACTGCAAGCACCTGAACACTAAAAATTACTATCTTTTGTTACAATCCAGAAAAAAATAGCCTAAAACTGGAGGCAGAATTTTTTTCGAAAAGATTATATTTTGGAACTATTTTTTGAAACTATTTTGGAACTTTGCTAACAATATTTAGCCACACATTGAGAACAGGAGTGGTGTACTTGAGACGGAGGAATTGTGGGGCACTGGACTGCAAAGCACACAGGACCACAAACTGATCTGTGATTAGCACAGGGCAGTGGAATAGCCCTCGATAATCAAGCCTCAGAATAGGATCAGACTAAGACCAGAGCTGCTCTTGCCAGTAACAACTTTATTAAGCAAAGCCTTGACATTCCCCCACATCTAAACAGAATAAATTAAAAAAAAAATTAAAACCAACAAACAGCTCTTTTTATTGATTATGCCTTTCTTTTTCAAGAGTAGATTTTCAAACAGCATAGTGGAGCTTAATTAGTATCACCGTAAGCCTAGTTCAAACCTGCAGTGAATTCAAGAAAGAATTTTTCATTTACGTTGCAGTTGGTCTCACTAGACCAAGTTTACAAAGTGCACATCCCTGTCAATGTAGTCAAGTTGAAAACAATGGCCCTGTTCATACAAGTACAATTTTGTACATGTAATGCTCATAGGAAGGAAGGTGCTCAGGATACAGTGTTATTGATGACTTCTGTGGCAAAAAATCACCTCGGCAAAAAAGAATCAGGCTGCATATGCTAAAGGTTAAAAAAAGAGGAAAATATACTTGGATATATAACAGGTAAAACCAGAGTGTCCTTGGATATTTCCTTATGATGCAACCCTTAATATACGGAAAAATTCACTCTGCGGTTTCAATCATCCATCCAGCATGAAAAGAAGTGTTTCATAATAATTTGTGATGCTTCTGAAACAATAAAGAAAACATGCAAATTACACCAATACAATAAAGACTTGATTATGCAACTGTTTTTCCTCCTTCACTGCAGCCATAAGTAAGCAAATGGAGACTGAATTGAACACATTTATACTGCAAAATAATCACTTGTGATACTGCTTCAGCTACTTAAAATAAATAATTTCGGTAAATCATTATCATTAGGGGACCCTCTTTAAGGTCTATATCACAATGATCTTGAGACTAATCTCATCATGTTTGTGCTCCACTTCCAGGTTTTCAAGACAGAATTGCTTTGCTCTCAAAAGACAGCAGAATACTTTTTACAAAATGTGTTCAATAAATTTTTAAGAGTGCCAGCATTCCATTTTTTTAACATCATTACAGTCAATGGAAGACTTAGATGTGTTTTGCTATTTTTCATCCTGAATCAGGATATTCCATTGTATTTCAGGCCAAGACAGAACAACACTGAAACTATATATAAGGCAGCTTTCAGAGTACACATACAAGATATACTATACAAATCATGGCATCAAGCAATAAAATCAGTTATTTCTTTTCTCATGTTGTTGTAAGAAAATACTCCAACAAATGTTATCTATGGGGGTGATCAGAAGAAAAAGACACCTTTTATTCAGCTATACGAAATCTAAATTTAAGAGAATGTTTCTATTTCCTGGCTTCTTCTCAGAGCAATGTACTTTCCCACACCACTGTGGATGAGAATCCACATTTAAAATTAGATTCATTAATGGTGCTAGAAGAAGCACTAATTTATCCTCCAGCCCCTATGAGCTGTGTCAGAAGGGGTCACAGAGTACTGGTGCTGGCCAGCAGCCAGTGACAGCATGGCGAGCCGCCAGCCATTCTGCTACGAACTCGAGGGAGTTCCTGAGGGAACTTTACAGTTTTTCTGTAAAAATTTTCCACCTTTATTGCAGCTCAAGATCTCCTGTAGAGTTTGCATGTACAGCTTACGGACACTAAAGGCTCCGCTTTTCTTTCACTGAATGCTTTCATAAAGAAACCAAATCAGTAGTAAGATTTTTATACAGCTTGAGGAAGCTTAAGTACATGAACTTCTTTTGGCTGCATCACATCCACATCTAAGACTTTGCGGAATTGATAACTTAAGATATTTCATGCTTTCCTTGGAAGCTGAGAAAAACAAATATAGGAATCAGTAATATTATCTTGTCTAACTTCTCTGTTTAGGAGGAAAATAACCTTCTTTGTTACAGTTTCCTGTACTTTAACATTCTTACCAATTAATTACTGGATTTGGTCCTGAAACATTCTGCAGCAAGATTTGGAAAATTTGTACATACCTTATGAAATGAAACCAAGTTACACATGGCTTCTGAGGAAATAAAATAATTAAAGATTGTATACAAGAAAAAAAGGCAGTATGGGTTATGGAGAAAAAAAATGCACCTCAGCATAGTACAACAGTAGGCATTATCACCGACACATCGTTTTCTCATACATATTTTAAAAGGTCCATACATAAAAGCACCTGCCCACAAATGCACAACACAAAAATCCACAGTTCTTTGGGAAATGAACTTCATATAATCTGATAGAAAAACTTTACTGTGGCATGCTTGAAAATAGATTGAAAATTATTGCCCCACTTTGAACATATCCTGAAATGCACTGTAATATCAGTACAAAGCTGACTGCATCAATCAGGTATCTTCAGATGCTTCATTTGATTTTTCAGAGAGATGAGAAAGCAACAAAGTGACTAGACCAAGCAATTCCAGGTACTTATAGCACATTAATCAATTTGAAATGAGCTCCTTTTGTCTGCTGCTGCAATGGTTTAGAAGATATTTCCTAAACAAACAGATAATACTTTCTTTTCTGCTACAACTGATCAAACTCTGAGACTTATATAAAACATTTTTTTAAAACCCACCACACAATACTAGTGCTGCTTTTTTATATTTTTTTTATTTAAGAGCATGCTTCCAATTGTGAAATCATGGTTACAGAAGTTCAAATAAAGCTTATTTTTTAAATTCTATCTGACCTTGGATTTGACAAAATTGTATACAGGTCAAGATTATGAAGGGGCTTTCATTACATGAAGTTATCTAAGTATTGTTCAGACTGGTTTTCAGGATGAAATACTAGCTGAAGTTTGTATTTACTTCATGTGCAATCACTTTAACCTTGCTATTTGCACAGCAGATGTCTTCTTCACAAGACTACAGAAGCTATTGACTATAAATCTTGATAAGATAAGCTGTTCATTCCTTCCTTGTCAGAGCACTCTAAAAAGTCGCATAAAAGAAAACAATTACTGAACTGAGGCAAATACTAAACGTTGATCCTGGAGTTCTTATGGGGTCTTCGATATGGCAGCTACTGACCAAGTCAAACCAGCAGAATTAGAACCCTTGCAGGAAAAGTCATTATACAGAATTTGATTCACTTGTGAAATTTAATTTGTATGAATGTCAAGGCTGCAGTTACAATTTTTCTAATTAGCACTATTCCTGAAATCTCAATAGGTAAAAGAAGACTAAATAAACATAGTAATTCAGCTACTTCCTTTATCCTTGCATCTTACCCATTCAGTCATCAGTGACACAGTGGCTGTAGCAGGAATGGAAAAGCTTGTATTCCCCATCCTAGTGGGGAAAAGGGTGGCCAAGACTGCCAACAGTTTAAAATAACAAAAGCCTCCACTGAGTGCCTTCCACTATCTCTGGAAATAGTTTTAGAAAGAAGATTCCATCCATTTTCCTACTTTACTGATTAAGGAAGTTTGTTCCACTTACAAAAACAACATTAAAACAACATAAGAAAGACTGAGAGCCCCAACTTCCAGTTAAGAACAGAAGGGTAAGAAAATTACATAGCAGATGATATTTTGGCCATGTGTATCTTCACAATAATGGTTAAAAAAATAAAACCAAAACTAGGTAAGGTGAACTGCCCTGTAGAGAAGGGAATATTGCTCATTGGACAGCTATTAACATGCTCTAGGCAAAGTTTCTAATTCATCCCAAAACAGTCTGGCATTTTTGAATTTAAATTAGTGGCCTTCAGGGAACTCTCTATAAGGACAAAAGTCTTATCTTTTTAATCTCTCTCCATAAGGTGAAACAAAAAACCACCACTCCTGTTATTTCAATTGTCTTCTACAAAAGAACAAACCTGATTCTGCTTTTACTTACATGACGCTAATGAGATGTTCCTGAACTTTCTCAGGTAGATAAACAGGTTATTTCCTACTGACTTTCTGCAGGATAACAAGTCACTGATGTTAAGCAGCAAAAGATCCATTATGACTGAAGACTTTTTTTTTATATAGGATTCGATTCTTTGGTTTACAACATTCTACAGCCTTTAGGCATCTGGGAATCTCAGAACAAACAGAAAAATTATCTGCAACCCTACCTTCAAAGATGACTTTTGGATAAAATAACAAGTAATTGGCAGATCACACAAGAATGCCATAAGATAGTCTCATCTTTAAAGCACATGCACATAAGGACAGGCCTCAAAAAACAACCTTAGCATTACTATACATAAATTAGTCAGATAATCTGTGTACACTCAGTCCAATAAACTGGATTTACTCAATTCAAATGGGATTCTGCAGTGGCAAGACTACAGTCACTATTTGCATGCTGCAGTGCAGTCTCTTTTGCCTGTATGCTGTTGTCAAATCTTTCTGAAAAGCAGAGATTCCCTACTACAACTTTCTGAATTAAATGAAACAGAAATTACAAAGGTATACAGCCCTTTAATACTTAATTAGCTATCCAATCAAGAAATGAAACCAAGCAACATGATATGACTTACTCTACTGATGATATGACTGATCCATTTAGATTATTTGTCACATTATTCTTCTCCAAGTGACCACAGAGACTTAACACAAGTAATGAGGAGAGCTATTCTTTGGTTGCTTAGAATCAAAGTTTAACAGATCTCATTTTCCTGGCTTCCCCTGTCAGCTCTGCCAAATTTATTTTCAGCAAACTAGTACCCAGTTATTTTTGCCAAGTCTTCAAGCTTTCACTAAGTTAGAAAAGCGTGATATATCTGTTTTCAGAGGCTGAGAATCCACAATTTTCCATATCCTCACGAGTGGCAGACCCTGCTATTTGAGCACCACAACCCAAGAGTTCTTTCATAACTGCCACACACAGTAAAGCAATTGTTTTAGGTCATTTCAAAGTCACCTCTTGCGTGGAAGAAAATAAAATAGTTATAGGATCAGATATGCAACCTTGTGAGGATGGCAAGCTACACAGTGACAAGGTGGGTGAGCTGTAGAATTAGGTCTGTAACTGGAAAGCATTTCTAATAACCCTAGAATCAGCAAACAATAAATGTGATAGTGCACAGGAAATTCATGATGCAGACCTATTTGCAGGAGAACATGCAGAGAAATATGTGATATGTGACTGTCTTACAGCAAATAAACATGACATAACATTATGTTTAAAGGAGGCAAATTCCAAACTAAGTTAAACATACTCTATTCATCCTTCTTAGCAAAACATCCTGTCAGCCTTAGGAAACAATGTCCTTGCTAGAAAGCCACAGGTGTTGTTTCTGTTTCTCAGTAAGTCAGGTGCATTTCCTATAGCCTTGTGGGACACTGCATCCTTGTAGTTTTGTAATACAACACAGGCCTGTTACCTCTTACCAGATACAAAATCATATGATCCAGATGCATTAGTCTTCCAGACCCTTAACTTGCTCAAATACAATAACTACCAACTTTTAACTTTGGTTTGCACAAGACATTCTGATATATAGAGCAGCTGTATCTGCACATATATCTCAGCTCAATTCCCACAAGGACTTCCTTAGGGCCTTTAATCAGAGGTTGAATCCCTTGTGTTGCTTGCTGTGGGCAGAATACATAGACTTTTACAGGAAGAGTGTTTCCAGAAAAGTGTTATTAAATAGGACCTATGTGCTTCAGAAGGACATGCTGTCTTTCTCTTGGAGTTTTCTACAATGTCCAGTTCTACACTCCAATGCACAAATCTAATGCTAAACCCAGAAAGCAGACTGAGAATTGCTACTTCTAGGGAATGTTTGCCTCCATTGCAATCCCTTATTCTTTTCTGTTCCAAATCACCTTGCATATCACAACCCACCTTTTACTCATAGGAGAGGAGGGAAAACTTAAACCCCACAATTCTATTTCAGAAGAATAACAGGACAGAATTCAGTTTAGAAAAACAGAAAAATAAAAGGAAAGGAAAGAAAATAAAATAAAAGCAATTTAAAAGATTGGAGAGAAATAAGAGTGCTTGAACACCTAAAACTTTCCCTGCTCTGCCTGGTTCATATCTCCAGCTGCCAGTCTGTCAAGTCTGACAAGAACTGCTGTGATTGGAATCTGCTAAAGAAAATAGGATGCTATGAGCAGCCGTGTTTAATTAAACAGTGGGAAGTTCACATTAGCAATAAACACAGGAAGTGTCAGAAGTCTTGGCAAAAGGCAAGTACAGTGCCACTTCTCTGCTCTGTACTTAAGCAGTCCTTTTTATTGGTTGTCTTTACAATGGAGCAGAGACATTCAGGACTTCTACATAAGGATTCTTAGGTATGCCAATGAAATACCATGTGATTCCACCTGCTCAGAATAAGAATGCCTAATTCTGATTCAGATGTTCTGCTTCTAAAGCTTTGATCCATAATTTCATGGAAACATGAATGCAGACACGGAGAGCTTGATGGACTGAAAAAAATATCTCTCAACATGAACTTCTGCTTTGGTAGCAGTAAATCTAGAAAGGAGCACCAAAATAGTCCATTATCTGTCCTGCAGTTGTGGAAGGGATGTGATTAAAATCATTTCAGATTAGCTACAATATGAGAACTGAAATTATTCCTGAAGACCACATGGTATCAGAGGTTAAAAGCCCAAACCAAAACAAACCTGAGTAGAACAGCTGAGTAGAATGGTTTTTTATATGTCAGCATGGAAATACGTAAAGACAAGAAGTCACATGCTGGTTTTCTTTTTCACAGTACACATCACTAAAATGGACACTGTTTTTGATTAGAGGTGGATGTGAAAATCAGTTATTTTCAATTAGCTAAGAGATGACCAACCATGGAAACACCACAGAAGTTAGAATATGATATTCAATAAGAAAGATATGAAAGAAAGTTTAGGAAGGGGTTAAAAATGACTGAACAAAATCAACAATACTAAGAATGTACTGAAAACAAATAAACAAAAAATGGAAAAAAAAGAGGCATTTATTTCTTTCAGGGAGATAACATCTATATGATGAAAAAGGCTTGAATAATCAGTAAGATTAGATTTTCCTACAATCCCAAATGAAAGAGGTTAGCCATGCTTGGAGATCTAGAATGACTTTTTGATGAAAGAGAATAATAGTTACTTGCCCAAATACGTCGCACAATCCAGCATTAAGCTTATGAAACAAGCAACCTGATACAGTAAACAATGTAAAATGCAAAATGCCATAGGGCTGATTGACAGAATCAAAACTTCATGGCATTGGTCTAATTAAGAAGGTGCACAAGACCAAAATCCTGAGAAATTTGAGAGAAAAGCAAACTTTTCAAGTCCAGGATAATGCTAAAAAACTCCAACCATTCTGCAAGTCCTAAACTGTCCTATGGAAGTTGTTCAGAGAAAAGGCTCAGATCAGATGGATCAGCAGACAGGTACTCTCAGTAACCTGCAAATGGATAAACATGCTCACCATTTTTGTATCCACCCATAATATTTTTAAGAAGACATAGTCTGCTAGAAACCAAGGAAGAATTACAGAAGCAAAGATGAAGCCTACAGAAAAAGTGGTCAGTGCCAAATATTTATTTATGTTGCATGCAGGTAACAGCCAGGTTCTGATGAGAGTATCTTGAAAAAAACAAGAGGAGTATACATTAAATATTGTCTCCCTAAGTGCACATGCTGGGACTGCTGCTGTTTGGCTCAGGATTGAAATAATTATGTTTCATTAGAAAAAGAAGGCATTTTTGATGGGATGAGAAGTAAAATGATATAAATGTTTTTCGATATCAAAATCCCTACAAAAACACAACAAAGCAATCCCAGAGAGGAGCAGAACTGAACCAGCACAAAGCACCATAAGGCATACTCTTACAATATATCTGCCTCAGGAAACAAGAAAGACCTCATATACATATTTTAATTAATTCAAAGGAAATTTCTACTGTTTTAAGATAAAGTACCATTCTATTTCACAGCAATTAATTATTTCTTCATGCACTATTATCAGGATGTGCTACCTTTTATTTCAAACTTTGCAAGTTCAGCCAAAAGTACAACAGCTGAGGTTAAAATGCACGCTGCAAGGAAACTTTATTTAGTATATAGGGAAGTTACACAACTGTAATATTTAATGGCCTGGGAAAGGAAGATAGGAATAGCAATCTGCAACTTTAAGTGACCACACTAACTGGGGAGAGGAAATCTGGAAAAGTGCAGTACAAGGCCTTTGTTCCATTATTCAAGTGAATAATAAAAACAACAACAGTCTTGGAATACAATGCAACTCCTCTAGTCTTAAAGAGCAGTTTCTTAATACTAAAGGAGTATTTAGACATGGAATGAGGAGAGAATCAATCTACCAGGAAATTAAAGGTAGGAGATTAATCAAAACTGAAAAATGAATGACAAAAAGGACAGGGGAGTCAGCAAGTCCAGTGCACCTGTTACATTTTCAAGAACAGCCAACTTTCCTTTTTAAAAAACTAATACTTAGAATCTGGGTTTAGACTATTTCAGTTAGCCCTTTTTCTTGCTTTCATTTTGAAATATTTTTTGTGTTCTGTAGGACTTCAGCTGCTGTTTGCACAATTTTGGGCTCTGTTCAGAAACAGAAACACAATACCAAACAATCACCCTGAAAGTGATTCATTGTTCTGTGATTTTGCATTCTTAAGCACCTCAGTTCCCTTTAAAGCTAGCTGCACAAGGGATCACAGCAGTGGGCAGCAAGAAATATGCAGGTCTCCTCAAGAGCTCCCTCCTTTTTTTGGGTTTTTGGTTTTTTGGTGGTTTTTTTGTTTGGTTGGGGTTTTTTTGTCTTTTCAAAGGAAGAAAGCATCAGAGATGTCTGGATTAAATATCTTCCTGAACATTTCCCTTTTGAATGTTCTCCCTATTTTCATACTGCTGAGAAACACAGGTGTTTTCACCTTGACTGGCATAAGAATTCCAATTGCCTACAAAGTATATTGACACTAACGAATCCTTCAATTAGTTCATTATTATTATTATGAAAAGTACAGCATCAGTGCATTTGGATGAAACAATCTGCAACTGAAATTTCTCTCATGTTAAGATGCAAGATGCATCTCAATATGCTGGACTCAGTACATGATTCACTGTGTACTTTAACTCTTTGACAAAGAATCAAAGACTTCATCCTTACTGTACTATTTATGCAATCCAGCTTGTCCATTTTCCCTCCCAGGCCCAAGAAGAGCTCGAACCAAAGGTAATAAGGCATTAAAACCAAGATCTCAAAAGCAGTTGAAACACCTGGACACATAAGGCTGGCTTCCATTGAAGTAAACGGTAAAAATCCCCAGAAGAAACTGGAAGGAAAATCAAAGTTTGTATCTTATCACATGTGCAGTTCCCTTGGTAGAGTGCTTCCTATGTAAAAGAAGAATTCAATCTTAAATTCTTAAGAGGCATAATCATTACTAAGGGATAAGAATCACTGAAGAAAAATATCCGTTTTAGCAGATAGCCACTAGATGGAGCAATTTAATATTAAGATTCCATTTATAAAGATTATTTCACCTTTCCCATTATTGATTTATTTTTCCTTTTTATGCTAAGGACCCTTACAAATACTGTGTTCTTACATATTATGCAAGTAAAAGGAAAACTGCATATGAATAAACACTAATCTTTCTATATTTTGCCTGTATTGAATCAAAGACTGGAAACAGTGTAAGGTAAACTACAATTCTAAATCACTTCTGTTAAACTGTTAATTTAATTAATCCACTGATTTACGCTCCCTGATTTTCAGAAACATTAAGCTTTAAGAGATATTAAGCAATTTATCAGAATACTATGCTCTCTATTCACCAGACACCAGAATTTTTTGCCAGAAGAGATTATTCTATCCTACCCAGAACCTTAGCTTAACTCTTATATACTTAGAAGTCTTCTATATTTTAGTACCAAACTGAGAATTAAGAATATTTTGTACTGACACAACAGGAAAAGAGACTTGACCTCATTAGCTTGAGCCCCAATTTACATCAGTTGTATCGAAGATGGCTGTAGAAGGCTGTGCCTTCTGTCATTGTAAGATCAAAAGTTGAACCTGTCTACTTATATTTCTAATGTTAATTTCAAGCAATAATTTACAGTTGTTACTATCCAAAATACTGCCTGATAACATCTATCTGCACCTTGTGAAGGTGATTTGTATGTTTAAAACAAAACAATGGCGTTGTTGCTGAATGCAGCTCTGAGGCGCAAAGAAAGTAAATCCTCAATGATTATATGGGTATTACAATCCATCTTAAATGCTGGATTTGCTGGGAAAAGGGGAAGCAATAAACAGAGTTAAGGACAGCCTGGGAACAGTAGTCTCCAACTGGTCTCTATTTCACCTTTTTCCTTTAAAAGACTTCTTCTGTTATACTATACTTATGAAATATTCATATTTCTAATTGATAAGTATGATAATCTAAGCATCATGAAAATAAGTTGTACTGTTTGCTGCATCTAAAGTCTGCAAACATCCTAATACAGTATACATTTTAATGTCCTTCCTATTATTGCACTTCTCTAACGTTAAATCAACTTCTACCTGCATAGCAGGTGTAAATAGCAACTGGATTTACTGTTGTGTTTCCACCTATGGTGAAAATCCATGCTTTTAATGTCTAGTTGTGGTACTTTCTTCAAACAACTGTTACTATTATCTATCATGATTAGTGATAAACAAAACCCAAACATTAGGCTGTTTATGCAACTATTAAGGTAATTGTGCATTTCTCTCCTACAGAATTCAGTCATGGTTCTAAAGATTCTGGAGACATATTATTGATATATCCCCATCATGTCCATCATTATCATGACCACATTTAGCACAGGTTCAATTAATCTAAACTCTCTTATCTCAATCAAATTGTTATTAAGGACATTGCAGTTCAATGGCTTATTAGATGGACCTCAGAATGAAGAGAAAGCATATAGGACAGGAGGAGGGCAAACCTTATCATTTTGTTTTGCGATTATTACACTTAATTTTTATGCCTTGCTCCATCACTGCATTATTTCCGGGGGGAAGAGGGGTGTATGCAGGCAAGGGAAGAAGGAAAGAACAAGCCAAGAATGACAGCATGCTGCATTAGCTGGAGACATTTCTAGCACTTGTGTAAAAGGTGCATCCATTGAAGCTAACACATTAACACTGCAGCAAGCAAAGACGTAAAAGAACATAAAGAATATCCACATTATCCCATTTCAAATATCAAACTGGTATACTTCAGACCTCTCCTCCATTAACTCCACCTCAGCAATTGCCTCTGGGTGACTGTTTGACAGGGTAGCTACAAAAACAGATCCAAGGCTCCAAAAAAACATTTTCCCCCACGTTTTTCAGTACCTTCTAGCCTAATTTTTCTTATAAAGAACAAGTTCACTAACTGCAAACTACCTGCCAGACGGCAAATCAACTTGAAAGTGTTTTATATTTCATTACGTGATGATAACGAACAATTCAAACCCAAGGTCAGACTGACAGTGTGGGATTTCAGTGAATCCACTTCAAGCAACTTAACTCAAACTGATTCAGCTTAGTCCTTGAGACCTCCAGTGTTCACTCTACAACATAAAAACCATGATATTATGTCCTTACAAGAAAACGCTTTACACTTTAAAAAGTCACTGGCATCTACGTATCTAAGGAAATTAAGAGAAGCCCAAGAATTTAATTAATCTCTCAGATGCCTAATCACTTCACTTTCCAGTCAGAGGTCACTCCACAAGTAACTTTGCATCTAGGCTTCAGTACAGAAATCTCACCTAAGCTTTTCTATGTTCACATTCACACAGGAGAAAATGCCTTTGAAGAACCTGGTTATAGCTAGTTAAAAAGATATATCCCAAACGTGATAAGTGTGATTAACTTCCCTCTCCAGGGATGGGGAAGAAAAGAGAAAGAAAAAAAAGGAAAAAAGAAGGAAAAAAAGAAGGAAAGAAGAAAGAGAGAGATACCAGTCTTACTTCCCCTTATGCTTAAATAACACTTAATTAAGGGGAATACACTGTAAGAAGCCATCTCTAAACCACAGGGTTCATAAGCAGCAGAACATAAATAAAAGCAATGTAAAGTTGCACTAAATTACATGACAGCAAGTTTGCCACAGCCTAAAAATAAAAAAAATTGAAGGTGAGGGAAGACAGGGAGTTAAGACAAGGAAGAGTGAGGAGGAACTACTAACATATTTGGTACCAGAACTTTTTTGAATGTTTTTCTCTTTATATTGTTCAATGCAATTGTCATTTTCTCAGGAAGTTGTTAAGTTCTCTTCTGGGGATGTCAGTCCCAGCAGAACAGGGAGAATGCAATTAGAGCTGGCTACAAACCTGCCAGGTAACTCTTGTTCTAAGTGTTCATTAGATGAAGATAGATCTGCCCTTTTAATTCAGACACATTGCATACTAAGTACAAGTTAATAACTACTTAGGACTTCAATCCCTGACAGAGTTACATATGCAGGCTAATGTCTCTGAGAAGAGATAAAGAGATGGAGAAAAAAAGCTGCCACCAAAATCATGACCAGAAATCATTACCATCTAAGACTGAGTGTCTGATGAAGTCTGTTTCAGGACCATTTGACATAGTTATTTATCTGTCCATGAACACATTAGAGCCAAGAAAACACTGATGTATATAGATGCTGTATCACCAGACTTGTCATACAAAGGACCTACTTCCTGTTTTTGTCAGTCTTTGCTGCAGATCTCAAAACAGCAAATTAGAATTGGTTGAGGATGACCAGAAGTTCACAACACACACACACACACATCAACTTCCACAACACAAGGTGAGACAAGACTGTCAATAGCATGACACAGAGGAGAATGGACACAATCTTCTGACTTCTGTATACCCTGCTAGCAAATCTGCAGTCTAATATTTCTGGAAGCAACAGAATGCCCACAGGCAGGTCAAACCCCACATTACAAGCATGCAAGAGACATCCCTGCACCAGCCTTTCAAGCACAGACCTCATTTGCAAAGAGTTCTCCGGGTATGCCATGTCTGACTCATCCTTTGCAATACATTTCCCCTTCCTCCGAATGCAGACTGGAATTTCAGCTGAAGTTGTAAAACTCTTCATTTTATATTTGAAAAGCCTTTTGGAGGAACTTGATTTTTCTAGAATCATAGGAAGTTGCACACCTTACTGCTGCACAAGAAAGTCCTTCAATTATCTCCTGAGCCTGAATTTTCTGATGTTTATTCATACCAACTTCAGGTCACAGCCAGCCACCTACATTCGTTCAGGAAATCAGCCTTCTTTTTACTAACAGGATGACATATTTGTCATCTTGCCTTGTTTTTGTAACAAACTAAGATACTTTTCCCTAGTCACCATATGAAGTAATGTGCTTGCAATTTACAGAAATAAAGCAATGAGACCAGGAATTATCCAGAGGTATAGGTACCTTACTTGGACTGATCTCTTACCTACATTGAAAAATAAGGTCTTGATGTTACCAGTGCTGCACCAGGCCCTATTCACTTCAGTGGATTCAATGAAAGCATGAGAGTCCACCCGGGCAGCTCATTTGCAGAAACACCACCAAGGATAATAAGCTGGATCCTACAATCAAGTTTAATTAGAATCACTGGGACTTAGCATAGGTGTAGAGATCGATAATGTTGATCCACTTGTGGGCTCATAGCCTTACTCTAAAGACATAATGCATTTTGTTACTACTTCAAATAATCCAAGTTGATCTCCTCTAGAGAAATGAGGTCTGATCTTAACAGCTGGTTCTGCACAAGTAGGGCTTTCCTCTCCTCAAGGTTTCACTGACATTAACTGGCATAAGGCAGAATTTCCTCATAAGAGAAGGATGGAAAAGAAAAATAGGAGACCATAACAGGAATGAACCTCCTTCCCCTGGAGCACTCTTTTCTCACTGACTGCAAGTCTTCCCAGGGTCCAGAATTAATAAAACAGATAGTAAGATAAAGTTTGTTGCACTCCACACCTCATAACATCTGCCTACACTTAGCCCTGGGTAATAGTATGTAAACATAGAAGACAAATTTTAAGTAGAAAGTGTGCAGCAATTTAGGAGGGTTATGATTGCATCACAGTAATCCACACAGAAGTTGTAAGATCAGTTGTGTAATTAAAAGACTAATAAAGGAATAGTTTAAGTATACATGAAATTTGCAAGCACCACAAGAGCTAAATAAACAGAAAACTAAAATGACTACATAAGTTTATGACGAGCCATAAACTCCTCTCCTTCACTGCCCCTGGTACATGAGTACCAGTGCCCTCAGAGGGCTCTTGTGCTCTCAGAAGCCTTTTCTTACACGGAATTCACTTTGAGAAATCTGAATGAAAGGTGGGTAATTAACTCCTTAGAAGTGCTATGAAAGAAGTGAGTTTTCAAAAAAAGGCAAATTATCCACACTTTTGATTTTTTTTCCATTTTTTTTATTTTTTCCTTTATGGCATTTCCTTTAAAAAACACCAGCAAGTTGTTGGTCTAAGAAAGATTATTATCTAAACTTATTTTTTGTCTCAAGTTTTAACCTGACCCAGACATATTTATTCCTAAATCTATTGGAAGACATAGTATTGGAAGCTTTATATAACAAAGATTTCTCCTATTCCCACAATTATTTGCAAAGCAAAACAGGAAGATGGAAAGTACTATTCTTCATTAATATACTAATTTTTCAACACCTTCAGGCTGAAGTAAACAAATAAAGAAGGCAAAGATTCTCATTCCATTCTCCATCTCATTTTTCTGTGCCTTCCAGAATTTCATATGGCTTTCAAAGGATCCAACTCAGAGGGTCAACTATGCAAGAGCAACATTGCTTTGTCTGGAAGTCACAGACAATTAATGGTTACATTATTCAAAATCTGTTGTGGTGGTGATAGTGCTTTGGGGTTTTTTTTTTAAACTAACTTTGGGGCTACATTTCTTTCACATAGTTAGCTGTCTTCATTCCTAAGTGAAAGAACTTAAATTCTATCCCAAAGTAGACTTGAAGTGTGAATTTTAGCATTCCTGCTTTATGAGACAAGGATTTCCTTTAACAGGTATCACTACTGCTTGCAAAATCAAACAACCTTTACCCCGTGCCATTAATAAGGTCCCTAATTCTTAGAGCTTGTTCTAGGCTTAAAAAAGGCAAGCTGGCCTAGTATTACTCTGCCCAATTCATCTATTAAGAGCACATGTAGAATTTCTTCTTTCCAAGAGTTTCATTTTGCCCATACCTAGGCACATCTCTACATTGTTGTCTCTCTAGCCTACATCACTAATTTAAACAAGCAAGATTAACCAGAAACCTTAATAAGAAATTACTTTTTTTCCTGGTAGAATTTTGCCAGTAGTAAGTATAATAATATAATTAACACCTATCTGTTGCTCTTCACATGTCAGTCATCATTTCTACCTGCATCACCAAGTGAAAGTAAGCTCTTTCTTAGGTGATATATTGGACCAGTTAAAACTATTCTAAGAAGTACCTTTGATTTTGCTTACAGTATCCTGAACATTTACCTAAAGAGTTCTGTACTGTGCTTAAGGATTCATAAGGTGTGTTTTGTACCAGGAACACTGAAAGTCTCAACTATTCACTTTTCCGGGTCTTTGTGACAAAGACTTTAAAACCACAACCTGAAGAAAAGAAACAATGAAAGGCCTTAGCCAGTAGTACTGAGATCCATTCCATTTGGATCTCAGTACTACTTTTCCAGCTTGTTAGTTGATGGCAGGGATGAGCTAACAGAATAATGGCTGAAGAAATTGCATTCAGGTATTTTAAGGCACAGGCTGAACTCAGGATTCCATATAACACTAAATACTCAAACTTACGTACTTAACTGCCTTCTATTTTGGGACTCATTCGGAATGTTCCCTCTTGCTCAGCAATTCACTGTCACAGAATTTAAACGCAGAGCTGCAGCTGTCCAGGACTGCCTTGTGCTTTCCAGACTCTAAAGGATGAATTATTAAGTATCAGAGCTTTAGCTAAGTTAATATTGTTTTACCAAACCAGTTTCTCTTTAGATTCCTGTGCCACTACACTTCCACCAAAGAATTTAGGACTGTGTCCTTCCAAGCTGTGTAAATAACATTTGGAATACACAAAAAGATTACAGGCCTTGTCTTGACAGGGGCAATAATATGCTCTAGGCTACACTCAATAGGCAGGCTAGGTTAAGCATGAACCAAAGCCAGCTGCCTGTTTTAGAGAGAATCTAAAAGCTTCACTCACTTTGTTGACACCCACTCATATATCTCTGAAATTTCTCTGGGGCACAATCTGTGTTTTCCTCTAACCACATCTTGTAAATTATACATGCAAGCACACTGATTCTTCTTCTTTGCAGTGGGACCAGGCAAGATGAGCTGCAGTAATGGACCACATACATGGTGACAAGTATATGAAGTCACTAAGTCACAGTAATCCAGTTATTTCTGATTACTTCTTATATCCATCAACATCTGTTCTCAAAACCAGTTCAAATGAAGTTTAAACATTTGGAAACATTCTATCACGGTCAAAATGAGACCTTATAGTATAAAAGCCTTTCTTTCCCCATCTCCCCCACCCTGTTTGTACACACTGTGCCCAATACCACACCATGCACCACAAGCCATTTCATGGCTGTTGACATGGGACCACTAAAATAACGCTACTTCATCCACTGACACTGAAATTGTGCTAGCACAGATTTTACTGGATAACAGTCTTTCTAAAATAGTAACTTTTAGACAATCAGCAAGTAAGGTTTTCCTCTGAGCCTGTAATCACCTGGCCACATAGCACAGAAATTAAGCCACCGGCTTCATGTGGACTAAGTCTAGAGATAAATCTGCATACATGAAAGATTGTGAACTGTATCAAACAGCTACTTAGATATAAGTCAGTGAAATTGTAATTTCAGTAAAAATGTGCATTGATACTGTGGAACTATCTTAATATTTCTTTTACGTGAAACTAACTGTTGTACATATGTTCATAAACTTCTTTTCTACTGCATGATAGTACCTCAGATTGTCAGGTTTGTTTGGTGCTCAACAGTGGAAGTATAAGCTCACTTAAAATGCTTCAAATTTCCTAAGAATAGCAGCGATAATTTAATTCCTATTTCCTAAAAAAAAACAACCCCAAAATAAAACAACCCAACTCTCCAAAGTTTAACTTGCATTCCTAGAGCAAACAGACTACTATCAGCCTGTAGCCCTACAGAGAAGCAGCAGCATACACAGAACAAATGCTGATGAAGCTTGCATGAAGTTGAATAATCTATCAAAAATACCTCAGCTTATGAATTTGACATGAACTGCATAGAGTAAAAAAAAAAAAAAAAAAAAAAAAAAAAAAAAACCCCGAAAACAGCTGTAATTGCTTCCACAGAGCATTGTGCATTAGTCCAATTAGCCAAATGTAACATCCAATATAAGGGTGGAATGAGAATGCATGTGGGTATGGAATCGACAGCAGAAAGCACGTGTTTATGGATAGGTGAAAAAAACCACCAAGCGTCGACACAGGCAGGAAGCTGAAAATAAATGGTCTTGTCGCATGGTGCCACGAGGAAAGAGAAACCATTTCCTCCCGGACACAAACCGATTTTGAAGCTCTGAGAAGCTTATTACTCTGCAGATTAACTGAACGGTGCCAACCCCCAAAGAACTCACCACGCACCCCAAGTACAAATGTTTTGCCCTTTAAACTATTAAAAACAGCATTTACAGCCCCCACTCACCACAACCTCCTGGGCCACTGCTCCAGGTCCCCAGGGCAGCAGCTGGCTGCTTGAGACAAGCGTGAAGTCTCCTTCCTGAGCTACCTGCCTTCGCTAATTAACAAATTGAGGGCTTCACCTGTCTCCTGGGCCCGGGAGAGCCGAACCCCTGCAGCCCCAACACCAGGCATGTGCCACACGCCCCCCAACCCCCGCCACTACAGCAGGAAATGACAGGATTCCCAGCGCTGGAGCCTAAGGGACGGGGACGCGCCACCGGCGGAGTGCGGGGAGAGAGGCGGCGAAGCGGCCGCGAGAGTGAGGGGAGTGAGGGGAGTGAGGGGAGTGAAGGGAGTGAGGGGAGTGAGGGGAGTGAGGGGAGT
>VZTR01025721.1:70626-97673 GCA_013400775.1 Chaetops frenatus
CTGCTCTCCCCCGGCAGCTGAAGCGCCGCCGCCCGGTCACGGCCCCACCCCGCCGCCGGCCGCGACCCGCTTTTGTCTGCGCTCGGCTCCCTCCTTCCCCCGCCGAGCGGCCGCGTCCCTCCGGCAGGGCCTGCCCGGGCCGCGCCCCCCGTCCCGGCCGCGGCCCCACCGTCCCGGGATCTCCCTCCACCTGCCCCAAGGCTGTCCGCGCCCGGAGCCGCTACGGGGGCCGGAGCTCTCGCCCTCCTCCCCGCCCGGGGCACGGCGCTCGTCCGGGCCGGGCCTGGAGGGCTCCCGGTGGCCACCCCACGCCCGCGTCAGGGTCAGGCAAAGAGCCTCTCTCCCCTGGACATGGCACCGCGCAGGAGCCAGAGCAGCTTCCTTCTTGTAGGCCTTGAACGCCGAGCTTGGCAAGAGGAGAAAATGGTGCGATCAACGTTATTTGTCACACGGCAAAGAGTTCTTGTCACTACAAAAAAAATCCCAAAAGACCCCGCAACACTGTTAAAAGGTTGAAAGCTCAAGGCTTAGAGGTTTCCATCCCGGTAATTTTACTGGTATTGGGTCCCTGTGCAACTGTTACTTTTCTGCTTGTCAGCTGTAAGGTTAGATGTAGTACTGGAGCTTCACTCTTGTGCTGTCCTTAAATGTCAGCACAACCTGCTACCTCTTAGGCTTCCTTGTTCCAAAGAAAGCTTGCTTTTCTTTTATTTTTTTTTAAATATACATCACTATATCCATGAAAGTTGTTATGTTTACCCAGGCAAAGAATGTATCTCTGAATTTATTAGTTGGACAATGAACCAAAGTAAGAAGTCCATAAATGGAAAGTATTGAATTTAATGGTCAGATAAAAATTAGAAAGGCATGTTTTAAAAAAAAAAAGAAATTTTATTTCCTTAAAGCTGTTAAGTTCTCCTGTAATTCTGAATGTTAGAGGTGTGCTCACTTGAATAGCAAGGGAAGAGAAGGCACAACAGATGTAGGAGTCGACTTAATATTGTAGCACGTGAGATGGCTGAAGGCTAAGAATCCATCTAAAATGCTGAACTTTAATCAGTGGCTCATAAGTGCCTAGGAAGAATCACTATGTTAATACAAGCTTGATATGATGATGTATAAGCTGGTAAACCTGTTTGAAGTGGAGAGCTCTGTGAATAACTAACTATGGTAGTGTTTCAAGTAAGCCAAATGGAAGCAACATTTCTGTAGAAGTACCCAAAGTGGGGTTACAATTACTTTAAACAGAAATGAGTGGAGATTTTTGTTTGGGGGGGATGGGAAAGGTTGGTTTTGGTTTTGTTTTGTTACTTTTTTCTTGAAAGAAGAGACTGACAGTGATACTAATTTTAAACCACCCCACCACCCCCCCCCAAAAAAAAAAAATCCAGAACTGGGATGGATTAGATTCTTTGGCTGCACTATCTTTTCCATTATATATGGTAACTTCTGTATTAATAAATACAGTTTCTTGCACAAGACAGAAAGGTTAAGTTAACATGGGAATGCCAGTGGGGCTTAAGCTTTGTGAACTGCTGACTTTTAGGTATTTTTAAGAGGAACTTTCATTTTAGAAAGAACTACTGTAAGGATGATGTTTTGTTTGCCATGCTGTATATTAGCAGTGAAATACAAAGGCATCAATATAGTTTTGCTCGGGAATACCTCAAAACAAATTGCTCTTCATATAGCTGTGCGTAAAAGTTGCTTTAGTGGTATGGTCTGAAAGTAAAGGGAGTTACAGTGAAGTGTGAGATACACCATTTCAGTCATGTTTCTTCAGGAGGGAACTTCCTCAATTTTAAGAACTCTAACTTAAAAAGTGCTTATATGTGAAACAGACTTTTGCTTGCATATTGCAATCCTGCACAGAAAGATGAGGAAGTTGTAGAATTCATCGCTACAGTAAAGGTTTAAAGGGTCAAGTACATTGGTTGATCTAGATCATGGGTGATGTGTGGTTTAGTTGTTGTGTTAATACATGTGAAAACTTACTGAAAAGAAGCTAAACCCAATGTAAATGCCATGCTTGTTCCTGACATGGACTCCGAAGTATCAGTCAGTGATCAATGTAACGCACTGCTTTGTGCTCTGATATGTGTGGTGTGCACCTGGTTATGGCAGCCCTGTGTGCTCCAGTGTGCTGTAAGAAAACTGTTAGGTTGGGGTGAAGTTGATGAAAGTGGATCAGTAGTTATGAATCAATTGAATCTTCCTGACAGAAAGACTGGCAGACTGTCACAACCACTGACTAACAGGATGTGAAGTGGATTCTGAGAAAATATTGAAAACAAAAGAGCAAAATAACTAGTTGCTAATAAGAAAGTGGTAAAACATAAATGTGGTACATTATTTGTTCCAAAGGCTTAATTAAGCAGGCCTTTAAAAGGCCCTAGATCTCACTTCTCACAATGAAAGTTTTGTATTTTAAATAAGTGATGCCGTATCAGAGCAATTTCTTATAAACCTCTGCTAGCAAATATCCGCTTGATATTTCTGTCCTGCTTTTTCTACGAAATATTGTATCCATTCTTGCATATGTTATTTTACTTTAAACATTTTACAGACTGATAGTGGGATGTGGAAAGTATATCTTGCTACTTACCAGGTTTTAAGCTAAGTTTGTTCAAAGCGTAAAATGCAGCACTTATTTCTCAGTAGTTAGCAAACACAAAGTACAAAGTAAACCTTGCAATAAGAAAATCCTCTTTTTTAGTTTGTTCTGGTAGATTCACCAGCAAAATTGCCTGATTACTAAAGATTGAAAGATTACATAAAGCCAGATTACCCTTTTTTACCTCCTTTTATCTCCAGTACAGGTTCTTTAGTAGGAGGAGGAATGAGCTTGGGTAAGAAGCAGTATTGCTGATGTTGCCTTTCCTTCTAAAATTCTGCTGTCCTTCTCTGGGCTTTCATCCCTTAGAACTTTGTACACCATGTAAACTAGCCTCTCCAGTGCTTGCTCTCAGGGTAATTACACAGTCTTTAACTCTTTGCTTCCTGGTGTAAGTGGCAACTCTGTTTCTTCATAAAATTAAACTGTAACAAAGTGTGCAGTTATTTGTTAGGGCATCCATGAAATAAAATATTTTTAAGTTTTTTTATGGAAAAAAGTTTGGTTTGGTTTTTTTCAAATCATTATTAAAAAGAAAATTTTTTTTGTGAAGTGTATATGTGTTCTTACAAGTGATGGTAGATGTGAGCATAGTAAATAGGTATGGCTGGGTTAACAGAAATTACTACAAAGAGTATTTAAATGAAACCATTGTGTATGCACAGTGATTACACTTGTGTACGTCTAGGTGTTCATTGCAACTTATTTTCTAGACAGTACTGTACTAAACTTGGGGCTTTTATTGTCAGTGTTGCAGGATTTATTTTACAAAAATTTTCACTTCACTCAAAGTTGTGTTTTGCAAAGCAATACTTTTTTAATATCAGAGAAAAAGAGTATATTACTTGGGTTTATTTGCTTAAATGAAATTGTTTGGTCAAGATAGAGCTATGCCTTGAAATGAATAAGCACATAACAAACCTTCCATTACTTCAAATGAAAATATTAAAGGTTCTACCTGGAATTAATTTTTAAAACTCAACCATAATACATACTTTTAATATTACAGAACATTGAAAAAATGTCTTTATACTGGTCAGCATAAAGGGATTTTTTAATGGATATTTTGTTTTAACACCCTGGTCACCTAATTTCCTACGGTGCTGTACTTAGGGATCTTAATGTATAAATTTCCTGACAGAATCGTGTTTAAAGGCCATGGTATTTTTTTTTTTTAAATACTGATGAACAGCACCATAACTGAAATATATGTAAATTATGTTTATATGATAGCACATCCAGTATAGTTTTTGGTTTGTTTTATTTTTCAATTTCATATATAGGGCAAAAATATTTGTAAAATTGATTTGACTGAACAATGCTTAGTATTTTGTTGGTCTGCGTGATACAAATTGGACAATTGAGTCTGAGGTTATACGTATATATAAATGTTTTGTATATAAATGTTTATAAAATTGGGCACTTGTACTTGTTAAACCACTAACTGGGACTCTGAAGACCTGTATTTCATTCCTGGCTTCTCTGCTCTCAGCTAGGTGACATTAGGCAGATGACTTTGCTTACTCATGTCTCAGTTTCCTCATCTTTAGAACAGACGTAATGATGCCTGCTTTTTTGGAGTTAGAAAGTACTGGGTATTTATTATTAGCTGTGGTCAAGTGCCTAAGGACACCGTAAAAAGGTACAAGTAACCTAATTAATCTGTTTTGAAGAGACATTGTAATTGGGCTGAACACTCAGCAGTGAGACTGCTTTGAAATAATATTCAGCTAGGACAGATCAACTTTAAATAATTTTGGATAACTCTTGTTTCTTCAGAAGGAGAGAATATCACATTCAGGTGAAAATATCCTGAACTACTCAATTGCAGTTTAGGAATGAAAATGTGTGTACAGCTGCTTGGGACTTCTTAGGTCCCTACAAATGCTTTCAGAATTGGTGGATTTAGAGAAGCACTTCAGGTTTTTTTCCATTTGTGGATGTATATTACTCTTTAAACAGTCCTCTGTTCAAATCTTGTATTAGCAAAATATTCATCCTGTTCTCAGTGGAACATAAACAGTCCTTAAAATACCTTTTGTTAGGTGCATGGGTGGAGTTTCTGGTTTTGTTTTGGTGGGTATCTTTTCCATTTTTTGAATTCTGTCAGTCTTCCTGTTAACATAGGAACTTGTATATGATGTGGACTTGTATACATTTGACTGAATTTTCTTTATCAGAATAGCTGGTTTTTTAGGACCCAGATCTGTTTATTTTAACTCAAGATAAATTATTAGTGATGGTTATTAGAAAAGTATTCAGTTAAACTATGCAAAATAGGTCGTCTGGAACAATTTTTTACATTCTGAAGGTCATTCATTACAATGTAACCTAAAATCTATGGTAGAATAACTGGATAAATATGTCATTTACATTGGAAAGCAGTGGTTCAAGGATTTCTTGTTGGAATTAAGAATTTCATCATCAGTGCTGAATTAGAGATTAAGACCTCTACTTAGATTCAGAGTAACAAAGTCTTATATGTGTTCTGTGTGTGTTCTGAGCAGTGGAGGGTTCAGTCTGCCTTTTTTTTTTTTTTTTTTTTTNNTTGCTAGAAATCACTTTTACAACTTCAACTGGTACAAATTGGTTGATGGTAGGCTTTTTGTTTGTTTTTTCACTACATGGGTCCAGTAAGTGAATGGGTTCAGGAACAGACTGAGCTGAAGCATCTCTCACGAGACTGCACTGTAGCATGGGCAAAGCATTTGTATGGTACTTTGAAGCTTTAATTATTAATGCTTGGTCTGCAGTTCCTGGCACAAGCAAAAGAGCATCTTTGCTAGTGTTTGGTGTGGGTGGGGGAGGTTCTTTCTAAAGAAATGAGATTTACGTTGTAGAATCGAATCCATGGCTTCTGTTACTTTGAGATAAGATTGAGAAGGACTACATTGAAACAGAAACTAATAGTGCTGTTAGCTAACTAAACGCTTTAGGCTTGTCCTTATGTGTAACAGTAGGTCTGATATGTTTGTTTATTTGAGCTGCAGCAATACAATTATGTCACAGTGACACAAATAGACACCATTTTTTTACTGCCATTTTACAGCTACCAGTTACTGTTTAACACCTCAGCAGTGAATTGAACTACTTGCATGGCAGTCTGGGAGTACATCCTCTGGAGAAAAGTACTGCTCTCTGGGTTTTATCATGATTTTGTGGGATGATTTTCCAAACTTTGAGGATTTGTGACTGTGTGTCAAACTAAGGAAGTTTTGTGGCATCCATCAGCTTTGCTGGTGCAAATTCTGGTACCTGATGAGGGTGAGAGGGCTGAGGTTTTGTGGTGAGGAGACACATGAACAGGATAGTAGTGTGCATTTGCAGGCTTATGTTCAGCTAAATGGGCCAGCTTTGCTGGGAATTCTGCTGCTGTTGTACTCTGGTTGATAGCAGAGGCTGAAATGAAGCTATTCAAGCGAGTGCATTTAACTTCATGAGTAGGGTGAGCTGAGAGGGTTCATGTGATCAGTCCCTATGGCTCAGTTGTGGGACCAGCAGCTGGATAGTGGTGAGCTCATGTTTTTTTAAGAGCAGGCCATGCCTTATATTTTTCTTGACGTTAGGTATAGATACAGTTTCCTATGCTCTGTATCAACATTATGCCCACTGTGGCTGTACTTCCTGTTTACTGCTGCTGCGGTGTACAGAGCACTTGTGGAGTGGATGCACGGAGATGGCAAGGCTGTGCTCTCATTAATGGAGTTTGTTGCTTCCACTGGGCAGCCAGGGAAAAAATAGGAATATTAGCAGAAGCGTATTTTCCTAGGCCAAATATATCTATACTAAAAGCCTTTGTTATTTTACTGTAGATACATAGATAGCTATCAGATAGGTACCAGATAAGAAATGATGACTGGAAAGGACTGGGCTATGAATGTTTAATATATGCAGCATTTCCCTGTTCTTTTTTTGTACCATGAAGAAAGGTTGATATGTGGCAAGACCCAGGGACAGTTTGCTCCGGCCCAACATACAAATCAGGGTTAGTAAAAACCTCCATGTGGATGTGACTAAATTAGCTAGCTTTTTCTACCTCCAGTTCCTATGGATTCCTTTAAGCCTTGTTTTCTTCACTGAAGATGTATTGGTTTTTAAACAATGGAGAATTTCTGACGACTTCTCTAAATAAGTGCAGATCGAAGAGCTTGAATTAAAAGCCTCTAGTACCTGGTTCCTGTCTGTGGTGTTATATATGGGAGTCTGCTGTTGAAGCAAACTGGTTTTCCTCTTGAGGTTTTTCTGACGTTTGTTACCTTGCAACATGGTAGTAGGGTTCATAGATTTTAAGTTTCCTTTAAACACAAGAACATGTTAGCCTGAAAATTAAAGTAGCAGAATCAGTTCCATTTCAATTGAGAAGAACCAGGGGGACAGCTCTCCATTAACTTTCCACACTTGTTACTAGGATGTAACAAAATGCAATAGGCAGCAGATCTATAGCCAGGAGAAGGCATAATTAAGTCTGTGTTACCAGGGTACTAATAGATTGTATTAAAGTTCTAAGATAAGTCAGAGGAGACTTGTGGGGCTCTGTTTGTTACTATGATGAAACACTTGCAAGCAGATCAGGTCAGAAAGAAGAATTTCCTGTGGGTAAATACAATACTAGTTTTCTGAGCCTTTAAACCAGGGAATATTGCTCAACTCTTGGAATGTGGGGGCTGATACACCTTTTTTTTTNCATGCACATTTTTCTCTAGTGAAATTTAAAAAGTAAATACATGTACATGAACTTCATAAATACATATGCAACTTCCTATGTACTCATATTTGTTAGACTTTTTAAATAAATAGGTTATTAAAATTAGTAAGAAGTAATAGGAAGTTTAATTGTTGTCTACCTACTTGTAAATAATTGCAATATGTAGGTGTTCTGGTGTACTCTTCTATTCAGCTGCATATATGTGTATCTTTTTTTCATATATAAACTTCTTGTAACTTTTGAGGGGAAATTGAGAGTTGATGATTAAAACATCAGAAAAAATGTCCTTTTTTTTTCGTTTCAAAGTCCAAACACAAACTGTCTAATTAACCAGGTAATAGTGATGTGGTTTAGTATATCAGTGGTGCTATAGCTGGCCTGTGAACTTAGGAACTTTAACATGTATTTTTGAAAACTGTCAAAAGTATATTCAGTTTGGTTTTCTTTATTGCAGTAAGATGTAAGGCAGGTCTGTGACATAAATTTAGGATGGAAAAGTTCTAGTTGGTTCATTGATGATCTCATGTGCTAGAATTGGAAGCTTTGCCCATACAGACTTGAGTCTGTTGCTCAAACGTGTCAGACTTTGTCAGCTGGTACCACTGCTGAAAGAGAGCATGTACCATATCGTGTTGCTTTACATTTGCACAGGCAACTGTATTGTGAAGAGATTTTGTTTTGTTTTTTGTTTTGGTGGTTTTTTTCACCCCTAGATTAGTTTTCAGCCAGATCAGGTTCATAATTGCAGTTCACTGTGTGGCCATATAAAGGTTTGTACTGGCATATATCAGTGAATGGTGGGAGGCAGGAACAAACTGTTAGAGGAGGTCAGGACTGCTGGTTCTTTAGGGTGCTCTTTTTTTGCCTTCAGTGGTGGTTCATGCAGTAAAATGTTTATCAGATTACAGATTCACAGCTAAGGACTGTGAAGAGTCTGATTCTGCTGTGGGTGAATATGCAATGAACAGTCCAAGCACTGTCTGTGGCAATTCTTTTCTAGCTTTGCATTCTTCAAGCAGAAAGTCTCACAATATGCATGTGACAGTGAAAACCTGTTTGTCTGAAAAAGCATTAAAAATAGAATTGGTTTGGACATCATGCATGGATGGAAGATGTAGTTACATTTAGTTTGATGTTGAAGATTGAGAACAGTGATAAGGTTTTGTAGCAGTACACGTGGTCATTGTAGGGATATAACCCCAAGTGTATTAGCTAACTTTCAGAAGTGGTAAGCCTCTGCTGTTAAACCTTTTATGCACTCAGTGCAAGAAGTAGTTTTGAAAAGTCTTGAGTCTTTTTGTTATTTCTCTAACTGAAATGGAAGTAAAAGTGAGTGTACAATTGAAATGGATGGGATTTAATTTTGGAGTGAAGGCAAAGTACTGTGCATATAATACTATAAATGTACTGCCCATAAGGATAATGAAGACACTGAGGTATTAGATACAGCTTGGTATGAATATATGTCAGTTAATGAGTAGCTCAATAACTGTGAGACATTTGAATATTTAGTAGGGACAAAACCCCCATACAATGATGAGTTGAATATTTGTGATAAGAAAATGTCTCTGAATGGTCACATGAGCATCAATTAAAGAACCACTTAGAGGACTTTGAATTGCTGTGTACAAGACTGATGCTGTGTTTCAGAGGTCTAGCCAAATTTGGGGGAGGAAAGACCTAAAAAGAAGGTGCAGAAGTAAGAAGTTTGAGGTAACAAAGTGATTAAATATTTTCAATACTCTTGTGTTGAATTGATTTCAAAATTATCAATTATTTCTCATTCTCCTTGTACTTACAAACCCTGAGCATATTATTTCATATTTGTGCTGTTGAGGTGAAAGATTGTTTAAAATAAACAAGGAGATTGTTTTTGGTGATTCCAGGTGTTGCAAAGCTTTTTGGTAAAAACAGGCTTATTTCTGTAATGTAAGCTAGAAACTTTATGCCAGTCCTTAGATAAATGGAGAAAACTTGCTTGGTTCTGTTTTTCTACCTTTCTTATTTCCCTTCTGCAGGAAGAGGAACATAAACCCTTCCTTCTATGATAGATTTTAGGACTTGCCTTATTTACATCACTGAGGTTACTAAATATGAGATTGAAGTTTCTTTTCATCACTGTGATACATGTTACCACTTGGATTTTTGAGCAACATAAGCCCAAAAGCATCCAAAGCTACTGCTGAGAATGTAAAGGAATGCAAATTGACTGTGTGGCCTGTTGCTTTTTACAAGCACAGTATATAAAACCATCCAGTGCTTTTGAAATTCATGTGTTTGTGTATATGGGAAGACACTGCAAAACAATAAGGTGGAATGTATTTTAAGATGTTTCCTTTATAGATAGATCTGTATGTGACATGACAAGATTATTTCTTTCCTAATACTCGAATTGTGTAAGCTAAAATTATAAGATAAATGATGACAAAGAAGTGTCAGCTTTTCTGACAAGTATTATTAACCTCTGAAGTTGTAAGGGGTTATGCTGCCTGCAACCTGTCCAGAGCATGTAGGGAGTTACATGAGCATAATCAGATGGGGAGACCCAATACAGTAAACCAGATTCTAGCAATATATTACAGAAGACAAAGTCAAAGTTGCAAAGACTCGTATTGAAAAATACAAAAACAAGCATGCAGATCTACAGAACATTTTCAAATAAGCAAGGTCTTTTTGTAGACATATTCTAAACTTAGTGACAGCAGTAGAAAAGTAAAAGTACTGTAAATCGTACATGCCTGACTACTCATGTAGCATTCTTGAACTGCTGCCCATTTGGGACTCGGCAATCTCCTTTAATGGAAGCATGTTTTCTTCAATATTTGAGTTTGTTTGTTGCTTATTTATAAGCTCGTATGAAGCCATTGTTTTAGGCTGAGAATGCCTGGATGTGAAAAGTTGTGATTTGCAAATTATAATATCTATAACTAGAAATAATAATCAGAAAGATTACTTAATTTTTGTTATTGAAGCTAAACTCATTATTTAGGGATTTTTCTTCAAGTTGCTGTGTTTTGTGTCTTTGGTTTCTCCTCTCCTGAAGAGATGGGAACATGACATTTTGAAAATTGAAACAGATATTGCTTCAGCATTAGAATAACGTAATTTTTTTCTGAGGGTTTTTTAGTTGTACTCTACTTCTTTGTTTATGCAAGTTAGTGTGAGTCAAAGTATTTTTCTGCTGGGGGAAAAATTTAATTTTAACTATTAATTTGTATCAAGCTGGTTCAAATATGATTCCTCAGCAAATAAGCAAGCCGCTTCACAAAGTAACATCTTGATCCAACTTTTTTCCTTTTCATTTTGTATGTACATTTTTCAAATAAACTATTAATCCATGGCAAAGTACGTGGTATTGGTCAGCAGTTAATTTTTGTTTTGGGGGCAAACTCCTTTCTTGAATTCTGCCTTTACTTGGAACATGCTACATAATGCAGAAACAATTTACAATTGTTAATCTAATTACTTTAGAAATTGGTCTTTATCTGTATTAGGGTATCATACAAAAGAGCAAGTGAATATATTCTCAGGTTTTAATTAAGCTAATTCTAACAGATATTTTTTTTAAATCCTTAGAAGTTTCTTAAGTGCAGGAGGAAAAGGAATGATGGCCTGCTGTAGAGGGGTATCCAGTATCATCATGTATTTTTCAAGTTAGCAGCCAGCACTAATTTGAAGTGTTTCTTTTTGATGGCTGTAACTCAGAGACAGTGTCAGGGCAGCAGTTTCTGTGCATGTGGGAACCGATTTCTTTAACTCCAGTGGCATTCTTGAACTAGATGACCTTGGGTATGAAAGAAAAGCAAGGGAGATCCAAGTTCTGCTAATGGTCTCCCATTTTTGCAATTGTTTTTTTTATTTCTACAATAGACTATACTGTTTTATGAGGTCAGAAGAATCATTTCCTTTCTTTAGCATTTGCCTCCCTTCCCATCTGTTACATCTATTTTAATTAATGCACCATCAATTTAAGGTTTATAAAGTACTTCAAGTAAACAGATTTTTAAAACTTAACTACAGTTATCTGTATTCTGAATTGATTCACATACATTTTCTGAACTATGGAGCTGAATTGTTTGCTTCTTCATTTCTTTCTGGCATGTAGTTTTTTCTGCAAATTCTTCCACTAATTTTTGTCTTGCACTTTGCCAACAATGTACATTGAAAATGTCAGATATTTCTAATTACTTCTATTAATTTTTCCACTGTTATAAAATAATCTGTCTATTGTCCTGAAATGTATATGTTTCTTTATTGCAATGAATATGCTTAGTACATATTGAAGTACAACTACTGGGAATTCCTGCAAACCTGAGATACAAAAGCAGTGAGCATTTTAGTGGCATACACTGGGAATAAACAGAGCTGCCTCTTCCTCACTCAAGGTTAGCAATAGACAGGAAGGGCTGGCTATGGTTCTGGCATATTCAGAAACTGGGGAGAACCTGTGCCTAGGCAGAAGCATTGGCTGTACCCCAGAATGTTTATAATAATGCTGTTTTTTTGTGTCCTGGCTGGGTAAAACAGGGCAAAGGGCATGAAAAAGAAACCAGTAAGGCTCAGAGAGGTCAGAGATGTTTGGAGTTGAGAGGATGGTAGCCTGAGCTAAATATAGTATCTTAGCTTAGTTTGGAAAACGGTGTAGATAGATTGGGACTGTACTTTATTTTTGTAGTTTAATTTTTTTTTTATTATAGAGGCTGATTTTTATTTTTCTCCTGTGACTCTTAACATCTTTAATACAATACTTGAGAGAGCATCAAAAAAATACACCCCACCCACTCACAATGAGCGCCTTCCAAGTGCAGTTAAGAAATAGCCACAACCGCCTAACACTAAAATTTCAGAACATGCAGGTCTCTTTCCTCAAGTAGAAGTCATCTTCCTGCTGATATTTTTCAGTCAGGAGCTAATTTGTGTATTTTTGTCTCTGAAAGATGACATGCTTTAGATTAGACAGGTCATTATATTCTTAGTTATTAATACAGCAGAATATTCTACTTTTGCTTAACATATTTTTCATGCTTCAGTTTTTAGTAGTACCTGAAGGTTTTTCTTAGGCTGCTGACTGAAATGCTCCTGAACTGGAATGAAGTGGAAAACTTCTAGTCTTGAAGAAAAATGCCTCAAAATTTTGAGCATACCAAAATTATATTCACATTGGGAACAGGGATTCCTAGGATGTTTTTTGAAATTGTGTGTATGAATTTATATGTGCCCTGTAAAATAGGGTGAAGATTTCAATATTAAAAAATTGATTGATTTAGGATAGATACCACATTCAAGGTTCCATTCACGTGATTGCTGCTGGAAAACACATAGAATGCATGTGTAACTTTACCCACTCTGAAAAAGGAAGAGTATTCACATCACTAACAAGTATGCTTTGTGGGTTTTCTGAATAGTCAGCAGTATAAAAAACATCATTCCCTTAATATAATGCAGTTGTAAGGCGAGACCTTTTTGCCATTGTTATGTATACATGGGTTTATAGGATATCCTTTAAGATTTAGTTTCATATGTATATCTGTACATGATGCATTGAAAAGCTGTTGTTTTGTTCTGCTTTATTTCTGTTTTTTATTTCTGTTATGTTTCAGGTCTCATTGGTGCATTGGTTATTTTGAAACTGACGCTTCCCATTTTCTATTTAAGTGATATTGAATTGTGCTGATAACAAGAGCTAGGTGGAGGAGAGTCCTATGCAAGTATGTGTGCAAAACAGGAAACAGCTTACTTGGGAGATGGTGCTGAGACTGAACATTAAGAGTAAAATTTGTTCAATATGTATTAAGAAATCCTTTGCTAAAATCTTAGGCTTTTATTCTACACTTTTCACTGCAAACTTCATATGTAAGTCGTATGTTCATTTTACGTCATAAGAAAGTAGATTTACTTTGAGTACTGTATTGCAGTCAGTAGGGAATCAGGGCTCTTAAAAACTAAGAAAATGTAGAAAGGTTTTAAAACCAAAGCTTTATGCAGATTTATATTTAGAAATGTATTAAGAATTTTTTGTAATCCACATAGTAAGTGAAATCACCTGCCTCTTTTTCATTGCTGTTGCATATAAAGCAGTTAAGTCAGGCAATTTTCTTTTGGCTTCTGTTGTAGGTTAAGACAGGATTCTATTTCTTCATTATTCTTTAATGCCTAGGGAAATCTTAAATAGAAAATGGACATTAAGAGCCAGTGAGAATCTTTCTACCATATTTTAAGGGTCAGAGAAAGAAGGATTGCAAAAACACTATTCAAATGTATCACAGTGTGCATTAGTGATGCTCTGTAGAAGTCTCAGACAAATGGGATGTGAAGTAATGCTTCTATAAATAACCCTGTGTTCATATGTAAACTTTTACTGGAAGGGCATGGAATGAAATGCCTGCATTTCTGCAAGTGGAATTTTGGGTGTGGCAGTCCCAATAGGGGGAAGTGATCTTTTCTACTGACCACCTGTAAAAGATGAGAAAAGGATTTAAGGAGATTTTACCATCCTTCTTTTACTACTGGAGGTGAAAGCAGGAGCAGGATTTCCAGCTCGTTGGAGTGCAGGCTGTAACTTCAGATATAACAAGACAAGCTACTGTGAGAGTTCTCTATAGTGGAGTGTGAAGACATAGATCTTTGGTATATATGCAAGCATACATCCCTTTCTTGTAATAACAGATTCAGTTACCAAGCTGGGAAACCCATAAGCTCTGGTGAAGCCTCTGTTGCGTGCAGTCCTAGAAAGCAAAAATTTTGGTTCCTTCACCAGGATCTAGTATTTAGCCACTTGGCCTCTTGCCTTATAAAACAGATGTTAGTATTATCGCTGATATGTATTGCTACATTTATAATGTACGAAGTAGTTGGCTGCTAAAGATGATGGCTTAATTAGAGTGGAATGTAGACTCTCAGCTCTTCCATTAGTTTTGCAATGGCTAAAAATAGCTTCTGTAAAATATGGTAAAGTAAAATGGACTAACATATCAGTTGTCTGTGCTGAAAGTTGGAATTGCCAGAAACAAAGAAATTTGAGGGTTTTTCTTTTTAGTTGCTAGTTAACCATCTCAGAAATTGAGATTTTCATACAGGGACCTCTTTATTGTACTTTTCAGATTAAAGAAATTCAGTGCATCAGGCTTTAACAATGTCCTGATACTTGCATGTGTTATTTAGAAATTCTTGTTTATTCTGGGGATTTCTTTTGTATCATTTCAATGTCTAAGATTTTTAACCTGCACTGCAAGAGCAGAAGTTCTTGTTGTAATGATTTGTTTCTGTAGTAAGGCATTTCAGCATTCTTCTCTTGCAGTTTAGTTCAAGTGTATTACACTGAAGTACCACCACTTAGTAAATGTGACAACAGCTGATATTGTGATTTGTGGATGAGCAGAATGGTCAATTTGTTGCATTACCTGAGATAGATAATAATATGTTTTTAGTGGTAGCTATTATCTAATTCATTTTTATTATAATACAAGAAAAATACCTTACCACTGGGATTGGACCTGATTGTCATTAAGCATTAATAAATTAGGGTTTAGGTTCCTTGAGGTTTTATTTTTGTATTTCTGCATAGTAACTAAAACTCCCTCACAAGCAGAAATTTAGCCACACATGTTCATCTTAATGTTAACATTGCAGCTGTTGAAAATGTATGGTTGCAATGGTAACTTCTTAAAGTAAGTATATCTTTGGATGCATGCCCACCAAATTATCACCTTTGTACAGTGTGCATGGAGTTTGAGCAGGAGTTATCAAAGTCATAAGACATGATTGTGACTCATGTCTGTTGACTTGACCTTTTTACCTTTGAAAATCTCTTCTTCCAAATTAAATATCACATCCTGTAGTCTGGGTAATGTAGTGACATTGTTTTTTCAAACATCTTGGGCTACATGTATAATATTGCTCTGCTCTAAATTTTAGACAAAAAACAGGTAAATGTTTTCTATCCAAAAAAATGCAATAAACATATTTATATTGGGGTGACATAAAATAAAATTATACTAACTTTCAGTAACAGCAGCAATTCTTGAGTTTAGGTGTTTGCTTTAATGTCCACTTCAACAGATAGCTTACTGGTTATGGTGGAAGCAGTATGGGGTAGAGGGAGAGTGTTTCTCCCTGGTGGACAGATTAGTTTCTGTATTACTCATACTTGGAGGCAAATTTGCCACACAGCATTTGCATGACCTTACCTTTATCTGAAATAGTTCTGTTTCCTGAGTAACTTATGTTAGACTTCAAGCACTTCAAAGCATTATAACAACTGCTTGCACCAAACTTGAGCTTGATGTAACTACAGGGAAATCAATCAAGTCAAACTGAGACAAGTCTCTTGATAAGAATTTCTCTCAAACCCCCTTCCTTGTTTCAGTCTCTAGCAGTAATTCAAAATGAGTGTATGAATTTCTAAAATAAATGGATACCATGGATACCCCTATGTAGGGTTTGGCACGTGTGTTAAAGTACACTGTATTTTAAAAGTACATGCTGTATATATTCAAGAAATAATTTTAGGCCATTAGGATGAAGTTGATTATGTATTTATATGGTATAGAAAATTGCAAGTGTTTTCATGAAAGAACAGTAACTCCTATGGTTTCTTTGAAAACGTCTAAAGTAAGCAAAAAACCCAAAATTCACAAATGCCTAAGTCCCTCACAATATATATTTTTGCTATCAGTTTTAAAATTTAAGGGGTTTTTATTTTAAAGAAGCCTCAAACTGTCAAACACACAAAAATGCTCATTTCTCTGCTATTTACCAGTCTTCATGTTTTTATGTGATCTCAATTTCTTTTCACCAAGACATTTCTCAAAAGAAGACTAAATTTTTCAGTTCAAATTTAGAAAATGCACAAGTTTGCGCATGAAATTCCTGTGTTGGCAGTAGGACGTAGGACACAGATATCTGTCTGTTTTCACTGCCCAATCCAGTCCAGTAAGTGTATAACTCCACTTCAGGATCTGTGGCTAAGGGACTTAGTCTTGAAATATTTTGTGCTTCTTTGAGCTTGCTTCTCTTTCATTTGTTGAACCATCTCTTAATCCACCTGTTTTCCTCATCTTTAAAGGGGGGTGTGTATATTTACCACATTATTAATATATGCCATGATAATGTTACAGGCATTAGATGAGAAATTTTCATTTCAGTGCTTTAATTGCATGCACCTTGGTGAGGCTGCGTTTTAGGGGAATTACCTCAGTCTTCTTGGCACAGTTCTATGATACATCGTTATTGGCGCTGTTTTCAGTATGCACTATGGTATTAACATCTCATAAAATCTTTTTCCCTGTATCTTGAAAGGGATTGTTTATGTTTTGGCATTTAATAGAACTTCACCTACCATGTGTGGTCTGCTTGAAACCATACTATTTACGTAAAATGCAGTTTTCTTCTGAGTGTATTATTCTCCTATATGATGAGAAGCTAAATGAAAAATAAGAGAGCAAGGTCTCATAGAGAATGGAGGAGTGGCATTATTATAGGCAAAATTTCATATACTGATCTTCTTCTTCTTGGGCACATGTCAGTAATGGTTGTGGCAGCAGTCCCTATTCATGGACACTGGGATTTTGCTATTTCTTTTGCACGTCTGAAACTAGGGAGGGGAAGTTTTATTTCCACTGTGCTGGATTCTATTGGAATTTTTTGGCTTGGAGTAGGAACTTCAAGTTATAGATAAAAGTTTGGAAACTGCTGAAGTGTTTGTACCACACCTGTTGCCAGAATATCTGGTCATGCTTCTTGGATAGCGTAGCCATTTGCTGATCTCCCGTTTGGCTGCTCATCACCTGTTTTGTGCCACAGCGTCCATCAAGTTTCTGTGATCGTGAGAAAGGTCATTGTGAGGATTTTCTTTCAATGTCATATTTCTTTGCAAGCCTCCTTGCAGGTTCTTCTCCTAGTGTATACAAACCATCAGGAGCTACTATGAGAAGCAGCTGTAGGCAACATTTCATAAAATGTTTTCTTTCCCTTCTGGTAGCAAAGAAATATCTTACACCCCTTTCTCTAATGAGTGTTGGCACAGCACTGCTTGGACACAACTTCTAGTTCTGTAAGCAAGTCTTTACTGCTGTTGAAGCACCTTTTGGTGACCATGCTCTTTGTATTAGAACACTGACTGAATCAGAGATTTTTGGTGGCTGGAAGCTAGACGATAACAAGGACTCCCCAAGGAATTTTGTTACCTGTTTAGATGAGGTGTTCTGGCTGAGTTAGGCCACACAGTTTTTCATACAGGAGCTGTAGGACCAAGTGCTGCAGCCCAGCAGCTTTTGTGTGAGTAAAAGCAAACATTCCTCCTGAAGTATTCATCAGGATGACAGCTCAAACTGGGAGAGAGTGGCAGAGGTGACCAGCTGATTGAGGACCTCCTATTTTAAGGAACACTTTTTTCCTTTGTTTAAAATCTATTTCAGATTTTTTAAAAAGATTTTTAAAAGAGGTTTTTAAAATCTCTTACAGATGCAGTTGGGCACTTGCTGTTTGTGCACAGGAATTGAACCCCATTTAATCTGTGTCCTACTTGAATTCATCCATGTATAATGTAGTGGACTATGGATATTGCTGCTTTAAACAGCCTCTTGTTACAAAGCAGAAAGCTGTGACTTAGATTAAATTTAAATCCAGATTTGTGACATGTTAGCACAGCAAACTAATGCCAAAATCTATTAAGCCTCCAAGTTGTATTTTTGGTTGTTTTTTTTTAGTTCTTGACATTGGGTGAGTGCTGAGATCCTTGACCACAATCACATTTGTTTCTGAGCAGGAGGAAATAGTCCATGTAGTTCCAGTAGTGCAGACAAGCCATCACATCTGGTTTTATGAATGACTTCAGGGGGGAAGGGAAGTTTGCAATTGATTAACATTGTTCTTAAAATCAAAGGCTACTCTAGTTTTAGGAATTACTGTAGAGAACTTTGGGGACTTTGGCAGTTAGCTCAGAAAAGTAGGTCTTTTTTGTTTTCCTTTTTTTTTTCCCCTAAAAAATTATTCAGAAAATTATTATACTAAGATACCTAGTAGTTCCAAATCTGTACTTCTGGCTCTTCAAATTTAAATTAAAAGTTAATAAACATTTAGTCTTTCTGGGTTAGGATAGTTTTTTAAATCATACATAAGATGAAAATCTTATTTTGTGTAGCATTCTTTATTATATTTGTCAAACAGGTTTTTTTATTGTCTCACTGTCTATTGAAATGATTACTAAAATTCAAGAGCATATAAAAAGAAATGTTAATACTTCTAGGAAAAAATGTAAGGAGTTTTACTGTGAGTTTTGATAAGGTCTGGTTTGGGATTTTTTCTAAAGGCAGTTTTAGCATGCACTAGTAGCACATCAGTGTGAAATGTGAATAATATTGTGCATTAAGCACTCATCAGCTGTAAAACGTGGTGTAGTTTAAGGCTCCACTTACCTTTCTACAACAACTTCTAACAGAAATGAGCTATCTAAGTTCTTGATCTAATCAATATTCTCTATAACGAATATATGATCCAGCACAGTAAAGTTGTACTGTGCTCTTAGGAGCAAGTCTTCAGGAGTTACTGATGCCCAGAATTTTAGTGTTATCTTCTAAGAGTGGGCATTTTGAGAATCTCATTTTGAATTCAAAAGGTGTACACAACTTAAGTAGATTCTCTGGTATGTTAATCTTCATGGTTCTCTCTTCAGCAGTACATTGCCACTGCCATGTAGTTTATGTGTTTTATTCTTAAATGGGATTTTGGTGGTCGATGCAGTATGTCAAGGCACCTGCTTCACCAGTTACTTGGTTCAGAATTGATCTGAGGCAAAAGTGTGAGCAACAGTATTACTACTCTTTCACCACAGCAGCCAGAATAGACTGCATCATTAAAAGACATGCTCAGACCACTACTCATTATTTTCAGCAACTATACTTAAAACATCTCCCAGAAGTACAGAATTTGAAGGCTGGCATCTTGAATCAATCTATGTAAATGAATAGTCTTTGAGCTGGCAATTAAAGTGAAGTTGAGTCTATTGCAGTGGGAAGGCTGCATAAGTGGACTCCTTTTTTTTTTTTTTTTTTTTTTTAATTAAGCAGTAATATCTAGTTTGTGGTCCTTGATAGTTAATTGTGGTAAACATATCTTCAGTTTCATTACACGCTGAAATGTTTCAGAACTCTGCAGTGGCTCACAAACATGTATTTTGGCACTGCAAAGAGGTGTGCAGTGCTGCCTCTCATTGCTGTTCGTGCCCCTCACAGTGGGTGGGTGGCGCTGCCCTTCGCTGCTGCTCAGGCCAAGAACCAGGTCCCCAGCAGTTTGCTGTGGCACAAGGGGGAAGGATGCTGAGCTGAGCTGTCCAGTAATGGGACCACCCAGCAAAGATTGGCCTCTCTGTTTTAACCAGCAGTCAGCAGTTGAAACACTACCAGAATTTAAAAAGAAACTGAAATCAGTTACTGGCTGCCCATTCTCTTGCCTTGGATTGTGAGGCCGGTTCTCTGTTTTGCCAGCAGGAGTGCTTTAGTCATTGTCCGTTTCAGAACATTTCCCCTCTTAAGACATTTTATGTTAAGTGATTTGGAGAGGGAAAGTAAAAGGAAGAGTTGTGCAAAATTCGTTGATGGCTTTGTGGCATAGAGAATGTGAATGGTTTCTTCTGTCTTTGCATTCTGCCTGCTTGAGCACTGCAAAGGAAGGGACTTGGGCCTTGCCCCTAACTTTTATTTCTTTTAACGCTTAATTTTCAGGTTGAGAGGACAGAATACCTACAGCCTAAAGGATGTGAGGTTCATCCTGGGAGTTTATCCAAATGAGAATTAATTTTTTTTTAAAGAATATTCAACTCTAAGCAGAGACTTGTAATAGGATGTCAATCTAATAAAGCTAGAATATGCTCTATTTTAAGTAACTTAAATTTAGAAGTATTATTTTGAGTTTGGCAACTGGGAGGTGCTTTTCTTAAAGAAAAAATCCTACCTGATTTCTCTGATTTAACTATTAGACATTCTCTCCTGTTGTGCCATTGTGGACATTATCTTCATCTTAAACTGGAACACACTTGAGGCTGCTCATCTTTGCAGCATAAGGCTCTGTCTTAAACCTTTGCTGCATCCCAGCAGCAAAGCACATTAGTGCAGGACCAGAGCAGCTTCACTTGTAGAGCACGCTCTTGCTATGCATTCCCAGTGACCTTCAAGGGTCAGTGAGTGCACAGTTGCTTCCATGGAAGAATTTATTTCATGGTGACCTTTGTGCCAGGTGACACATCTGGATAACTGGATGAGAGAATACTTTTTGCTCAAAAGTATAATTAACTCTGGATTACAGGAGAGACAGAAGGAGTATCGTCTGTGCCTTTTGGGGGGATTTAAAAAGAATGTTTAAATGTATCAGCAGTGTAACCAGCTTCCAGTGTTAGCATCCACACTGTTGAACTCTTTACTGTCTCAGGAGCAGATTGAAGATGACAACTCTATCCTGAAACCCTTAAATCCAGGAATAAAGATGCTCTGAGACTGCTCAGGCTGAGGAGAACTTTAACTCAATTACTGCAAATTTGGAAGACAAATTACTAATGATCATGGAGATTTAGTTTAGTTGAAGACTTACTAGGGAATCTATCTGGAACAAGGGCTCCAAAACCTTTTTATGGAAGAACATAACATCACTTTAACAGATGGGATATAGGGCTTGTAGAGGGATAAAAACCTTCCCTGTAACAAAATACATTATTGTTCAATGGATGAACAATTAACTGAAGTCTCTTTGGTAAACCCCAGTGAATAATATTTCTGAATTATTTATTAAATTGTTCTGTTTGAGAAGTGTACATACTTGGCATAATTTTAGCCAACTTGAGGTGCTATTACAGCACAGAATACAGGCTTTCTTTTGGGTTTAGGGTGAGTTTTGGTGGTTTTGTTATTTGATTTGGGGTTTTTTCCGTTTCTTATTTGTCTTTCTCCTCTGAACTTTAAAAAGGGATATACTTAACTACTTAAATAGTTTGCCATACAGTTGTTATATCAATTTATTTTCACTTTCAGTTTTCTCAAAACTAAACACTCAACTCACGGTGGATGGCTTCCTTCATTGTGGATGTGAACCTTTATACTAGTTGCTCATTGCTATTGATTATTCTAATTTTTTAAAATCAATTCTATTTTATATGCCTATATATGGAAACAATGCCATGTATTTCCCAGTGCAGCTATTAATAGCCTCTCTACATATGCATAATTATTTATTTTAATCTGCACTGACAGAAGAGCACTCACAAGTGCACTTTAAGTAAATTTGCATGGTTATTTTTCCCTTTCATTTCTTACTCAGTTTTTCATTTCTAAATTGCTTACTTGTTCTCTGTTTTACTGATAGTCCAATTCTGTGGCAAGATGGCACTTCTGACTGCTTTGAATATTTAAGAATCTTTGAGTTGTTAACTTTTTGTACTATAAGTAGAAGCTATGGGTAGAAATGTTTTAATGAGAGATTCAGGAAACTTGTGAAATTAATAATTGAGGACTAGTAGATTGGATCTTGCTTATGGAAGGCAGTATTGCTGGAATATGCATGGGTTGAAATAGTTTGACCAACATGATCTCTTGACATGTAGGGCCAAGGCACAACCAAATCCTTTTGAAAACCAAGTTACTGCGGAGTATCTGTAGTGGGTTTTTGTTCTGGACATTCTTCAGTGTATTAGTCTGATGCTGTGCTCCTTGAACTCCCTCCAGAATATTTTCTTCTACTGTTTACTGTGCTGACAACTGATTTTACGCCAAAAACTTTCAATATTTTAATTATGCCTTAAAATACCTTTTTGTCCACCCTATTTTTTAGAAGTCAAGGTAACTTCATCATAGTGTTTAAGAAAATTGGTGGGAATTTTGGTCTTTTGGGTAGTTACATGCAAATCCAGCCAGACATATATTAAATAAATTCTGAATTAGGATGGGATCAAATTCGAAGTTCAGGAGAACCCTTGTTTTGATCTTCACTCACCTACCTGTAGCTGAGATTTTTTTGGGTAGGACCTAATGTCTGCTCATTCTCCAGGGTCTGTCCATAAGGCACAGAAATCTTGTCACATATGTAATTAATTGTATATGAATTTCTCGGGTGTAGGTTCTATAGCATGCCCTTTGTGCTCTTACTTCTCAGTGATATGTGAATGTATAGTAGACACACTTAAGACCCTCTGTGTACTGGAGATCTGAAGACTTTTCATTCCCTGCTACCCTTACTACACCAACTCCTCTTCCATCATTGCAACCTTTTTTTTTCATTTCAGCTTAGCTTGCCTGCACAAGAAAGTAGGATTTGGTTTTTCTAATCATTATTATTTTTTAAAGGAAGGGCTTTACTTGAAGGATTAAAAAAATAAAAAGACCTAGCATATTGACAAATCTTTATAGAGATGCCAGTATTTCTTTAACCAACTGCAAGCATCACTACATTCTTAATTTCTTTTTTTAACAGTCTTTAAAATGAACATATTCTAAAGAATGTATAAAATTTCATCATAGATTATAAGTATTAGAGATTAGTCTTCTTTCCTCTATCTGTCTTGTCTATTAAAACAGAAATTAAATGTATAAAATTACAAACATGACTCATTAGCTCTGAGGCATAGAACTGCCAGGCAAGCAGCCATGACAAATCCAAAAGTATTTAAATCTCTTGGAGTTAAAAATAGGCATAGTAAAGATGTCACTAAATTTAAAATAAATCTGTTGTAAAATGTAGCTCCAGTTAACGTCATATCTTGTGATAGTGTTGCTTTAGGTCAATGTGAGTGTAACCCGAGGTTAGTGAATGGCCTTACAGAGTGCTGGGCACTGTAAATGTGTGTTGTCAGAAACAGTGTTGCCTGGTAATTATATTACTGTTTTTCTTCCTAGGGGGATGCCAAAGGTCTTGTAACCTCTGAGAATGTGAGTACTGGCCAGAAGTTGGACTTCTCAGATACAATGGTACAGCAGAAGCTGGATGAAATAAAGGACCAAATCAAGCGAGAAATAAGAAAGGAACTTAAAATCAAGGAGGGAGCAGAGAACCTCAGGAAGGTCACAACAGACAAAAAGAACTTGGCATATGTGGACAACATTTTGAAAAAATCGAATAAGAAGTTAGAAGACTTGCATCATAAGTTACAGGAGCTAAATGCGCACATTGTTGTAACGGATCTCGAAGATGTTGCAGGTACCATGCGTTACTGTGAAATCAGTTTTTCTTTGTAGCTGGGATAAGCTTTCCCCATTTCACTTGAAAAAATTGCTTTGTGAATGAGCAAATCCATAGCTGGTGAGCTTGTTACTTATGTATGTCTCTTTGTTTTGATTCACAAATCAGTATCCAGTACCTTTGAGTTTTAAATTCTTTTGTAGGTAACAGTATATTTTATGGAGTATGAGTTCTTCACTTTCAGTTCTTAGCATATTAGAATATTTTCTCAGTCACTGTAATGTTTCCTAGTAGCTTTTCACTGTGTGAAAGCAAATTTCATGAACTCTTTCAGTGACTTTCTCTGAATTGCACTGTAGACATCTGCATTAATGCCCCTTTTATTCAATGTGGGGAAAATTACAATATTTTTACTTAAAATTTTTGTTGGTTTTTGGTTTTTTAAACTTGAGACTTAGAAAATGTTTTTCTGCTGTGCTGCTATTTAACTTATCAAACATTTCTTACAGTGACATTTCTTAAAATTTGTTAAGTCTCCAGCCTTTTCAACAGCAAAGCTACCATTTTAAAGACAATTTGAAATTGTTTTCACAGAATGGTTGTAGTTAATGGTTTTAATTATTATTTTCTGTGCTATGGCAGTGAGTCAATACTAATTTTGAATGTGTTTTTTAAAAATACCAGGGTTGGTATTTTAAGATGGAATGTTGTGAAAGTAAACAGTCCTCCTTCAGCTTTGTGGAATGGCCCGGGAGACACTTCCAGCCTGGTGATTTCACATTGCACAGGCTCTTCTCGGCAAAAAGTTAATAATGTGCACAAGCCATCGAAGGTGAATGTGAAGTGAATGCCAAGCCTAAGGAGGCTTGGGCAGTAGAATAAAATTCTGCATCATCTTTGTGATGAAAGGTTGGCTACAGCAAGAATTTAGGAAATACTGACAGGTGATGTCAGCAATTCATGGTCTGGTCCAGTGACACTTCAGGGGTGTTCAAATGTCCATGGTGGCCTGTGCAGTATTCTCTGGATGCTCTGTTCTCTTTTGCGTTTGGTCTGTGCAAGATACAAGAGGTGGAACTAGTGAGGCTAAGTGGTTGCTGCAGCATGAAATGGAAATGAATGCGATAATGTGTGCTTCTGGATAGCCATTGGGCTTTTGGTAGGCATGAAGCATTCTGTTCCATGTCAGCTAAGGTTTATGAAAATCTGCTTCAGTGTTGACAGGAGTGTGGCTTTTAAAGGAACAGGAAGAGTGGAACAGAAAGAGAATTGTATACAAACTGTGTAAAGACCAAATATTAAAAATCTGTGCAGACGTAATTTGCGAAATTCATCTAGCAGAAGAACTTGAAAAGTTCTGATGAGCACAGAAATGTTCTTGTTGGAATGGTCCCTTCCAGTGTAGCATTTTCAAAAGCCTTATCATAATGAGTTAATGAGCAATATTGTCATTGTTCATGTCTTGGGAAATGCAGGAGAAATTCAAAGGCTAAAAGATCAAGGTTGATCTCATGTGCTTCTACATGCTTTTAATACATGCTAAACTTCTTAAGACTATGTTTTTAAATTCCATTCTGTTCTAGGTGTTAGTGGTAGATAGATTGTACAGTCTTAATGGAAACATACAAGAAAAAATGTACTAATTCTGTTGAGATCTTTATTTTCTCTGTAAAGTATCACATCAGGTATTCCTATGCAAGATGCATTTTAATAGAATATTTTGCATAATCTTCTTGAGGAAAAAAAAAAATCATCTTTAATTCTGTTAATACCTCTTTTTAGATAAAAGATTTGGAAGCACCCGCCCTTCAAAGTTGAAGTGCTTGAGTTTTTTGTAATGTTTGCCTTGTAATTTAACTGCTTGTCTCCTTCCTCATTCAGTAGTTCATGGAGGGGGAGCACTATCAGTGAATGTCTGTCTTGAGACTAATGGCTTCAAGTCATCTTGGTGATATTTTGATTTTTAATATTGAAGTCTTAGGCTTCATTTAAGGTATTGGTGAGCTTGGCCTTTGCAAAATGAAGTTGGTAATATAAAAGTTGTGACATGCCAACTGTGTCTGTGTGCATGTGGATATATATATATATACATGTATACATACACACACACAATAGTGAGGAATTACATAGATACATAACCCTAGAGGTCACTGCCGTCTGACATTTGACACCTCAGTGGACAGGTCACAAATACCTTACTTGGGGAATTCTTGCTTTTTCTGAAATAGGCAGTGAATTTAGTAACCATTTACGGGTGAATATGGGAGCTCCCCCAATAAGTGCATTGTTTACAGAGGTTATCTTTATTCGTTGTTATTGCTTTTCACTTTAGTTTGTGTTTGACCTTCTTCTGGTCACATAGTAACAAGTTATTTAAAAGAGAAAAGGAAATATACAGGAAATTTTTAGACTGTGCACATGAATGTTAAAATAAGGTAAAGAGGGTTCAAGAGCTGTGGGAGTCAAGGTCTGTGTTCTCTTTGTGTACTTTAATATTTTTCAATATAAAGCCCTGTGTTTTTCCCTGTCTAACAGAATATACTGTGTAGGTTTTTTCAGGTTCTGAGTAGCACAGTCAGGATTGAGATTCATTGAGCTGATTCCTTTGACTTGTCAGGCCTGAACTCTAAAGATTTTTTGACTGTTCTGTTGATTGGTTGAAAGACCATTTTGGTAACTTCGAACAGTCATTTAACCTTCCCTTGTTCCCATGTCTGAAAAGTGGATGTGAACATATATTTGTAAAGTGCTCCCAATTTAGAGCTGAGAAATGCTTCACAGGCTGTTGACTCTTTCTGTTGCTTATGGTATCAAGCAGTAACTTCTATTACTTTTTAACAAGCCATGAATTTTTACTGTAACTGTTCTGTAATCAATACATGTTAAAATCATTAAATGCAGGGTTCATGAATGTACTGTAGAAAAACGTGTTTTAATAATGTTCCATTCCAACCAATTTTAGATTTTTTTTATGATACTTTGCCTTGAGCTGAAAGCTCACAATTATTTGAAGAATTGGTACTAAGCTTAAACCAGAAAGTGCAGTTCATCAAACAGCTTTATTACTGCATATGAGGGTAGATTTGACAGTGGGTATGTGATTCAGAAACAATTTTCAGAATAACATAGGTGTACTTTACCTTATAGGGATTGCAGATGAATCTAAGTTTGTTTTAGAAGTGGGACTTTGTACCCAAGTCTGCCCTTGTGCAGTGTATTAGTCATACAAGGATGCAGAATTTAAAAATTCATAGGTCAACGTGTAAAAGTGAAGCAGAATCCAGCAACAAAATGAGTAGGACAAGCCTAGCAACCATTACTGCTGAAAGTCTGAGAGATGTAATGTGTCACATGTCAGATTACTTCTGTTTTAGAGATGAAGGAAATTTGTGTCTTGAGAACATGCTTCCACATTAGCAGAGATTAAATAGGTGTTTTTGTGTTTGTGTGACTCAGGGAGGTGTAACAATGAAATGGCTTAACTACAGCAAGTTACTGATTTAATTAGACATATAGCTAATACATAGAAGATCTATAAATTGGGTAATTGGTCTGTTTCACAGAGCTGAA
>VZTR01025728.1:5711-22039 GCA_013400775.1 Chaetops frenatus
GGTAAGGGGAAAGCAATGTGTTCTGCTCCGAAGGTCACTGGAAATCAGTAATGATTCTGCTTCTGCAGAGGGCTTTCACCCCACTTCACCCTTTTTAGCAATCTTTCACAGTTATGCAAAACAGTCCCTCTGCTATGCAGTTCTGTACTTCTCAAAATGATGAAGTTAATTTCTCAGAAGAAAAACTTAGTCTTTGTCTAGTGGTGACATCATATATATACACACACACATACATATACATAATTATATTGAACATTACATCGCATTTCTGTAAAATTTGAATTGTTAAGAAAGGAGTTGTTCTAAAAACAAATTACTATTGCTATGCAATGAACATGAATGTTACACTTGAAAGGATGAAGTCCTTCACTGCTCATTGCTTTCCTTACAGGATTCAATCAGGGATGTCCATATCAAAGGAATAATGTACAGAGCAATTGAAGCAGATATTGGTAAGTACTAATGGTATGATCTATCAAAGCTTTTCTTACTGATAGTATATGATTTTTTTGGGTTCTGTATTTAAAGATGACAAATTCTAAATTTTTAAAGCTTGAGAGAGATATTCCTCCTTGTCAAAGGTGCATTTAATTATAACCTTGTGTTCTGAACCATTGGTTGAATGCAGACTAAGTTTTTCACAAGAATTTTCTCAATTAATGCTCTGTTTTCCCCAATCCTCACAGAGAAATACATCTGCTATGCTGAACAAACTCGTGCAGTGTTGGCAAAGCTGGCTGATCATGGCAAGAAGATGTTTCTCATCACAAACAGTCCCAGCAGTTTTGTGTAAGTGAGCAGTTATTTGCTGTTTAACTATGCATCCTTAAAGGATGGGGAAGATGTGTTTCTCTAGTATAATTCACTTTAGTAGCACAGGCAACTGCACTTTGCTACACCTCATTGTTAATATCCCTCTGTCCTTTTTAGGGACAAAGGCATGAAGTTCATTGTTGGCAAGGACTGGAGGGATCTCTTTGATGTGGTCATTGTCCAGGCTGAAAAACCAAACTTTTTCAATGATAAGCGAAGGTGGGTGTTTAGTCAGTAAAAAATGATTCAAGCAGCTCTTCCATATAAGGCTATAGAGTGTGTTATGAAATATTTTCGTTTGGCTGCAATGTAAAATGAAATCATATTTGATGAAATCCTGTGTAAGGTCATTACTAAATGCAGCAACACCCAATGCTGAAGTCTAAATATTTACTCCTTCTTGCACAAGAAAGTTCCAGGAGCTGTCACAGGTTTACTGGAGTGACAGGGCCACAGAAGCAGTTTGTAAGATCTTATTTGTACGTTGGTGAAGTGTGCTTCTTTCCTAATAAACCTGAGAAATCTCGATTCCTTTCAAATCAGACCCTTATCTGGAAATGTCTTCCATTGCTTCTGGGTTTTTTTTTTCCATCACACATGATATTTAAAAGGCATCTGTCTAGCTGACAGACTGGAATATTTGGACTGGTTGTGATTAAGTAAATTAATTTCTAATGTGTATGCCCGACTTTTACCCTTGAAAAAGACCTGTTCTTTTATGTGTGCTCGTGATTTGGAAGTGAGATAGAGGGAGGTGGGGTTATTTTCCTTTTCCTTTTTGCATTAATTTTAAGAAGAACTTTGCTCTATGTCTTGCCCACAGTCCTGAGCTCTCTCATCGTCAGTTGTCCATGTGGACAAAAAGATGTACTGGACAAGATTCTTACACATGCTTTTTTTATCTTCTGTCCTCCTTAGTGACACACAATTCATGCTGTTTCTTCCTCTCTCCCTGGGATCCCTGCCTTACTTCTCAGCACTTGTTCTCAAACCATGTTTATTAATGTCATAGGTATACTGAACATTGCTTTTCACTGGTTAAAGTGGAAGTTTTGGAGTTTTGCTTTTTCTCTTACAAAATTCAGATGTTAGAGCAATTTTTTTTCCTTTTGAGAGATGAATATTTTAAATGTTAAGAGTTTAATTTCCTTAGAAGTGACAAATTTCTACAGAAATATAACGATTGCATGTCTATTCCAGACCATTTCGGAAGGTGAATGAAAGGGGAGTCTTGCTCTGGGACAAGATTCACAAGCTGCAGAAAGGCCAGATTTACAAACAAGTATGCTTTCAGTAGACTCTGTTCAAATTTAATACCTATTTCCTAGAATCCCAAGCTTCTTTGAATATAAAGGCTTCTATAATACAGATGCATCCTTTAAGAGAGTTATTTTAATGTCTGAATTTGTACAAATTCATTGTTGGTATTGTATGTCTTTGCCTCTTGAAGTGCTACTATCACTGAAATCACTTGTAAAATTTGGGATTCCTAGTGTATAAACTGGGGACAAGATTTGTGATATGAGAGTATTTTGAGTGGTGNTTCATGTCATTATTTCTGCAGGGTAACTTGTATGAATTTCTGAAGCTTACTGGCTGGAGGGGCTCTAAGGTTCTCTACTTTGGTGACCACATATACAGTGACTTGGCAGTAAGTAATTTTGCTTTCCCAAAATCAGAGAAAGGATGAGGCTTTTTGTTTTCCTCCACAATTATTCATTGTAACACACTTTGTTTGAGATTTTAAAATATAACAAAATTTGGCAGTTAAGCCATATTGCCTTTTTTTTTTTCTTCTTTTTTTTTTTTTTTTCAGCAAAGAACCTTGGTGCTGTAAGGTGCCAACCATATTTTCCATCTGAGTTGTAGCATTTAGGTTGTTTACTAACTGTGGTCAGGAATGTGTGAGGTTGTATTCCTGACCCAGATACTGATTGTGTCAGATGTAACAGAGAGTAAACACAGATATCCAAATGTACAGGATATGCCTGACTTGGATGGCAGCTGAAGTAAGTTCTGTTTGGAATACAGGAGGCAATCTTCCTGTCACTAATTGTAAATGTTCTTCCCGTGATTTTGCTATGATTTGTATCCCCACTATCCAGGCATTTTCTGTCACTTTATGAACAAATGCTCTGCTTAGCATTACTTCAGGATAAGTGACCACTACTTGGGTCTTCTGTAATTGATTTCATACAAATGCCTGGATTTCATACTCTTCCACTGCGAAGCTTTGGTAACATGTTTCAGCAGCACCAGTTGTTAACATCTTTTACTCAGTCGCTGTTAAAAAAGAACAGTAACTTTGGGTGCTTCAGAAGACTAGGAGCCAAGACGAGAAGGCAGCTCTGTTTTGCTCTGGCACAATGGAGAGGAGAGCACAGGTGGCAGCTTCCTTGTGTTGTACCTGTCAGGAGGATCTTGAATAGCTGGGGCTCCTGGTTGTAACCTGTCAGCTGGGTGTGTGGGTAAACAGCACAAACCCAGCACACAGTTCCTCCAGGTCTTGCTGGCAGCAGCAGAGCTCTCATCTACAGAGGCATTTCCTGCTTTTGGCTTTAAACCTAATGAATTAGTGTTTATTTGCAAGTGCTTGTGTGTTCTTCATCTCTCTCTTCAAAAACGTAGGATTTGAAGCTTAATCTTAAATAAATTCTATTGTCCATTGGCACAGTTAAGTAACAGTCTTTCATAGTTCTGTTTGTACATAAAAACCAATTAAGTTAGTGCTGCTTTGGGATAAACAGTAGTCAGATTATTTTCTTTTAAGTAGTTTTTTTTATAACTAATATCTGTATTTTGTAATTCTTGATAAATAGGACTTGACCCTGAAGCATGGCTGGCGCACTGGTGCGATTATTCCAGAGTTACGATCGGAGATTAAAATCATGAACACAGAGAAGTACATTCAAACCATGACCTGGCTGCAGACCTTGACAGGATTATTGGAACACATGCAGGTTTGTGCTCTCTGTGTGTGTGTAATCAGCTCTGTAGAGCCAAAGGGATCCAGCCAAGTTTCTAAATGCTGGACATTGATGTTGCAATTGCTTTCAGTCTCACTGAAGTGTTTTGACTGTAGATAAATGCAATTATTTGTGTGGTTAGTTAATAGTTTTCTCAGTGTCTTGTCTCCTTTCTCCACTGGTCAACCTGGATCAATTCCTGCTTTTGGTTGTTTAAAATGTATGTGGAAAACTTTGGTATATGCATCTCTGAAGCGTTGCTCATGTCCTGTTAGCTGATAAGGGTTTATTAATGGAAAGGCTTATTTATCCCTAGTCATAGGTTATCCATACTGTACATTTCAGGTTCACCGTGATCCTGATTCCCAAATGATTTTAGAAGAATGGAAGAAGGAAAGAAAGGAAATGAGGTAAGACACAGGCCAAGAAGAATTTGCATAATGCTTTGATAGCCAGCGGTTCTATGCAATGTCTTCCACAGGCTTCTTTGGAATTTCTCTCCATCCCTGGTTTATATCCCCCAGTAGTTACTGATCTTATAAAACGTTTTTAAAACAATATTCTACCTGTCTCTTGCGCAGCTCTTCTCCCCTCTGACACTTTGTACATACGAACCTATTTGCCTGTTCCCCGTCTTTAGAACAGAACTAACTTTCCTGTGTCAAAAGGTGACATTGTATCAAATCCCTTTCCTTCTCATTTTGGTTCTTCCATCCCCCTGTGTTCAGCTGTCATTGTTGATTACTCAGCTTCTGCACGAATAAAAGACGTGTTTCTTTGTCAAGACTTAGGTCACTTTTCCAGGTTTTTTAGATGATTTCTACAGATTACACATAATACATTTTAGAATACATAGAAACTAGGCTCTACACTAGATTGGATTTGTCACAAAGATAGGTAAAATATTAGGGCTGAAAGACCTAATAGTCTGTTGCCTTGAAGGAGTAATCCCTAAATGAAGGATGTGTGAAGTGCACAATTGGCAAGGCCAGCAGCAGTATCACCAGCAGCCTTCCTCAGAAATGTGGAAATAAATAAAATGGGAGCGATACTCGGCAGTGACTAATGACCAGAACTTAATTCGAAGATGTGTTTAAGCTTTTTGTGTGCATTAAGCCAAGTCTTTGCCTTTTCTTAAGAAGTCTTTTGTCTTTGGAACATTGGATGTCATTAGTATTTAGATAAAGGCAAAAGTCTTCTTTCACAATCTCTAGAAAAGAAGGCTTGAGATGTCATGTTTCTGATGTCAGAAGCAACTTATCTCTAGTGGGAGACATAGGAAGCTCTTCACAACTGTGATTTCTAGATCTGGGTTGTTTATGTGCAACGGGCAAAAAAGCTTCTGTGGCACAGTTTAGTGTTTTGAAGAACAATGGCAAGAGAATAATGCATAAAACAGATTTTAGGATCTGCTTGCTTCAGGGTATGGATGCTGGCTGGTGAAGTGACGTGTGTGGGTCTGTTCACTTTGTTGTATTTGTTTTCTCTCTTTGGGGGACAGGGAGATGAACAGGAATTTCTTCAATGCGCACTTCGGAAGCATTTTCAGAACTGATGAGAATCCAACTTATTTCCTGAGACGTCTCTCTAGATTTGCGGATATCTATATGGCATCACTGAGTTGTCTCTTGAACTACGAACCTGATTACACATTTTATCCAAGAAGGACTCCTTTGCAGCATGAACTTCCTGGCTGGTCAGACCAGCTGTGCACTGGTACATTCAGAATACCTTTCCTACAAGAGACAGTTCAGATCAAATAAACTCTTGGTGGCTCCTATCTAAAATGGACAAACATCTGTTCGTTTTTTGGAATGTATCTGTATTTTATGTAAGTCATTTAAATCTGTCACCTTGGTTTATATGTATTTCATACTTATTATCATAAGCTTTGTAACTGTTTTTCTCCTCTCCTGCTCAGACGTGAAAACTCCTCTTACACACAGAAGAGATGATGGACTGCCAAAATAGTAGTGGGCCAGGAGGGAGGGCACCTCTGAGGGGGTGGACTGCTGGTGTTCTGAGGTGGTTATTTTTGCTTATTCATTGGAAACTTTGATCTGCAGCCTTGTGGTTTACAAAGAAATACCAGGACTCTCTTCTGGCCCTTTTCAGCACTCCAGCTGGAGCCTGCAATGGATCTTGGCACGGAAGAGCTTAAATCCAGTATTAGTGATTCAGTGACACAAGCTAGTAACCAGCTTAGGGTGAGACAGAGAGATGGTCACACTTTGTACCTTTCCTTGCTGCTACATATGGAGCCTCACGTGTGAGGAGCCAAGGGCTGGAGTGTCCTGGCTCTGCTGCACTGACCTCCTGGGCTCCTTCTCCTGTCCGTGCAGTTTCTGTTTTTGCCATGTCTCTGCTTGGCTGCAGGTGGACCTGAGCCTAAAACTGAAGCTTACAGTAGCTTGGGCTGCTTCAGCTTCCTTCTCTTAAGTTTTAGGCACCTATTTTTTTTGAGTTTCAGAACACTTCAAGTATCCTCTCTCCAATAATAAAGTAATTTCAGGAGTTCTGCATTTTGCATTTCAAAGTGGAGAGGGATCTCTCTATCAGGCTTTAGTTTGATCCTACATGCTGCTTTTAAAGATTTTAACAGTGTCTTATTCCAGTGGTATGCAATGTGGCTTTGCTGTTCCCTAGGAGAGAATGTATTTCATATAGCCTTCAGTAATGGACTTCTACAGTCAAAAGTAAACACGCACAATGGGCAAAGGAATTGAAGGAAAAATTAAGAAATGAGAAAGTGAAACCCAGAGTTTTCGGACTATGTTTTCAGCTCAAGCCCTGAAAGACAAATTAGTAGTAGTACACATTCTGAATAAAGAAAAGTAATTCTGGTATACATTAGAAGTTTTATTGAATTACTGATATTGAAGGTAATGCATGAACACAAACTCTGGGTAAACGTATGTGTTTCAAAGATTTGAGCTGAAAAATGTCTATTTTGCACAAGGAAAACATCTTTTGATGTATTTCCTCAAAGAGGCACTTTATAGGACTGCTATATAGTTGTTTTTAAATAAGAATTGTTTCCTTTCTCTAAATCCAAAGGAAATATATTTGTTTTTTTAAGTGGTGCTTCCCACCCCAGCCACTTTAGAAGGCATAATATGATAAATATTTTTCAAGTTTTAGTTATTCAAGGCTTCATTTTTAAAAGCATGTAATTAACAGAATATATAGCATTTGGTATTCATTTTGGGATATCACTTGCTTTCTGTCATGATTATCAGGCAAACAAACTTTTGTTGACCAAAAGTTTTCTGGTTTGGTTTGTTTGTTGTTTTTTTTTTAACCTGTCTGCTTGTGCAAGTACCAGGATTGAATTTCATATACAGTACATTTCATGTTTTTAAAAGCATGTTTGCAAAGAAAAGAATGTATTCTAATTTAGCCCGCACAATTTTTTGAGTAGTTTTTCTGTATGATTGAAACCAGTACAAAGTTCCCAGAGGTGGTTTAGATTTTATGATTTTCCTATACTCCTATTTCAAGCTTGACTGAAGTTTGTGGTTTAAACACTGTTGTGTTGAAAGAGATGAATAAACTTGAAATGAGCAAGTTCATCTGACTGTCCTGCGGATTTTGCTGGAATAAAAAATAAAATGTTGCAGGAAGTTAGTTTCACTGCATCAGGAGACGAGTTGGTGGGGATGTGCAAGAAATATTTAGCATAACTTGATAATGAAATATGAAGATGGGAATATCCTGAGATTTGCCTTCAGTTCTTTATCCTATTGTTCAGCTTCAACTAAACTTGGTGTTACATGTGTGTAGCACCTCTCATGCTCCAGAGATTTCAATGTACTCTTTAAAAAAAAGACCCACCCAAACCACTGTACATTGATCCTGTGTTAAGCAGGAACAGTTTAATTGGCTTGGATGGTTATATTATGAACGTAATGCATGTTTTGTTTCAAGATTATTTTCTTCTCTCACCCTTCCTTTCTCTTAACTTAGAAATCAAACTTCTGTACCAAGCTATGTTGCAACAACCAGCTGAAGTAAAATATTTATATTGCATGACTTGTTGAAATAAACAATGCTGCATGAAAATAGTTAATTATGGAAGGGTTGTATTTCTTTAAAATAACCCAACTATATATAATATAAATTTCAGTGAGAATGTTGAAGTGTATTATTTATTTTTCAGTGCTAAAATGCTGCTTTTTAACTTTTAAAAATGTCTTGCATTTTTTTAATGATTTTACCTTGATGCTCTCTGCATTACTCATCTTAACTTTAGCCTACTGATTTAGAAGAGATTTTTAGGCATGTTTAATGGGCAGTGTCTTTATACTAATTTTGGGAGTATGGTCCATTTGAACACCAAAGCAGGAAGAAATTTTTGTTCTGGTCTATCAAAAACACAGAGCTGAATAACCTGTCAGTAAAAGAAGAGTTTAATGAAATATGAAGCTTTTTTTTTATCTTGTGATAAAAATATCTAATGAATATTACAGAAATAAATGCTTGAACTTTGTCTTCTGGTCTCTGTGAGCCTTAATATTTTGATTGACCGGGGAGAAGGAAAGACTGTATGTTGTATTAATTGCAAAATTCTGTGGGGAAAACTCTCCTAGATGTGTGTGTGTGTTTAAGTGTGTTTGTGTTCTAAATTTTCTAAAGTTTGAAAACAAGCAAGCTTGTGGAAGGGCAGGGCTTCCCTACTGCCCACTACACATAGGGGGGATNATATTTAATGATTATTGCAGAAATAAATGCTTGGACTTTATCTTCTGTTCTCTGTGAGCCTTAATATTTCGATTAAGTGGGGAGAAGGAAAGACCATGTGTTGTATTAATTGCAAAATTCTGTGGGGAAAAATCTCCTAGATGTGTGTATGTGTTTAAGCGTGTTTGTGTTCTAAATTTTCTAAAGTTTGAAAACAAGCAAGCTTGTGGAAGGGCAGGGCTTCCCTACTGCCCACTACACATAGGGGGGATGTTACTACTGCCAGCAAGAAAACCTTTATTTTCTTGCTGTTTTGTTGTTTCTTTATGCTTTCACGTTATTATTATGATATTAATATTTTGATGGAAGGAGATGACAGTGAATCAAACTCAAGTTTGATTCATTTCTGATAGTGTGTGGTGACAGTGGCACAGCTGTTACTGCTGTGCTTGGTAAAAACACAGCATGTGAAGGAGCAGCTGCTGTTCTGTTTCAGACCTAAAGAACTGAATGTAGACATTACATGGCAAAGGGATGTTCATCTTGATAGTCAACTTTTCACAAAAATGGTTCATTTGAATGCTTTCATATCACCTGCATTTTTTACTAAAGCTGTCACAATTACTGCTTCCCTTTGGATAGTGAGGTTAGATGTAAATCAAACACAAAGCCAAGGTCGAGGAAAGACAGAAGCTAGAGTAGGCAAGGGGGGGACACAGGATGGTTGTGTTTCCTGCTGCTGAATATCTAACAGGAAAGTATACCAGCAAAAAAAAATCCCCTCAGTTTAAAAAGAGGTTTACCACAGGTTCTGTTTCACACTTGCCTGTACTAATTGTAACTGAGCCAAAATGAAAGCACAGGCCTGGAGTACTAGAAAATTTAGGATATTTGCCAAGTTAGCAGCCCTGTGTGTTTGTGGCTGTTTTAAAGTCTGTGAAGAAGAATAAAAGCAGTTAAATAGCAGGTGAGTGAAAATAAACTGCTTTTCCCAGAGAGGTGTCTGCTTCTGGGTAGGTTAAGTGAGACTCAATTTTGCTTTTCGCAAATGTAGTTGGCACTGTTTAGATACAGCCAACACTTCTGAGGTTGGTGTATCTGAACTAGAAAGACTGCATAGGAAAATCAGACTTGAACTTTTGGTTTTTGATTTGTAACAAGATTTTATTCCCTGTAACGTAGGTGCTCTTTTTTTTTCACAGTAAGTGTAAATAAAAATGTGTGTATTATTAGCTGACTAATGCCAAATTCACTTTTTAATTCTGATCATGAGGACCACTTATCACAAGCTGTTGGTCATCTGAATCCTATAAAATAGAATAAAAAGGAAAATCAGACTTGAACATTGCATTAAGAAACAAAAGTAACTTTTTGGCAAATTTGTCTGTACAGATGGCAGAGTAGGCACCTGACATGTTTTCACCAAGGAAGTCCTTTTACTGGATGCAAAACGATGCATTTTGATTTCAGACTCTGCATGTACATGAGGATGCAATCTTTCCTTCCCTGGATTCCCAGCCCCTTCCCTGCCATGTTTCAGATTCTTTGGAGTGCTAGTGTGGCTCTCAGCTGCATTTTCAGCAAGAAGACTTGAAGACAAAATTAGAAGGCTTTCAAAGTTTGTCACTGTCATCCAGTGCCATTTGAAGTCCAGTTTAATTCAGCTGTCTTTAAGGTGGACTTGAGATGCAGTTGTTGACCACAGCTTCAATTTTACTACAGGTGAGACAACACAATTTCAAGTGGGGGGAGACAGGAGAGCCAGGAACTCAAATGCTGGTTTCTTGATTAATTTTTCTTTTTCAACAAGACATTTTTCTTTCATAAAGTCATTCTCTCTTACCATTATATTAGGAGTTTCTCAATCTCAAATCAAAATGAACACTTACTGAGAAAAGATCATAAGTAGCTTCTGGTGAAGTTGGTGTTGAAGAACTTTCATATGAGGGGTTGGTGATATTTGAAGGCTGTGACTTGTCCAGGGATGTTGTGTCAGTGTCATCTTTTGACTACACAAAAGCACACAAACCTGCTTAAATTCCATCCTCTCCCTCCAGTGCATTAAGTGAGGTTCTTGAGCTTCACTACCAGCTGGTGCAGTGTTGTGATTGAACTGGCTTTATCATCTAAATCTGTCTCTAGGCGTGAACTGTGGTTTTGGTTGTTGTATTATCTCATGTCACTTAACACTGGTATCTCTTTTCCTCTCCCTTCTTATTTTTAAGCCTCAGCAAAGAATGGGAGAAGTGTGGCCCTGAAATTGTGCTTGGGGTAAAAAGTACTTGGTTAGTCATGAGGGCTCTCATTGCAACTATATAAAAATACAAGTGTTTCCCCTGGCTCTTGGCTCCTGGGTTTTGTTTCTAGAAGAGGACTCACATTACATGCAAGGACTGGAACAGGAAGGGATTTCTGTTCATTTCTTCTAGGTTTGTTCTTGTGTATTTTGTAACATTTATTTTCTCATCCCTCGTCTCTGTAGCTTGGCTGTTGCTTACTGGTTTTGCATCTACATGTTGCTAGCAAAGTTATTTAAGAGAAATCAAGTATGAAAGTGTATCAGTATAATAACCTGCACTTTTCAATCCTACAGACATTTCAATTTGTCTTTCTTTCAGATCTGTCCTTTCTGCTATCAAATATTTCAGCCTCCAGGACAACAAAATTAATAGCAATGCTGGCGAACAGGTGCTCTTTTTGTGGTTGTAATTCCTTGCTTCCCTAAGGGTGAGCTTTCTGGGGAGGCAAGGACTTTTGCACTTCTCTGTTGTAGTTAAATAAGCTTTGGGGCAGTCCTTGGTGTTGGAAGTGTCTGTGTGAGCAGACACTTGGGTGGAGAGGTTTGGGGGCAGGTAAGCTCATGCCCAAGGCAAGTGTGTGAGCCTTCCTCACTTTCTCTGTATCTCAATCAGAGCAGTTCAAGTGTGAAGTGATCAGGAATGTTTCTAGCTTAAAATCCCTGAAGAAACTGGAGGTTANAAGCCCGTGCTTTTCTTCTGGAACCTGAGGTAAGAATATCCAATAAGAGCCACGATTCCAGTAACTAGACAGATGCCAAAGAATATTCCTGTCCCAGCAGTGGCATGGAGAGGAGCCTGGAAGCAAGGGAGAGGGTGAGTGAGCTCTGGGTAGGCACTGGTCAGCTTACAGCACCCAAGCATGCGCAGTGTCCCTTTGAGATATGCTCTGGTCCTGAGCTGTTCCTGTGCTTGGGTTTCCTGGTAGGTGTTCCCTAAAGACATTTAAATGTGGCCTTTTGATAGAATCACAGAACTGTTTATGTTGAAATAGANATTATTTTATACAAAGAAAGCTGATTTATAACCTGTGGAAAGATATTGTTCAGACAAATATTTTTGGTATTACAGGTACCTTGTTTTTGACTTCTAATTCTCTTTGAAGGAAACTTTTTAAGCTGAAAGATGCCTATATGTCAGGGATACTGGGAATATATGAATGTCAGCAATGAGTTTAGGGTAAAATAAGACACAGTTACCTCTTTACCACCCCAAGAAACTAAATCACTATGTACTTACAGGTTCTGATGGAGCCTTCAAAGGCTCTGAAATGATGTGGATTATCCCGTTGGAAGCAATTATATCCCACTCAACAATAGCACTTCTGCCCACATATCGGATCTTGCTCTGCCAGGAAAAGAAGGAACGAGAGCTGAGCTTTGACCCTTCTCCCTTTGGTACTGAAATTGACATTAAGATGGTTTCTCCAGCTCAGCTGCTGACACCCAGAGAGAAAGAATACATGGGGGGTTTACACTGCTGCCTCCCTGGACATCAGCCTGGGATGGACTCTGGCTGGTAGTGGTTCTCCTGTGCATGCTGCCTTCATGTTGCTGTTCTTTTTTTTTCTTTCTAACTGAAGGTTTGTGTGATCTTTGTGAAATTGCCAAGCTCGGCCTAGATGTGCTGTTATTCCTGAGTGCCAGGCAGCCACTTTCACTGTGGAGGATGCCACTTGCCACTCGAGTTTGTTGACTGGAGTTTGCTTGCTGTGAGCAAGGCTGTGTTGGTGTCTCCTGCCTCTCCCAGAAGGCTAGCAAGAAACTTCACAAATGCCAACACCTTTTTTTTAATGATAAGCTCCTGCTCTCATCTCTTCACCTGTCCCACAGCCATCTCCCGTAAGCCTACCAAGCTGAGAGAAGAGTTAAATAAGCCTATATCACCATTTTTCCATTCCTGAAAGCCGCTTCAACAGCTTCCTTTGAGTTTTGCAGGTAAGAGCTCATCCATTTGCAAGCTTGTAAACTTGCAGTTTGTCAGCTGCTATCCTGCAGTCTCTGGACAGGAAAGAACCTTTTGAACCTTATCAAAATGCCCTCCAGATCAGTGTGTCACTCGATTACAGGGTATAGCTGAAGAGGAGGAAAAGCACAAAGACAGGAAATTTATTACAAAGGTACCTGACCAGCAGTGGGGACTTGGTGTTCCTGGCCCCCAGTGTTTGTAATGAGGAGTTTTTTCCCTAGACGAGTTAGAAGAGTGGTTCCATTGGTCAAGTCCTCATAAAACATTATATTGGCATTAGATAAATGATACTCGATGTCTCTCCCAGAAAGTGTCTACAAATGAGGGCAAAACGCAAGGAGTGTTAATGGATCTCGTTAATCCTTTGGATTTATTAGTAAGCTACGTGCCTGTGACCTTCCCCCCCCCATCTGCTATTAATGCTGAAGCAAGTGCAGCAGGACCAGAGGTTATTGGGAAATCTGCATGGGAACAGTGGGATCTTCTGTCCCTTCTGGCCTCTGATGGCTGCTTTCAGCTGGCAGAACTTAATTCCAGTGGTACAAAGGATATTACTCCTCTGTAGGATGACCTGAAGTGATGAAACTCAGAAATATTCCAAACAGCTTGAAGATGTGAACCAATGCATAAACCCATGGGAATTTTTTGAGACAATGTTCGATTGAAGGAAGAAAAGACAGAAAAAAAGGGGTAAGCATAGAACTGAGGTTAGGAACAGATGCCTTTTATGTATTTGTGGGAAATACCAAAGCTGTGTGCTGCTTTCTTAAAATAACTGTGCTCAGTGTTAATGAGCCAGAACAAATTTCTTCTGAGGCAGACTCCTTGATAACAGGGTAACTAAAATCCCTAATGGAAGTCTCTGTAGTGACTTGAACGCTCGATAACCTTGCACCCCTAACCATGGAAGGGAAATGGAAAAAACGAATTCATGTCTTTTGTGAGCACAGTTTAAATTATATGGGGTTACACAGAAGTCACGTCATACTAAGATAATTTTTTTAAGCTTAAATTTCAATGGGATGCAGAAACCCATAATATCTGTTTAAAAAGGGTTATTAGAAGAAGGAAGGGAAAAAACCAAACCCTGACCTCATTTTCCTTTAACCCACTATCGTTGGGAGCAAAGAGAGTGGCATGCACTGACAGGTCTGTGAGGGACTGCAGGAATTCTCTCCCCTTCTTAGAGGTGTTGGAGTAAGCCATGATGTCCTAGGCAGAAACAAAATCCAGCTTTACTAGAGAGCAATTGTGCACTCCTGTGTGGAGAGTGGAAAAGGTGACACCCTACAAATGACAACAAAGGAGCTCTCAATTATTAGCCATAAAGCAGCTCTGGAGTGACTTTGCAAAGGAAGTTTGTATCCAAAACCCAGCTCCAGCAGCTGATTTGATCAGTACATCTTAAACTGATTTGCAGAAGTTGGGCCCTTGTTTTCTTTGAGGCTACTTATATACACAGTGCCTTTCTGAGTAGTGACAATAAAAGAGCTCTTAACATTTTGCATTTCCCAGCAGCAATTTGATAAAGTTCCAAAGCACCATGTTCCTTGTGATGCTTAAAATGTTGTGCAGAGAGTCTCATTTAAGCTGAAGCTGCACCAGGCTTTTAATTCCAACTGACTTTGAGAAACCAGAAACCTCTTTGGAGCAAGTAATTGAAAAAACAGTAATTAAGTTCTGATTTTGATGGTGCAGATTTAGAGCACTCGGCCTTGCTTCACTGATGTGTTGCTATCGCCTGTGTTTGCTGGGTTAGTAAAGCAAACCCTGGACACAACACTCAGGGCCTGCTTTGCTCCACTCCTGCCCCAGCCTTGGTTCATACTGACAGGAAGTTTTTCAGCGTTGGGAAGGACATCAGCACTTGCAGCAAGTTCCCACTACAGGAGACACTGTCCCCCACGTAGCCTGGCTTGCAGGTGCAGTTCACCTCTGAAAGGTACAAACACAGAGAGCTGTACAGGCAAACACCCTTTTCAGGAAAGCTTTAGGCTGCCCTCTGCCCGAAGGCACTTGTAAGTGACCTGTCTGTCACTTGTAAGTGACAGGCTAGGTTTTTTTAAAGTTAAAAAAGAGGCAGAGCCTCTTGTAGTGTTGTCTAGCAGCCTGTGGCTGATGGAAGGAACCAAAATCTGGGCTGCTGCCCCTGTTTGCAGAGGGGGGTGGCAAAGGGCCCTCTTACCTCTCTCCCTGTAGCAGAAAACATCCCAGGTTTTGCTCAGATTGACTCTTCTCCCGTAGTCCACAATGCCGATGTATCCAGTGCTGCAGTTTGGGGAGGAGAAGCCGGTGGGGTAGCCCACCCTTTCACCATCTAGCCAGCCAGCAGAGCACAGGTGGTACCTCGCCTGTGGTCAGCACAGCCAGAAGGGAAAAAACTCAGGGGAAAAGCTGGGCGGTGGGGCTCAGGAACTGTTGATGGAGTGAACAGAGCCCCCAGGGCACTCAGGCAGCACCTGCCCTGCCAGCACCAGTCCACCCTCACATTTTGCTACAAGTGTCTCTAAACAGTGAGTGTCTTCCTTCCTGCTGTAGTTGGAAGGAGCCAGAAAGAGGCAGTCAGTCTGACCCATCCTTCTAAAACAAGTTGTGCAAACCCAAGTTGAGATGCTTATCACACTGACATCAGCCATATGTTGTCTATAGTGTACTCAAGGAAAGCAATATGGAAATGGGTCTATTACAAGCATTTCAGAAAAAGATTCCTGGAGACTCACTTTAAAGAAATAAACTAAGCCTAATTCTGACGTGCATATTTCTTTGAGAAGTGTTAAAATCTTCTTGAGAATACTCTGGAAGTCTGACTCTACCTCTCACCCTAGCATCACTGGAAACAAGAACTTGGGAAGTGGCTTCAGTACTGAGTGAGCAGGCATGAAACCAATAGAAGGTCTGGAAACTGCTCCCAGCCAAACATACCCTGGGGCATGGGTGAAGAAAAGAGGGAAAATGATGCTTATTAGCACTTCCCTCTCCATTTACATTGTGTCTCAGTCCTATTTGGGGATCTCCTCCTTCAGAGAGGCCTCCTCACCTTCTGTGCATACAGCAGCTGGTTGTAGGTAGCGATGGTGGCTGACTCATTGGCACAGGCCTCCTTAGCCTGCTCGTAAGACATTTTGTACTGCCCCAGGGGGGACCGCAGGTGGAACACCCCGACCGTGGTGTCTGCAAAGAGAGAGAAGGACCAGCTCTTCCTCAAGGTGTTTCCACTTTATGGTGCAGAGTCAGCTGTGCCCTACAAATATCCGTGAATTTTGTGCAATGTAATTAGAGTAGATTGATTCCTCAGGAGTAACATTCCTACCTGGAACACCCTCACATGTTGCTTCACAGATCTGGTATTGCCAGGTACCTAAATTCACGTTCTAACTGTAATCTCATTGTTTTATGGGAACATAGGTAGAGGCCTGAGTGAGCTTCCAGCTCCCGGCCCCTGGCCTCAGGGCCCAGGGCTGGTGGTGTGCAGGGAGTGCCCTCCTCACCTTGGAAGTGCAGATCAGCACAGTTGGCATCGGGGTGGCACTGCCCGTTGTCCTGCAGGCAGCGGTCCAGGGGGAGCTGCATCACGGAGCAGTTCAGCCCATCACCAATGTAGTTG
>VZTR01025730.1:6696-18052 GCA_013400775.1 Chaetops frenatus
TCTGTCCGGTCTGCTTTATCTGGTGGAAAGGCTTTGGCTCCTCCCACGGGGTGGAGCCTCTCACAATAGACTGATGCAGTGTTATCAGTCATGTGAGAGGCCTTAAATGGCCCATTCACGGGTGATGTCCCTTGGAGGAGGGATGGGTGTTGGAAGAGTTGGGGAGGCACTGCCTTATCTGGCGTTATCAGTTGTCCCATTAACAGGAGGAAGGATGGGTGATGGAAGAGTTGAGCAGGCACTGCCTTATCTGGTGTTATCAGTTGTCTCATTAACAGAAGGCATCTGCACTCTCCTCCACTAGAGTTACAATAACAGTATCTCCTAGCTGGGTTCAACAGATGAAAATAGAATACACATTTGGGTTATATTTTACAACCCAAGACAACATCTCAGGCAGTACAAGTGCCATAAGGGCTCAAACTGTGTCTTCTTTATTGTAAGCCAGCTGTGCTCTCTCACCACCTCACAGCTGATAAAAGTCCATTCTGTGAGAAGATGCTATTGTCAGTGTTGATGGTTACAAAATACCCCAGAGCAATTTTCTTTTCAAAAGCATTATATCAAGTGACTTTCACTCCTGTGAATGAAATATTCAAAATTTTATAGAAATAATGTTGTGACCTGGTAGTCTTTTCATATTTTTTTCCACTGAGGCTTTTACAGTTTTTTTTCTTTGTAGTAGAAGAACGTCAAAGTTTTTACTTTCTAGTAACATAAAAATTAGGGCTCCAATAAATTGTACAATCAGATAAAAATTCCTTCTGAATTTTAAAAGAATCTTAGGTCAAATGTAAGGACACAAAATACTTTTAGCAAAGAACATAACTCAGAAGTTCCCACCTCACTTTCTGAGTCTGTAATTTGGGTTTTCACATCCCTGTGGAGCTCCTAAAAATGCTACCCATACCCAAAAGGAAAATACATTCTAATTACTTAGTTGTCATGAGAAAAGCCACACACATTTGTGTTTGGACAGGCAGGACAGCCACAGGAGCCTACAGATTTTCATGTGTGACCAGGAATGGGTCCACAAGACAGAGAATGCAAAGGAGCCTGACTTGTAAGGTTACATGTGCAAAAAGCTTTAAAGATTAAGGTAATGCTATTTGAAAGAATGCAACTGCAAGGACATATTTCGTGGGAAGGATATGAGCAATTAATGAAAGAAATCACAACCTCCTCAGTTAAGATAAAGAAGGGTAGTAGTCACTGGTGACTCCCTCTTGAGAGGAATGGAGGGCCAGATATGCCAGCTGGATCCAATCCATGGGGAGATGTGTTGCCTCTCTGGGGCCTGGATAAGGGACATCACAATAAACTTCTCAGCCTGGTGCAGCCCACTGATGATTTCCCACTGCTGGTTTTCCAGGTGGGTAAATGACCAAGTCCCAACAGCAAGGGTGCAAATGATCAAAAGGGACCTCAGGTCTTGGGGACAGCTGGTCAAGGGGTTTCGGGCACCAGTTTCTTCTCCTCTATCCTGCCAGTTTCAGGGGTTGATGGGGCAAGAAACTGGAAAACCAAGCATATGAACACCAGGCTTTGAAACTGGTGTTACCAGCAGAATTCTGAGGATTTTATCACAGGTCAGTTTCTAATACACCAAGCCTCCTGGCAGTAAGTGGGGTCCACCTGCCTTCAGGAGGGAGTCTTACCTCAGGATTTAGCAGGGTAATTGAGAGAGCTGTAAACTAGATTTGCAAGCAGATATGAACATAACCAGGCTCAACAGAGATAAGGTGCGGGAAGGGGAGAACTGTAGCAACCAGCCAAAAGCAAAAGGAGGCTTAAGAGGGGGTACCTCAAGCAAGCACAAGCAGCCAAAGATGTAACTGCAAGACAGGACTACAAGTGGTTCCTTTGTACCCCCACTGGGACATTGACACAGAGTCAAATACTGGTACCTGCAAACCAGTAAATGCAGTATGGGGAACAAACTGGAGGAATTAGATATCTGACCTTGACAGGCTGGAGGGATGGGAAGAGTACAAACATCTGAAATTCAACAGAGGTAAGTGCAGGAACAACCCCAGGCACCAGCACAGCCTGGAAAGCAGGTCTGTGGAGAAGGACCTGGGGGTCCTGATGGACAACAAGCTGTCCATGAACCAGCAGTGTGTCCTGGGGGCCAAAAAGGCCAGTGGGATCCTGGGGTGCATCAGGAAGAGCACTGCTTGCAGGTTGAAGGAGGTGATTCTGTCCCTCTATTCAGCCCTAGTGAGGCACATCTGGAGCACTGTGTCCAGTTCTGGACTCCTCAGGACAGGAGAGACATGGAGCTCCTGGAGCGGGTCCAGTGGAGGGAAACAAACATGATGAGAAGACTGAAGTATCTGTTTTACAGGGAAAGGCTAAGGGAGTTGTGCCTGTTCATCTTTGAGAAGAGACAACTGAAAGGGGACCTCAGCAAAATCTGTCAGTTTCTGAAGGGAGGGTGTCAGAGGATGGAGCCAGGCTCTTCTCAATGCTGCCCAACAGGAGGACAAGGGGTGATGGGCAGAGACTGATGCAGTTTCACCTGAAGTTTCACCTGAACTTGGGGAAAAACTTCTTTACTCTGGGACTGAGCCCTGGAACAGGCTACTCAGAGATCTGGAATCTCCCACACTGGAGATATTCAAAAAACATCCAGGCACAATCCCATGACATGTGCTCTAGGATGATCCGGCTTGAGCAGGGAGGTTGGACCAGTTGACTCACCGCAGTCCCTTCCAACCTTACCCATTCTATCCTTCCATTAGGAAATAAAACAGTTCTAGTCCTCATGGTTATCATGAAGTAGTTCGAAAAGTCAGCTATATTACACCCTACAGACATTAAAACACTATTAAAATCTTCGCATTTCTAAACTGTTTCCCCCTCCTTGATCTCTCAGTGACTTAAAACCAAGTTCACAACATTTTGGCAATTTGAACCATATTTGCAGCTTTCAAATGTGACAAAGTTGGGAAAAAAATAGTAGAGCTAGAGTCCCACAAGTTCACCACCACATTATGCAGAAAACAGGTTTTTTAACTCTCCATATTCACTAATGCACAGGTGTGTTTCTTAGCTTTCCATCAGCAGCATTATCATCACTCTTCTATCTATTGCAGGCCTCCTCACAGCTTTTGTTAGCAGGGCTGCAGTATCTTTACAGACAACAAGTGCAATTACATCTGCATTCTCTCTTAACTTCTGTCTGCAGCCCTCTCTCAGCAGCTAACCTACTCCTACTGCTTTCCAGCTGGTGGGCAATTGCATTCCAGTATTTTCTCTGTGTATAACCCACTGCTATGAGAGAGCTACCTTTCATGCATTAGATCCTTCTCCCAAGCTGTGTTACATATACAAGGACTGTGAGGTTACTAGTTTCTGTGTAGGAGTGAAAACTAGACGGAAAATGCTACAGGCATGTCTTATACAGGTAGGCTGTGTGACTGCTGTTTATCAGACTGCTGTTTATGCAGTGTGCCAATGCAAACACAAATGGTCACTCCTATTTCACCTCTCTGCACGGTGCTTATCCCTTCCCATAATGCAAGTGTGAGAGATAATGAGGTGTGAGAAATATGTTCAGAATATGAGCAATGTTTAACAAGAGCAGACTATTTCACCATGAAATGGAAACTTGGCTCTCTGCAATAGCTTTGCAGCAGGGACCAAAAAGTCAGAGCATCCAAACTACATGAAAGTACACTTGAGGATAAACAGAAGCATATTCTTGGTTAAAAAAACCACACAGACTAAAGACACAAGACATTAGATCAAATGCACTCCAACCTAAAGAGAAGTAGAACAAAGGAAGCAAAATGGGCCTGGATTTAGACACTCTTCCTTGCTCTGAACTTTTCTTACTAATTCCATTCTGTGCAAAATGAGAAGAAATGCTGATATGTTTGTTTGACCATTCTCCACTGGCAGAAGTAGCTTTGAGGCACAGAATAATAAGCAAAGGTGTTTGCAGGAAAAATGGTCTCACTTTCCATTCCAGTGTACAAGATGTTAAGCACATTTGTCTGCAACCAGCTATCTCTGTCTCAGAGGAAATTTGAAGCTAAAATTCTGCTTTTGGCCTGAACAAAAGCAAACTCTTGGAAATTCCATGTGACCTGAAGGTGTTAGAGTAAAAAATGCACCAAGAACATCAGCACTTGTATTTCCAAACAGCCCCAAGAGTTTAGTAGCTATCTTTTCAGTCTTAACATTGTCTAAGTTGACAGCAAAAGAGGGAAAGCGGACAATAGCAACTGAACACCCTGGAGTTCCACCTGTTTCTATGCTTCCTTCATGGGTCCTTTTGAATCTGGTCAGAAAACAGAACAGGAAACAGAGACTGGGCAGTCCTGCAGGTCACAGTACAGGGTATAGATTTCAACTTCAGGAAATGTGCTGAATGAAATGACCTGAAGACAACCCAGGGAGAGCAACAAGCAGTGATTTTCCAGCCACATTCAGCTCTCTTAGTGACTTTCTTACTTAATAGGTCTTACCAGGAACTTGATTATAGAGAAACTTAATCTCCAGTAGCCTCCTACTTTTTAAAACCTCTCCATATATTCTGCATTTGTTCTATAACTTGCAGTAATACTTCCTTTGCTTTTTAACATTACAGTGTAGACAGTTTTCAGATCATTCTCTGCCATGCTTTATATTTTTCTGCAAGGCCTTTCGTTTCAGTTCAGCTTTCTAGATAGTGGAGATAAATAGGTAAAGAAAATGCAAGAGAAGTGTTATTTTGCTTAAAGTTCTTTATGGTCTGAATAGTGAATTCTAATTAAATCTATTTGTTTTAATATAGGTCACTCGCAAAACCTCTTTGAAAAGTTTTGCTCTTTTTAAGAAAGGTTTGCCTCATAAAATTTTATTTGTCCAGTCCCAAGTGGAAGTTACTTTCAAATAAATACATTAATCAAGAAAAAACAATCATCTAGTTACATGATCAGTGTGATTTTTACTGATAATTGTCAGCATAGCTGTAGACCTATGTCAGGTCAGTGCTTTAAAAAGACAGGTCTTCGAAACCATCTTTCTCTGGGGAAGAATATACGCTAAATAGCAATTCGACTTTACCAGCTCAAGTGTAACTGCTTGGGGAGGGGGGAACAAGAAATTGGTAGCAATGTCCAGGATTATATATAACAGGTTTTGAAAGATCCACTCCTACTATCCCTTACTGCAGTAAATTAAACTCCAAATCTAATAGAGATCAGAACAGGCTTTTACTTTGAGTGGCAGTATTTCCACACACAGTTTGAAGTTTAGTAGGTGCTCACAGTGAATAGTCAAGGTCAACACATCACTGTCCAGCTTGTAGCACCCTATAGCCTGCATTACATAGTTGCAGCATTTTGGTCCAAGTAACTGCATTCTCTTTACAATAAGTCTGGCAATTTCTACTTGAGCTTATCTGGCCTCACAACACAGGAGAGTATCTGCCTGTTTTATCTGCCAATGAAAAACATTCACCACGGTCATGATTTTTCAACAGAAAAGGCTACAAAACCAACATAACATTTGTGTCTCATAGTGTTATAGGAATCTATCAGAGTCCATTCCTCTGGCAGGAGGCCCTGATTTGGAACAGCAGTGTGGAAATAAATACAATTCCCTGTCTCCAGCTTAATCAACATTGCTGGGTGAGGAAACAAGTACCTCTTTATCACAGCCTAAGCTTGACTCTCTTCTGCTTCTTCATTTCTTCATATGGTAGAAAAATAAAGAGAAAAATAACATAAATACAAATCTTCTGGAAAGAAATACCTTCAACTCTTAAGTTCCCTTCTCTAGTCTCTAAGCATCTTAAGTAGCTGCCATAATCACTGAATTATATTCACTTTGTCTCGGACAACTACTGCAGGGAAACACACAGCCAGTGTGGCTGAGATGCAGCAACAGAATCAAGCCATATCCCAACGAGATAATAGCAGTTTCAAGAGGAGGCAGTAGCACAAGTTTTCCCTTGGTAAGTGCCCTTACCTACAGCCCAGTCGGCAAAAAGCCTGATTGTGCTAGTGCTAGGGACAAGCCAGTTCCCAGAGGGCTGCTCTTAGTCCCTGTTGGGCAGCTAGCCCTGACTGCTTTATGAAGCCACCCAGGTCTGCAGGCAAGGGCAATACCAAAGCCTCCCTCCCAGGCTGCAAGGTCTCCAAATGAATATGTGAGCCAACTTGCTTTCTTACTAACTCTGTTGGCTGGTCCTACCATGCTAGTGATCCAGTCAAATTTTCAGACATCTCTACTCCTCTGGAAGGCGTGGGGACATTTGCTGTCTTTTTTTTTTCTCCTTCCCCACTGAATTTGAAGCAGACAAGTGATTGCAAGTTGCAAAGGGCTTATCCACTAGCTATATTTTTCAGCTGATGCTTCTGGACTGTGAAAATTAGATCATTCCAGTCTGCAAGCAGTGCACAGGAGTGGTCCTTTCTGTTTAAGTCTGGATGCCATTACCACACGAGCTGCACCAGCTCTGTATTTTCTGAAGACCAGCTGCCTACTCAGCTGCCAGCTTCGAGATAACTGGTTTTCCATGGCTGGGAATCCCAGGTATAAGCCACCATCTGTGGTAACAAGATCCACATAGTCTGCTTATTTGCATCCTAGCAGTGTTTTTCATAATTCAACAAGACAAAAGTTGACCTTAGTATCACACACAACAACAAAAATGTTTTCACTAGAAAATGTAAGCACACATCTACATTTCATAACATAAAAAGGGAAATATTTCTGATTAAATCCTCCTTCACTCCTTAAGCAATCAAAAATAATGACTATCTGTAAGGGAAAGTTTGAGGATCCAAAATTATTCTGAACCAAGACCTTGCAGAGTTGCCGGGTCAAAGAACTTGAAAATCTGGTCTCTTAATTGCAAATATTTTTTTGCAGTAGAAACATTTAATGACAGATCAAACTGCTTTCACATGTGAAGTCCCACTGGTATAAATCACATCATACAGCAATGAATACCCAGCACTGATTTAGATATTCTGCCTTTAAATCATCCTCTCCCTAAGCTCAGAAACATGCTTGGGAGAGCTCCAGCCACATATCCACTGCAAGAAGCATGCACCAAATAGACCACAATCTATCAGGGACTAGGCCCAAGATGAGAGAGATGTGTTTGTTCTTTCCACAGTCATCATTTTCTGAGTGGATTCTGCCAGGCTTCTCAAGGCCTGCCTCCGCAGGCGACTTCTGAAAAGCCCCAAAAGTCCACATAGTGTGACAGAAGCAACAGAGCCTGACTTTTTCTTCCTGGCTGTGGGATCACGGCAACAAGATGAAACCACAGCTGTCAATTATTTGTAGCTTGGATAAGGAAGACTCTGGTAGAAGTAAACTGAGTCAATCTCTTCTAACTTTCCTCTCTTGAACTGTTTCCTATTAGGCTCACTAGCCATTCTAAAATAATGGACATTCCTATAATTTTCTCAGGTGATTATTTTTGGATAAGTTATACTATCTACACACAGCATTGAATCACAGCTTAATATTTTTTGTAGCATATACATTTACTAGGAATTTCAGAGAGTCAAAAGTAGAGTCCCATTGGCTTCAAACGTTTGAGGAAAAAAGAAAGAAGGCTAAGTTTAAATATATAAATACAGATATTGGAAGCCTGGCCCTATAAATACCTCAAATCCATGACAAACCTGGCAGAGTCATGTGCTGTGCACTTAGTCTAATGGGTTATGACTACATAACAGCAACTGTTTTAGAAGTCATCTTTAAAAATCTCTGATTAGATTAAAAGCAAAGTAATTTTGTGAGTTGGGACATGACACTTATAATCAAACCTCTAAGACAGGTGTGAGAATGTCACAAAAATCCCTCCACCCTGAATGGTAATACTATCTATAGCTTAAAAGTCTTACAAGATCATTGCACAAATGTGTTTCAATCTTTACATGTATAGCAGCAGTCATAAATATTTTGCATTTACATAGGGTAGTCACAACCAAAGATGTGTTCTGTAATCACTTGGTCAATGTTTCTCAATAAGGCTTTGAGTTCTGTCTCCTCAGAGGCAGCTGAATCTGTCAGCTACACTAAACACTGGGATTCTCAGGCAGCTTCAGGATTTTTTAGTTCATTTCTCTTGTGAGAGCTCTCCACATTTAGTCACAGCTTTATATTATGATTTGTACACCACAGTTATCAGGCGTGACGTTTGTACCCACCCTTCAAAACTGACACAAATCTCTCCTAAAACCTGGCTTAAAGACCCAATGGTTGCCACATTGCTTATTAAAACTACATTTCACTATAGCTGTTGTGAGAAGACATTTAGAAAGACACAGGTTCAAAGATCTGCACTCGTCATATGGAGCCTGGTCCCAACAACACCGACCAATTCTGCCAACAGAGAAAACCTAATATGTGGTAGTTCAGGCAGCAGAATTCTGCCTTGTGTGCACAGAACCCTGTGGAGACATTCCACACCTCAGGAATACTCCCAAGCAAGACCCACAGTGCACTATACAGCATTATACAGTAGCCCTTAACAAAGACAAAGGAAAATGCTGGAAGACCTAACCTTGACACAACTCACCATGATCTGCCTTTCTTTTGGACTATCACATAAAGATATATTAGTACAGAGAGAAAATGTAGTTCTCCTATGTAGCACTCCTATTTTTGGCCAGGCTCCTGAGCAGAGACAGAAAAATAAATAAAAAATTAGTGGTTGGGGTTGGAGGTATTAATCCAATGTTGCAACTCTCAATAGCTTAGGCTCTTCATATCCATGCACAAGCAAGAGCACAACAATGGCCACAGGAGGCTGGACTCAGGGCTGACTTATGTCCTGCTCTCCATCCCAAAGCATACACTGTGGAGACTCAGCTCATTCAGAGGACAGAACAGACCATTAGAGGCTGAGCCCATCTGAGTCTAAGGAGCCCTGGCTGTGATCTCAGGTACGCAGAACTGAACATATGTCCCTTTTCCCTGTCTGTCTGAGGAGTGACTAAGCTTAGTATGAAATGAGGAAATGTCACACTTCCCACAGAGCTGAATGACAGGAGGATCCAACCTTTTCGTTGCACCAGATTGTGATGAGCTTTAAGGCAACATCTTGGTAATAAATGTTAAAAGCATTGCCAAGATGTGGTGCCTGCAGACCAGGACTTAGAGAAAACAGAGTATGGGAAAAGTGACAACCTGCAAAGGGTTGTCAGGATGTCTCTGGTCTGACGTGCTTCTCCATTAGCCCAAAGCAGAGTTTGAACTTGCTTTGAAATCAGGTGACAAACCACTCCTGGAGCCAATGGCATGGGGTAACACCCCGGCCCCTGATGCATTACAAATTAAATCAGCAGACCTAATTTGATCATCAGGTCAGCCTATCTGGCCTTGAATGTGTGCTAGATGTCAAGATGTCAACTTTACAGGAATTTACCTCAGAAGCTAAGTGCTGCCTGCACCTTTCATGAGTGGATTAGGGCAGTAATCCATCCTCCACACTTAACTGATTTCATCACTGCATACCAAAACACCCTCCTTTCCTCCATTCTGTTCCTGACCATCTTTTCTGCTAACCAGTGTCCGTGGTGAAGAAACTGAAGATTGTGCTGGACTTTTAATTCCCATACCAACAATACAGAAGTATCTGATAACAAGAGAATAATCAGAAACTGACATGAAAGAAAGATCAATTTACTATAAATACAGCTTCAAATGAGATAAATATACAAATACTAAATTAATTTTATAAAGAGAAAGCATGCAGATAAAAAGCTGCATTTATAGTCAAAGAAATTTTATTCCCCTAATTATGTATTCATGAGGTGAAAGTGAAGACAGTGTCTGAACGTGACCTAAGTACTTAACTTCAACTCAGAACTGTGTAATTAACTATGTTAATTATGGTCATGCCAAGACAAGGTTAGGCACAGCTGGAGACAGAAAGTATGTTCTAGTAATTGAGAGATTACCCCCCAATAAAAGACAAACAAATAAACCCTGCCAAGTTACAGTGCGTATTTAAATTTTCCATGAGTATGTTTTATCTTCCTTCTGTGACGTTATTCCCCCTGTAGTTTTAGTTTATGAGACAAGGGTATTTTATCTTAAGAGGAAGTGCTAAACAGCTTTACTTCAAATACTGCTGTTACTCTGCCACCATGGTTTTAGTCTGTTTCTGTCATCTGAAGCATGCTAGTTCATTCTCAAAACAAAATAAGAGAATGGGAAGTTAAGTTGGGACAACATTTCCCTTTTCAAAACATGCTCGCATTTTTATTTGTCATATGAAACCCAGGAACTGTATGCTTTTTCCTTCAAAAAAATAGGAGAGGGTAAGTAGTATGATAATCAGTATTTTGGAGAAAATACTGATCAGAGAAATCTCTAATTATGTACAAACTAAGAACAACTCTATAAAGGCTTGAGGTTACTTTGCATGACTCCACAACAAAAATTATTCAGTAATAATAATATAGTAATGATAGTAATAAAGTAGCTCTCATTTGGAATAAAGAAACCTTAAAATATTCTCCAGGTAAAAAATAATCTAAGATCTTCCAGAATTTCCAGTTTATGGGAGCTTCTTCAGGATCTTTTTGGACTTAGGTTTCTCCTCATCTGTATTAAGAGAGAAGCTTAACAATTGCAGTGGCTAATGCACCAGTAAGACACAGCAAATAAAACTCCAGGATCTGGGACATAAATTCTTGAATCAACCTTTCCCACTACTGCAGCTCCAGTGGTGGGTCTTTTTCTGAAAGAGTACTTATTATGATCGCCATCTGCTTTTGGCAACAGCATATTCAAAGACAAGGGCAGTCAGCATGAGTCATTAACCAAATTGCTCTTGAATATATGTACACTGAACACCCACAGGCCAAATTACAAAGAAACAGCCAATATATCACTTGTTCTAATTTAGTGTAACATAATAGCAGAAAGATTTGCAGGGTGGGAATATCTCATGGTGAAAAACAAGTTTTAAAAGATTGGTGACAGATGACTATACATGAAATCGAAAGTAATAAATACAGGTTTTAGCTTTAAGAATCAGATGCTGAATTATCTGTGACACAGCATTCCCACCTTCCTAAAAAGACTGTGTTTAGTAATTTGCCAGAGCTACATAGTGTCCTGTCAACACTCATCTGAAGGAAGCGTGCTTTCTATTCTATGCTCATAAAATCATAAACTTGTAGCATCATAGATTAGTTTCAGTTGGAAGGGACCTTCAAAGTTCATCTAGTCCAACTCCCCTGCAATAAGTAGGGACATCTGCAACTAGATCAGGTTTCCCAGAGCCCCTTCCAATTTGACCTTGAATGTGTCCAGTGATGGGGCATCAACCACCTCTCTGGGCAATCTGTTCAGGTGTTTCACTCTCTCCAACTGTTGGGGTTTGGGTGTT
>VZTR01025738.1:6627-16861 GCA_013400775.1 Chaetops frenatus
GTGCCGGAGGGTGGGTGGCCCCGCGGTCAGGGTCCTGTTTCACCCCCGTGTCCCTGTTTTCCAGCAGCGCCCCGGGATGCCCCCCGGGAGCAGGATGCCCATGGCAGGGCTGCAGGTGGGACCCCCGGGAGCCCCCCCGTATGGAGCAGCCACCCCGCTGAGGCCCGGCCTGCCCCAGGCTATGATGGATCCCTTCAGGAAGCGCCTGCTGACTCCCCAGGCACAGCCACCCATGGCCACCCCCAGGAGAGGGTAAGGGCTGGGATGTCACATCCTGGAGGGATTCCCTGGGGAGGGCTGGGGCTCCTGCTGGCTCCCAGCTGCACTTTGTAAAATCATGGAACCGGTGGGGTGGAAGGACCACCCAACATGGGCAGGGCACCTTCCACTATCCCAGGTTGCTCCAAGCCCTGTCCTCGAATATTCCCAGGACTACCACACTAATCCATGCTGACAGGAAGCTGCGTCCCTGCTTCCCAATGAATCCAGCTTGTTTCAGCTTGTGTTTTCCATCTGAAGTGCAGCCAGGAGCTGCTCTGTTCAAACCAGGCACAATAGTTCAGTCCCAACAGGATCTGCTGGGAAACTTCTCCGGAGCACAGGAGAGCCTTGTTCTGGAAATACCTGTAAATAATATCTAATATAAATGTAGATACCAACAAGATCTCACTGCAGATACAGAGCTGTAAAGAGATGGATGTAATTCCATTCAGGACAGGGATCCCAGGGCTGTGTCCAGTCAGTGTTTGACTCTCCTTAAGACCCCAAAGCCTTTCCAGGACCCACTCAAGTGTGTCACAAGTGTCACATCATGCAGAGTGCCACAGCTCCTGTCCTGCTGCAGAGGGGGGGACCAGCAGGGTTCTCCTCCAGCCTGGCACCTGCCAGAGCTCAGGAATGGGATGTTTTGGGACGTGGGCAGAGATCCCTCAGTTTGCAGCTTCCCCTTGCTCTGATCTCCACACCAGGAAACAAAGAGAAGTGCAGGATGGGGCTGGCAGATTTTAGGGATGCTTCCTGGAGCTGCCGTCAGGGCAGGACTCTGGGCTCTGCCAGCAGCTCCTTGGTGGTTCACAGCCTTGCTGATCCCTCTCCATGAAACCTTTTTGACTCCCTGAATCTCTGGGCAGGATCCCTTGGTGCTCATGGATGCTCAGCTCCCATTCCCTTCCCTGGCAGCTCCGTTGGCTTCCTGATACCTCCCGGAGCATCCCAGCACTGGGAGCTGGGGACTGGGGACAGGGAGCAGCCTGGCACCCACAGGGACATCAGAGCTATCCCAGGCTGGGGATGGGATCTGGGATCAGCCAGGCTCAGCTGCCTGGGCATTCCCTGCTCCCAGCCAGAGGATCAAGGGATTAGGAGCTGCCAGCTGCTCTAGGGTGTCCAGACCCTGCGAGCAGGAGGGCTTGGATGGGGCAGGAATTGCTCAAAGCAGGGCTCTGACCTCTCCTTGAGTGTCCTCCTGGAGCATCCGGTGTCCTGTGATCCTGCTGCTCCATGTGCAGCTGGAGAAACAGGAATTCCCTGTGCTGCTGGACTCTGCTCCATCTCCCGTGCAGGAAAAAAGGAGGAGAGAATTCCCTGCTGTGCCCAGGCTCAGCAGGAGCTCGCTGGGCACTGGGATGGGCTCGGGATGATGGGAATCTGCCGTGGGCAGGACTGAATCCAGCTGAGCTGGATTTTCCCAGGATTTCGGCTCCACCACAGCAGGGTTTGGTTTGAGCTGGGTTTAAGGGAGTTCCTGGCACTGGCTTTGGTTTGAAGCACTGGGAGGATGAGATGGCTGCTTCCAGAGAGGAAATTTGGAAATTCTGTCCTGCAGCCCTGGCTTTGCCTTGTTTTCACCTCCCCTTGCTCCAGGATTTCCTGGATTTCCTTCCCTGGTGTCCGGCTCCAACATCCAACACCTTTGCCCAGGAATATCCTGAGTTGGAAGGGACTCCCAAGGATCGTCCAGTCCCACTGCTGGCCCTGCCCAGACCCCCCAACAATCCCAGCCTGTGCATCCCTGGGTGTCCAAAGGCTCCTGGAGCTCTGGCAGCCTCGGGGCTGGGACCATTCCCTGGGGAGCCTGGGCAGTGCCCAGCACCCTCTGGGGGAAGAAGCTTTCCCAAAATCCATCCCCACAGCGGGCAGGCAGCAGGATGTCCTGTGGGAGCTGTAATTTTTCCCTGTGTCCCTGCTTCCCAGGGTGAAGAGGAGGAAGATGGCTGACAAGGTGCTGCCACAGAGGGTGAGTGTCACCTCAGCCCGGGGTACAGAGCTGAGCTGCTGCTGTGGCAGGTCCCCACAAAGGGAGGATCTCCCTGAGTTCTTTCCTGCCCACTGGGAATTTCTGTTCAATCCCAAACCACCCTGAAATGTTTCTGTCTCTCCCGCTGACGTGGCAGGAGAGGGTTGGGGTGGGTTAAGTTGGACTCTGAGCAAGCAAGGAGCAGGAGTGGGGTGGGGTGGAGATCTTAGGAGGTCCCTCAGAGTCCCTCTTGAGATTCCAGGGTTTCATTCCATGCTGGGACACCAGGAATGCTGCTGGAAACAGCAACAGGCTCCAGACTGCTTTGGGCAGAGCTTTACAGCGCTCCAGTCTAGGTTTAAAATAAGAACTAGGTGCTGGACTCGTCACCTGGTGTCCCCCTGGCTGCTGGGGCTGTGGTGGGATCCAGCCCATCCCAGCACAGCGGGATTGACCATTCCTGTGTCCAGATCCGGGAGCTGGTCCCAGAATCCCAGGCCTACATGGACCTCCTGGCCTTCGAGCGCAAGCTGGACCAAACCATTGCTCGGAAGAGGATGGAGATCCAGGAGGCCATCAAGAAACCCCTGACAGTGAGTGGGGGGCTGCTGGGGGGGCTGGGAATCATGGATTCATGGGATCCTTAAGGTTGGAAAAATCCTCTAAGGTCATCAAGTCCAACCATCACACTAAGCCATGGCCCCAGGTGGAATATCCACACATTCCTGGGACACTTCCAGGGATGAGGCATTCCACCTCTGCCCAAGGCAGCCCATTCCAATGTTTTACAACTCTTTCTGTGGATACATTTTCCCCAATATCCAATATAAACCTCCCCTGAGGCCCTTTCCTCTCATCCTGATGTGGAAATGTGTGCTGCAGTCCCCTCTCACTCCATCCATCCCTCTCTCTGTTCCCGTTCCACAGCAAAAGCGGAAGCTCAGGATTTACATCTCCAACACCTTCACCCCGGCCAAGGAGGAAGGAGAGGGAGGGGAGCGTGTGGCCTCCTGGGAGCTCCGTGTGGAGGGGAAACTGCTGGAGGATGTGAGGGTCCAGCAGGGATGGGGGAAGGAACTCTGGTCCATCAAGAGCATCCGGGAGGGAGGGATGGACATCTCTGGTCCACCAGGGTCCAGGAGGGATGGAGTGGTGGTGGTGAGAGGAGCTGGTCCATAGGGATCATCTGGGAGGGATGAGGAGGTGCTGGTGGGAGGACTCTGGTCCATGAGGACCCAGGGAAGGGATAAATGATGGTGGGAGGAGGTCCATAACAATCCAAAGTGGATGAGGAGGTGGTGGGAACTCTGGTCCATAAAGGTCCAGGAGGGAGGGAGTAATGGTGGTAGGAGGAGCTGGTCCATGAGGAGCATCCAGGAGGGATGAGGATGTTCTGGGAGCACTGGTGCAGTGCTGAGAGCTCAGCTGGGGCTGGATTTGGAATCAGGAGTCTCTGCTGCCCTGTCTGCAGCCCAGCAAGCAGAAGAGGAAGTTCTCCTCCTTCTTCAAGAGCCTCGTGATCGAGCTGGACAAGGAGCTCTATGGGCCGGACAATCACCTGGTGGAGGTGAAGTGGGAAGGGATCCCGGTGGGAAATGGGGATGTGGCTCTGCTGCTCTCCCTCTGGATGTTCCCCAGCCCATGGTTGTAATCCCAATGGGAAATGGGGACATGGCCCTACTGCTCCCCCTCTGGATGCTCAGCTCCCAGCCCAGGGCATGAGCACACTTTTGGGGCTGGGGGCAGTGCCAAGACCTCCATGGGGACCACGGTCTCCTGCTTTCCCAGCATTTTCTGCCCTGGCTCAGTTCAGCTCTGACTCCACACACCCCTAGTCCTCAGCCAGAGCTGGAGTTGTGGGGTGTGCTGGGCAGGGACGGGGCTCCAGAGGCAGCTCCTCCCCCCAGCCTGGCACAGAGGGGTCCCCACATGGATGCTGATCCCACAGGGGGCTCATCCCAGTGCCCTGTGGGAAGGATTTGCCCTCCTGCCTGTCCCTGAGCTGGAGGGTCCTTGGGGGGTTTAAGCAATACCTGGGAGAGGGCTCAGACGTTTTTTGGGTGTTCCTGCCTGGAGCTCTCCTTGCACCCAGCTCAAGCTTTTCCATTGGGAGATTCTGTGGAGAGGTTGAATCCCCTTCAGGGGGCTTGGGAGCAGCTCTGATGCACATTCCCTGCAGGATTGTTCCAGAAGCTGTGGGAGCCCTGGACACCGAGCACTTGGGGCTGGAACTGCCCCAGTCCATCCCAGTGCTGGATCACATCCTGGGATGGGATGGACTGGGAGGGCTCTGAGCTGCCACCACTGGGATCAGAAGCTGCCAGGGGATGCCCCAGGCTGTGTGGCTGTGCCACACCCTGCCCAGAGCCCCAGCCCAGCTGTGCAGACACAGACCCTGCTGGCAGGTGGCTGCCACGGCCTTGGCCTGAGCAGTGTCCCCGTTGTCCCTCGCAGTGGCACCGCATGCCCACAACCCAAGAGACCGACGGCTTCCAGGTGAAGCGTCCCGGGGATGTCAATGTAAAGTGCACCCTGCTGCTCATGCTGGACCACCAGGTATGGCCTGGGGCCATCTAGGGGGCACCCAGGGGTGAGCATGGGCCGGGACAGGGCTTTGGGTGAAGGTTTGGGGATGCAGGGATCAAAAGGAGCACAGGGAGCTCTGGGCATGGACCTGCAGTGACACAGGAGCTGTGCGGGACACTCCAGAAGGCCAAACAGACCCCTTCCCCCACCCGTCTCTCCTTTGGGCAGCAGGAGGAATTTCTCCATGGAGAGTTAAAAACTGGGACAGGCTGCCCAGGGGGTGGTGGAGTCCCCATCCCTCCCAGGAACAGCTGGGCACTCGGTGCTCAGGGCTGGGGGCCAGGACGGGGAGGGGCCAGGGCTCTGCTCCGGGAGGGCTTTTCCCATGGCTGGTTCCATGGCTGACCCTGCTGTCCCCACAGCCCCCTCAGTACAAGCTGGACCCGCGGCTGGCCCGGCTGCTGGGGGTGCACACCCAGACCAGGGCCAGCATCATGCAGGCCCTGTGGCTCTACATCAAACACAACAAACTGCAGGACAGCCACGAGAAGGAGTTCATCAACTGCAACCGCTACTTCCGCCAGGTACCTGCTCGTTCCCACCTCATCTGGCTGGGAAAAGCCTCTCCCGGCTCCCATAGCCCCTCCAGGCTCTGCTTGTGTCGCTTCCCTGGGCTCTGGCTTGCAGCACCAGCTTGGGGATGCCCCACCTGGCTGCACAGGTGAGGGGAGGCCCTGGCCATGGGTGCCAAAGGCTTTGCTTTGCCCCTTAGATCTTCAACTGTGTCCGCATGCGCTTCTCCGAGATCCCCATGAAACTGGCAGGGCTCCTGCAGCACCCAGACCCCATCATCATCAACCACACCATCAGGTGGGGGCAGGGCAGGGACACTGTCCTGGGGGCTCTGTGGGCCGGGCAGTGTCTTCAGGGCTGAAGGGGTTTCATGGGATGGCGAGTGTCTCCAGGACTGGGGGTGCCCCATGGGTGGGCAGTGATCCAGGCAGTGTCCCCAGGAGTGTGGGGTTCCATGGGCTTTAGGGGCAGGAGGCTTTGAGGTCTCCAGCCTGAAGGACCAGCACAAGTCACCCGGGAGGGGAAGAACCGGCAGATTTGGGGCTGCTTGGGGCACTGGTGTTGCTGTCGGGATCCATCCAGCCCCACCCCGTTCCCCCAGTGTGGACCCCAATGACCAGAAGAAGACGGCCTGCTACGACATCGATGTGGAGGTGGACGATCCCCTCAAAGCCCAGATGAGCAATTTCCTGGCCTCCACCACCAACCAGCAGGAAATTGCCTCCCTGGATGCCAAGGTGGGAGGGGACACTGCCAGGGGACAGCCTTGCAGCCTGGGGGGCACAGCTCCTCTGACCCCTGTCACCTCCCCAGATCCACGAGACCATCGAGTCCATCAACCAGCTGAAGACACAGAGGGATTTCATGCTGAGCTTCAGCAACAACCCCCAGGATTTCATCCAGGAATGGATCAAATCCCAGAGGAGGGACCTCAAGGTAAAAGGGAACAATTTCTGAGAGGTTTAGGTTGGATATTGGGAAAAATTTCTTTATGGAAGTGGGTGTCCAGCCGTGGCACAGCTGCCCAGGGCAGTGGTGGAGCCCCCATCCCTGGAGGTGTTCAAAACCATGGATGCGGCCCTTGGGGGACAGGGGGTCAATGGTGAACATGGTGGTGGTGTTGGGGGAAGGGTTGACAATTTCATGATTCTGAAGCCCTGGGGATGGGCAGAGTAAGGGGCTGGGAGGGGTCTGAGTCCATCCCAGAGCTCAGGGAGGGGCAGAGAAGGGTCTGGGTCCCTCCTGGGGCTCACTCCCTGTGCCCCGCCCCGTTTCTGTCAGATTATCACGGATGTGATCGGGAACCCCGAGGAGGAGCGGCGGGCGGAGTTTTACCAACAGCCCTGGGCGCAGGAGGCCGTGGGCAGACACATCTTTGCCAAGGTGAGCTCGGGGGCGGGGACGGGCTGGGAACGGCAGCGACAGAGCCGTGGGACCTCGGGCAGTGTCCCTGTCCCTGTCCCTCCGTGACCGCCGCGGTGTTGCCAGGTCCAGCAGCGCCGGCAGGAACTGGAACAAGTGCTCGGGATCCGCCTCACTTAGGGCGGGCGGGGCCCGGGGGCCGCTCCCGCCCCACTGCCCGAACCCGACGGTACCGACTGGAAGCCACAGCACTTGCACAAACCCGATGTGCCTGGAGGGATGGGAGCCCCCCGGCCCCCCTGGGCTCCCCCGGGCTCCCGGGGCCGAGCACAGCGGGGTCCCCGCTCCCCCCAAGCCCCCACAGCGCCTCCTCCGCTTTGCATCGCGCCCCTCCCCGAGCAGCCCGCGCGGCTTTCCTGCTCCCAAAAATCCTCCGGGAGCCGGGAAGCGCTGCCCGTACCCGGGGGGAGGAGCTGCCAGCCCCACCCCGAGCCCAGCAGGCCCCACCCTGCCCCTCTTCAACCAAAGTTCGTCATTCCAAACGCCAGCTCCCCCTGGCCCCCGACGTTTTGCACTATTTTTGTGAACAGGTTTTATATAAAAAAAAATACGAAAAACAAAAAGGCAGTGTTTTGTACAGTGGGTTTGTATTTGATTAATTACTTAATATATTGATTGAGTTATTCTTCCTGCTCTGGGCTGTGCAGGGGCTCGTGGGGGCTCCCAGGGCTGCTCTGGGGATATGGAACTGAGAGTTGGGGTTCAGTTTGTGACAATCAGTTTATTCCTTCCCTACCTCCTGCTGTTTTCCATAATTCCATAATTAACCACTTGTCTTGACAAAGTTTGGGGAGCAGGAGGGTGGCTCTGCCCCAGGAGCCTGCAGCCAGTGGGGGCACGGGGCCACCAAGAACGGGAGATAGTGGGGAGGAGGGAGGGGACTACGGGGACAGTGCCACCACTGCCACCCCCACTGAAGTGCCTTGGCCCCCCCCAGGCTCCCGAGGTTGGTGGGGGGCGTTTACAGATTCCCAGGGTTGGGCTCAGGGGTGCCTGCTCTGTCTCTTGTGTAACCAGTTTTTGTCTATTTTGGATCTTTTCTAATAAAAGCAGTTAGCAGCAGCTCTGTGGGGTGTGTGCTGTGTCCTGCAGCCCCCACTCCCATCCCCAAATCAGCCCACAACTCAGCACCCAGGCCTGGCTACAGCAGCTCTTTATTGACAGCACAGAAGGAGCAGCTCAAGCCTCACCATTACTTCCACAGCTTCTTGATGGACATGTTCTTCTCACTGTCCTTCTGCATCACCTGGGGGAGTGGGGACAGGGATGGCTCCAACATTCAGTACCCAAATTGGGTGGTAATGACCCCAAAAACACCCCCAAGGCCAAGTTTTAGCCCTGCACGGGGAAGGCTCAGTAGCCTTTCTGTCCAGCCAGGCTCTGTGTCCCAGCAGCCTCCCCGTGTCACTCACATGGTGACAACCCCCTTGTTTGTGCCCCTCCACCCCCCTGCAGCTCCCAGCTCCTGGCAAACACCACCCAGGACACGCTGTGCCTCTACCACCCCCACTATCACCTCTGCCCCGGCACCCACCTTGGCCACAGCCATCTCAAAGTCCTCCTGTGTGACGTGCACCCTCCTCTCCCTCAGCGCGTACATCCCTGCCTCTGTGCACACACCCTGAGGGGAGGGGACAGGGACGTCAGCCAGATCCCCCCAGTGCCAGCCCCGTGTCCCCAGAGTCCCCAGCTCACCTTCACCTCAGCCCCCGAGGCCCCGGGCATCAGCTCCGCAATTTTCCGCAGGTTGATGCCCCGGGTCAGGTTCATCTTCCGGGAGTGGATCTTGAGGATGTCGAGGCGGGCCTGGAGCAGGGGCACAGGGAGGGTTGGAGCCCAGGAATGGCTCCCAGGGAAGGGTAGGGACAGCAGGGATAGGGCCAGCCGGGGGTGGCTCCAGTACCTCCTCGTTGGGAGGGGGGAACTCGATTTTCCTGTCGATGCGGCCGGGGCGCAGCAGAGCCGAGTCCAGGATGTCGATCCTGTTGGTGGCCATGATCACCTGCACGAGGTGGGGGTGAGGACAACAGCTGTAACCACCCCAGGCACTGCGGGGCTGGCAGGGCCCCGGGCAGGGCTGGCCCCTCTACCTTGATGTTCTTGGTGGCCTCGAAGCCGTCGAGCTGGTTGAGGAGCTCGAGCATTGTGCGCTGCACCTCGCTGTCCCCGCCCGAGCCGCCCTCCAGGCGGGACGAGCCGATGGAGTCGATCTCATCCATGAAGATGATGGAGGGCGCGTGTTCCCGGGCCATCACAAACAGCTCCCGCACCATGCGGGCCCCTGGGGGGCCCAGGGCTCAGCCTGGCCCTGAGGTCACCCAGCCCCGAGGTGCCCCAGAGCCACCCCCCGCCCCATTACCTTCCCCGATGAATTTCTGCACGAGCTCGGAGCCGGACACGCGGATGAAGGTGCAGTCGGTGTGATGGGCCACGGCCCTGGCCAGCAGGGTCTTCCCTGTGCCAGGGGGGCCGTAGAGCAGCACCCCCTGGAACGGCCACACAACCCCTCAGAGCCTGGCTGGGGACACGGGGACAGCCCCGGGATCCCCCAGAGCTGCACTTGCCTTGGGCTGGGCGATGCCCAGCGCCTCGAAGAGCTCTGGGTGTTTCACAGGCAGCTCGATGACCTCCTTGATCTCCTTGATCTGCTTGTCCAGGCCCCCGATCATCTCGTAGGTGGAGTCTGGCACCTTCTCCACCATCATCAGGGACACGAGCGGGTCCACCTTGTTGGGCAGGATCTTGTGCAGCGTGTAGCTGTCGTTGCGCAGGGCCACGCGGCAGTTGGGGGTCACCTGTGGGGACAGCATGGGGGGCTGGGTGCTCTGCCAGGCCATGGGGACCCCCTGCAGCCCCAGGGGTGACTCACGTCATTGATGTCGATGTTCTTGTCCACATCCACCACAAACTTCCCCTCCGGGTGCACCTGGAAAGGAGCAAACACCCCCAGGAGTTGTTTCCCCAGGAATTCCCTGCTGAGGGACATCCCTGTGGCCTGGGAGGAGCAGCAGCCAGGAGCTCCAACCCCACTGGACACCCCAGGGCAGCCCCAGGCCCTGCAGAGCCATCCCAAGGAGCTCCCACTCCAGGCCCCTGAGCTGTCACATCCCACATGGGGACACAGCTGGGTCCCCCAGCCTGGTCACCCTGGGGCAGCTCAGCCTCCTACCTTGACCAGCACCTTCTTCTTGTCCATGGCTCTCACCACCTCTCCCACGTAGGAGCCCTGCTCCTGCAGCAGCTGCAGCTCCTCACGCAGCAGCCGCACTGGGCCAGGGCCAGAGACAGGGACAGATCAGCACTGGCCCCGGGGGCTGGAGCCCCCCCAGCCCAGCCCAGCTCAGAGCCCCCCCAGCCCAGCTCGGAGCCCCGCAAAGCCCAGCTCAGAGCCCCCCAAAGCCCAGCTCAGAGCCCCCCAGAGCCCAGCTCAGAGCCCCCAGCCAAGCCCAGCTCAGAGCCCCCAGCCAAGCCCAGCTC
>VZTR01025738.1:17417-47057 GCA_013400775.1 Chaetops frenatus
AGCCAAAGCCCCCCAGAGCCCAGCTCGGAGCCCCCCAGAGCCCAGCTCGGAGCCCCCAGCCAAAGCCCCAGGTGAGAAGGAGCAGGAGGAGCTCCAGGCCCCACCCTTGGCATTGAGCTCGTTCCTCTGCGCCTGCAGCCGCCGCAGGTTCTGGCTCTTCTCATTCACGATGAGCTGAAAGAAAGGCTTTGCTGTGGGGGCTGTGCTGGGCCCCCCACCCCCAGCACCACGGCATAGAATCATGGAATGCTTCAGATTAGAAAAGACTTTAAATCCCATCCCATTTCAGCCCCAGGCATGGCAGGGACACCTCCCACTGTCCCAGGCTGCTCCCAGCCCCAGTGTCCAGCCTGGCCTTGGGCACTGCCAGGGATCCAGGGGCAGCCACAGCTTCTCTGGGCACCCTGTGCCAGGGCCTGCCCACCCTCCCAGCCAGGAATTCCTTCCCAATATCCCATCCATCCCTGCCCTCTGGCAGCTGGGACAGGGACCTGGATGGGAACAGCCCCTCACCCAGGGCAGCAGAGTCCCCAGCTCTGAGTTCAGCCCCACCTCGTGCCCCCGGAGCCCACAGGGAGGGTCCTGCCCGCTGACAGCCCCGGGACAGGGGCAGGGACACGGCCACAGCAGCCCGGCTGCCGGCACAGTGACGCGGGCCCGGTGTCCCCTGCAGCTGCGCTCACCTGCAGCTCCTCGATCTTGGACAGGTAATACTGCCGGAGCCCCGAGCCGCCCTTGCCATCGTCCAGCTCCATCTGCGACAACAGAGCTCAGCGGCCGCCGGCACCCCCGCAGCCCCGCCGGGCCCCAGCTCCCCCATCCCCACCCCCGCGCCGGGTCCCGGGCCCTCTTCTCCCTCCTCCCGCGCCCTGTCCCAGTCCCCAATCGCCTCTCCCGTTCCGGGTCCCCCGTGTCTCTCTCCCTCCCCCTCGCTCCCTTCCCGACACCCCCAAGCCGAGTCCTGGGTCCCCCGTGTCCCTCTCTCCCAGCGGTGCCACAGCAGCCCCAGCTCCCGTTCCCCTGCGAGACCCCCGGTCTCGACCCCGACCCCGATCCCGTCCCGCCTACTTCCCGAGACCCGCCGAGTCACGGCGCTGCCAGGCCCCGAGCAGCCCCGGCCGCAGCAGAGCCCGGGGCAGCACGGAGCGCCCCGAGTCCCTCCCTGGGCCCCGCCGGTTCATTCCCAGCCCGGTCCCAGCGCGGTCCCGGCCCAGCCGCACCTGCTCGGGCCCGTCCAGCGCCATCTTCTCCACCGGCATCGGACCCCAACAAAGATGGCGGCCGCCGGCTTCCGCTGCCCGGCACCTGCGCGCCCGGCGTGATGGCGTCACTTCCTCGGCAAAAAAGCACACCCTCCGGCTGGCTGCAGTGCGCATGTGCAACAGTGGTCACTCGTGTCGGGACTCCGCCGCCATCTTGGCACGGTCAAAGGTGATGTCTCGGTGTGGGGAGGCACCGGAGGGGAAGGACAGGGTTGTGATCTCCCCTGAACGGACCCGTTACTGCTTTCTGCACCTCCGAGGGGACCTTTGTCCCTCCTTTTCTTCCGCCCGCTGCCCGCGGCCGAGGTGCGCCACTCCTAAAATGGCGGCCAGAGCAGGAGGAAGCGGAAGTTGGCCGGCTCGCGCGGGGCACGCCGGGAAGGCGGTGTGGGCACGCGGCGGGACCGGAATCGGGATCAGGATCGGGATCGGGATCGGGATCAGGATCGGGTTCGGGATCGGGATCAGGATCAGGATCGGGATCGGGATCGGGATCAGGATCGGGGTCGGGATCGGGATCCGGGTCAGGAGCTGGATCGGGATCGAGATCGTGTCGGTGTCCCGGGGGCCGCGGCTCGGGCTGGGGAAGGGGGTACGGGAGTTTCAGGGCCGGGGTGGGTCGGAGGCCTGAGGGGAGAACAGCGGGGCCGGGATGTGCCTCGGGGCAGAGGGGTGCAGGCGGGCCTGAGGGGGCAGTGAGGGGACACTGAGGGGACAGGGAAGGAGGAGCTGGGAAGGCCATTGAGGGAGAGATGAAGAGACACAGCGGACAGTGAGAGGACACCGAGGGGGCCGGGGCTCTCCTCCTCAGCCCTGTTTGTCCCCCCAGGCCCGGGCCCTTGGCTGACAGCACATCCCAGCCCGACCGAGGGGCGCCCCGCCACCACCATGGGCAAGAAAAGCAAACTGGGCAAGAGCCGGCGGGACAAGTTCTACCACCTGGCCAAGGAGACAGGTGAGGGCCCTGCCCGGCGCCGGGGACAGGGGCTGCCGTACCTGTCACCCCGATAACCAACCCCCTGCTCCCCCCCAGGCTTCCGCTCCCGCTCCTCCTTCAAGCTGCTGCAGCTCAATCGGAAATTCCAGTTCCTGCAGAAGGCCCGGGCACTGCTGGACCTGTGTGCGGCCCCCGGCGGGTGGTGAGTGGGACAGGCCCCCCACAGTGCCACCAGCAGACCTGGGGCTGTCCCGTGGTGTGTCCTTGTCGTGTCTGTGCCCTCGATCCCAAAGCCTGGGAGCACCACCCGGGCCTGAGGGCACTCCTGGGATCCTGCTGCAGCTGTGCCCCTCTGTCTTCTCCCCAGGCTTCAGGTGGCTTCCAAATTCATGCCGGTGTCCAGCCTGATCATTGGTGAGTGATGGCGCTGGCAGGAGCTGGGGACGGTCCCTGGGTGTGACAGGGGAGGGGATCCTGGGCTGGGTGTCCTGGGAGGAGGAGGGAGTGGGTGGGGAAGCCCCCTGGGATGGGCTGGAGCCCCTTTTGAGGGGTCTTGGTGTTTTTCTTCTCCCAGGGGTGGATCTGGTGCCCATCAAGCCCATTCCCAACGTGGTGACGCTGCAGGAGGACATCACCACCGAGAAGTGCCGCCAGGTACTGTCCCACGTGTCACCTGCTGGCCTGGCCTCTGCAGGTCCCCTTTGGGGGCAGGGGGGTCACAGTGGGTGGGTTGGGGTCCTGGGTGAGGGACAAACGGGTGTCCCTGTCCCACAGGCCCTGCGCAAGGAGCTGCAGACGTGGAAGGTGGACGTGGTGCTGAACGATGGAGCGCCCAACGTGGGAGCCAGCTGGGTGCACGACGCCTACTCCCAGGGTAGGGCTGCTCAGGGGGGACAGGGGCATCTCACTGCTCTTAGGGAACTCCAGGCCCACCCAGTGCCACCCCTGCCATGGGCAGGGACACCTCCCACTGTCCCAGGCTGCTCCAAGCCCCAGTGTCCAGCCTGGCCTGGGACACTGCCAGGGATCCAGAGACAGCCACAGCTGCTCTGGGCACCCCATTCCAGCCCCTGCCCACCCTCCCAGGGAAGGGTCACTCCCTCACTCCCTCTTCTCTCCTGCTGCAGCCAACCTGACCCTCATGGCCCTGAAGTTGGCCTGTGAGTTCCTGTGCAAGGGTGGCTGGTTCATCACCAAGGTTTTCCGTTCCCGGGACTACCAACCCCTCCTGTGGATCTTCCAGCAGCTCTTCCAGAAGGTTCAGGCCACCAAGCCCCAGGCCTCCCGCAACGAGTCTGCCGAGATCTTTGTGGTGTGCCAGGGTGAGCACCCAGGGGCACCTGGAGCAGCTGGGATGGGGCTGGGAAAACCTGCTGGTGCTCTGATCCCTCCATCCCAGGAGGAATGGTTCTGATACCTCTGATGTCTCCATCCCAGGAGGAATGACTGGGATTTCTCTATCCCAGAGGACTGTCTCTCATGGCTCTGATCCCTCCCTCCCAGGTTATCAGGCTCCAAGCAAAATTGACAGCAAGTTCTTTGATCCCAAATATGCCTTCAAGGACGTGGAGGTTCCCACCAAGTCTGTCAGTGAGCTGGTCAGCAAAAAGAAGCCCAAGGTATAAGCAAGGCCAGGCATAAATGAGATTGGGCCTGAAGAGGTTGTAATAGTTAAAATTGTTCAGGAAAATTCAAGATTTTGGGATGGGAAGTGTTGGAAGAACCAGTTTAGGGGAGGTTTGGAGCCCTAAAGTCACTGCAGCACTCAAGTGGGGATTGTGAGGCTGGGGCTGGGTCAGTTAAACCCACAGGGGTTGGGCACGGGGTTTGTGACTCTCCGAGGTGGCTTTAGGACAGAAAATCTGTGTCACTTGGCCTCAGCTGAGCACGGAGCTGACACAAACCTGTCATTGTCATCTCTAGTGTTTGAGGTGGCTCTGGGTGCTGCTGCTGGGCTGGGTGATTTGTCCTAGCTCGGGCTGGGGTTGGAAATGATTTCTAAGGTCCTCAAGTACAAACCATAGACATGTTTGGGTAGGCACTGCAGCAAGGCACGAGTTAGGGGACCCCATCCACCATTCAGGGCTGGTGGCAGCTGCCTGTCTGTCCCCTGTCCTGGCCACCACAGCCCCTTCTCCCCCCAGGCTGAAGGCTACGCTGAAGGTGACACCACCCTGTACCACCGCTTCACCCTCATGGACTTCCTCAAGTGTTCCAACCCCGTGGACTTCCTCTCCAAGGCCAATGAGGTGTGTGTCTGGAAGGACTCCCTGTCCCTGTCCCTGTCCTGTGGAGGGGAGGCTGGGATTTAAATCCCTTCCCCTGTACCAGATCACGCTGGGAGACGGGGAGCTGGAGAATCACAGCTCCACCACGGAGGAGCTGCGCCAGTGCTGCAGAGACATCCGAGTGCTGGGCCGCAAGGAGCTCAGGTGCTGGGGGGCACTGGGGCAGCCACACCCCCCAGCTGGGCCTGCTGACTGCCCCTAACAGCTGCCAACCCACCCAGGGCCCTGCTGAACTGGAGGACAAAGCTGCGGCGGTTCCTGGCCAAGAAGCTGAAGGAGCAGGCGAAGGAGTTGGATATTGAGTAGGACCAGGGAGCAGGGCTGTCCCCAGGCTGGGATGGGGTTGTTTCCAGCACAGCTCCTCTGAGTTACTTCCTCTTGGCAGCCTGAGCTCTGGTGAGGAGGAGGAGGGCAGGGAGGAGGAGAAGAAGGAGAAGATGGAGGCGAAAGCTGCAGCTGCTGAGGAGGCAAAGGAGGAAGAAGAGGTGGAGCTGGCCTTGGCAGAGATGAAGGTCAAGGAGCTGGCAGAGCTGAAGAGGTAGAAAGAGGAAGAGAGATGGGTCTGTAGCCGTGGGGACAGAGGGTGGCAGTGTCAGAGCCTGTCGCTCTGACAGCAGGGGGTTTGTGGGTTTGGGGTTCTTGGACTCCTCTGCTCCTCCAAGCAGCTGTTCCAGGCTGTCCCAGCACTGGGGACCCCTCACAGAGGGTGGCAGTGCTGTGGTAGGGGCTGTTTGTGTGGGGAGGAGACAGCGTGGCCTCGTTCCTTTGCCTCCTGCAGAAAGAAGAAGAAGATCCTGAAGGAGCAGCGGAAGCAACGGGAGCGTGTGGAGCTGAAGATGGACCTGCCTGGAGTGTCCATTGCTGACGATGGTGACACCAGCATGTTCTCCCTGCGGAGCATCCACAGGACCCCGGTGGGACATCGGGGACACTGGGGTGGGACAGGGCCTGGCTTGTCACTGGTGTGACCTGTGTCACTTTGTGTCACCCGTGTGACTCTAACCCGTGCTGCAGCTGCTGGATGAGCTGTCCCGGGGGGACATGGCCTCGGCTGATGCCCTGCTGGAGATCGGCCCTGGGGACGATGACATTTACGTGTCAGATCACGATGAAGAGGACGACGTGTCCCTGGCCAGTGACCTGGACCCGGAGGAGCTGCTGGAGATCGAGGCCCGGCAGCGGAAGCTGGAGCGGGAGCGGGGCGGGAAGAGGTGAGAGGGGAAAGGAGAAAGGGGAGAGGCCTCTTGGGGCAGGGGCCGCCCTGGGAGCAGCTCCAGCATCCAGCGAGGGCTGGGGACACCAATCCTGCTGCTCCATGTCACAGGGCAAAGTTTAAGCAGAAGGAAGAAGAGGAGGAGGAAGAGCAGGAAGTGGAGAATCCCCTCCTGGTGCCCCTGGAGGAGAAGTCGGTGCTGGAGGAGCGACAGACCAGCCTGTGGTTTGGGAAGGTGAGTCCTCTTTCTAGGGCAGGAATGATGGAGCAGCCTCAGTCCTAGCAGCTTCCCAGGACTGTCCTGGGGCTGAGCCCCTTCCCTGGGGCTGACCCCACCTCTCTGGGGCTGACCCTGCTGTTCCCCACCCCAGGACGCCTTCGCCGGCATTGAGGACGACGCGGACGAGGAGCTGGAGCTGGGGCAGGCCCAGATGTTGGCTGAGAGGCAGCGTGAGGCTCAGCGAGGTGAGGGGACACAGAGGGACAGCCCCACAGCCCAGTCTGGGGCACTGGGTGCCAGCCTCAGTGGGGATGCTGCCCTGAGCAGCAGCATGGAATGGTTTGGGTTGGAAAGGACCTTAAAGAGTGTCCAGTTTCAGCCCCTGCCATGGGGCGCCTCCCATTAGACCAGAGACTGTTCCTAGCCTGTGTCATTAATGAGCTGTCATTAGTGCAGTGTTAATGAGCAGAATCCCTAGAGGAGTGTTTGGGGCAGAGTCTGCCTTGGCTCTGTCTCACCCACTGGTTCCTATTCCCAGACAAAACAACAAAGGAAGGGCCCAAGAAGAAGAAGGTGGCCCAGGAGGGGGCTCCAGCCGAGCCCACTCCTGCACCAGCCACAGCCCCTGATGCCAGAGAAGCTCAGGAGGAGCAGAGCAGTGACGATGACAGCAGCAGTGAAGATGAGAGGTGAGGGCTGAGGGGGGTCTGGGTGTCCTCCCCAGCTCCACAGTCCTGGAGAGCTGAGGGACCCCAGCCCTGCCCACTCCTCTCCACAGGCCACTGGCACCAGTGGGGAGGAAGCGGGGCCGTGTCGAGCCCTGTGGCTTCGAGGTGGTGCCCATTGAGAACCCAGGTGAGTGGGGGGACATGGGATTCCCTTGGGAGGGACAGCAGATGGGGGCAGGGGCAGACCATGCTCCCCAGGGCTGGTCCCTGGCTCTTGGGCTGCTGCCATGCCAAGCTTTGCCATGTCCCACAGTGAAAAGAGTCCTGGATGCAGAGGGCCTGGCCCTTGGCTCTGTCATTGCTACCTCCAAAAAGGCCCGGCGGGACCTCATCGACGACTCCTTCAACAGGTACCGGGTTGGGGGCTGCAGGATTTGTTCCCCACCAGGGTCAGGTGAAGTGGGACCCCCATGTCCTGCTCACAGCTCGCCTGGGCCCCCCCAGGTACTCGTACAACGAGGAGGAGGGGGAGCTGCCCGAGTGGTTCACAGAGGAGGAGAGGCTGCACCGGCGCCGGCAGCTGCCCGTGGACAAGCAGACGGTTGAGGCCTATCGGCAGCGCTGGAAGGAGATCAACGCCCGCCCCATCAAGAAGGTGGCGGAGGCCAAGGCCCGCAAGAAGCGGAGGGTGAGTGGGGGGTGGGCTCCCAGGGGTGCTCTGACTCCTCTCCCAGGGCCTTAGTCATTCCTCTGGCCCCCCCATCCCTCCTCCGATATCCCCTGTCCCTCCTCTGACCCCCTGCCCCCCCGGCTGTCCCCCAGATGCTGAAGAAGCTGGAGCAGATGAAGAAGAAGGCCGAGGCCGTGGTGAGCACTGTGGACATCTCGGAGCGGGAGAAGGTGGCCCAGCTGCGCCGGTGAGTGGCCAAGCCAGGATCCAGTTCCTCCCTTTGAGGCTGGGCTGGCTGGTGGGGCCATGTCCCTGCAGCCACTGGGACAGCTCTGTGTCCCCAGCCATGCTGATCCTGGGGTGGCAAAGCCAGTGGAGGGGTGGGACCCGATGTTGTCCCAGCACTGGGTTTGGTTGTTGTCCCACCGGGACTCACTCTGGCCTTTGTCCTCCTTTTGTAGCATCTACAAGAAGGCTGGGCTGGCCAAGGAGAAGCGCCAGGTCACCTACCTGGTGGCCAAGAAGGGCGTGGGACCCCGGGTGCGGCGTCCCCCCGGTGTCAAGGGCCAGTTCAAGGTGGTTGACAGCCGCCTCAAGAAGGACGTGAGGGCTCAGAAGCGCAAAGAGCAGAAGAAGAAGCGCCACAAGTGAGGTGGGCCCAGCAAGGGACTCAGTTTAGGGCACAGGGCTGGCTCCAGTGCCCCACTGCCACCTCAGGAGCCCTGGGGACAGGGTGGCCACACCTTGCGTAGTCCGTGCCTGCTGTGACAGTGCCTCGTGCCCTCCCCTGGGCAGGGAGGGCTCATTTGGCCCCAGCGCTGCAGCCCTGACCCCCTGCCCCTGACCACAGCTCCAGTGTCACCAGTTCTGCTGGGTGACTGCCCCAGGGGAGATCACAGGAGCATCCACACCAATCCCAGCTGTCCCCAGGGAGAGTGTGGCTCTGGGGGACACCCCTGGGCCAGATTTGTCACTGAGGTGGCAGAACAGTGGTGCCTCTTCCCAGAGCGGCTGCTCAGGGACAGCAGAGTTTAACCCCAGTGTGAGGCTGCCCAGGGCCGTGTCCTGTGCCTGGGTGAGGTGAGGGACCATGTGACTGGCAGCAAGGGCACTGCTGGCTGTGTTCTGTACACCTGCTCATGCCTCAGGAGCCCACCCCTCTCAGCCCACCTGGCCTTGTCTGAAAGGGATTGACTCTCCTGACCTTCACCTCCTGCTTCAGGCCACAGCAGCCACCCTGTCCCCTCTGTCCCCACCCCCTCCTGGGGTGGGACCCTCAAGGAAAAGAAAGACCACGAGTAAAGAAGTGCTTGACTAAATGGCTTTATTTAGACCCAGGGCAGGGGCTGGGGTCCAGCAGGCCCTGGCTTCTCTCCAAAACCTGGCTGATTTGTGCTGGGATTTCAGAGTGTCCCCAACTCCCTCGTGGTGACTGGCACCGTGTCAGTGCTGGGGAGGGGGCAGGGGTGGCACTGTGGACCCCAGGGGGGATGAGGGTTGGAAGGGAAGTGCCAGGGATGTCCTGACAGGAGAGAGGAGCTCTGGGTCCCCTTTAGGTGCTGTGGGGAGGGGAGAGGCCAGAGCTGGCACCTCAGAGCCCCCATGCAGGGGTGGCAGGAGGTGGTCCCAGGTGTGCCTGTGAAGTTCCCACTGTGGCTGCTCAGCCAAGTCCAGCTTGTGGCAGGGCTGGAGGAGCCATGTGTGTCCTTGGGCCTGCTGGAGCCCCTCAGCTGCAGATCCTGGGGTTGGGAGCTGTGGCTCCATCCAGAGGGGCCCTGCTGAGGGCCAGTGGTGCTGGGAGGGTCTTTGGGCCACCTCCTGCCCCCGTGGAGGGTCGTGAGCATGGCCAGGGTGGGAGCAGAGACCCTCAGCCATCCCTGTCCTTGGCAGCTGCACGAGCTGGGGCAGGGGCCGGGGCAGGGATGGGCTGCCAGGCTCCAGGCTGAGTTAGACGTTTTCCTTCCCCTCTTCTAAATGGAATATGGGGGTCCTGTGAGAGGAGAGTCTCCACAGCCCCCCACCACCACCACCCCTGCTTGCCCCTGACCCTCTGGTTGAGCCCCTTCCCTCCGAGCTCGGTGCCCCATCCCCTGTGTGACCCCAAGGCCCTGGGTGGGGAGCTCCAGAGGGTCCCTGGAGGAAGGCCAGGGCTGATGGGGGCTGAACCCCCTCAAAGAGGCACAGCACCTCCTGCACCCCCAGCCTGGGTCACCCCCACCTGCACCCTGGGCCTTCACTGACCTCTTCCCCCACGCTCTGGCCAGCAAATCCCCAACAATCATAGCAGGACTCCAGGGTGGGCTCCTCCTTCCCCACTCCCTGCCCTCCTTCCCACGGGACTCAGCACAGCCCAGGTTGGCCCTCCAGGGTGGGTGGGTCCCCATCAGGGTCCCGAGGGTGGGGTGACCCCTGGTCTGGCAGGCTCAGCCCCTACCTGAGCTGGGGGGTGCAGTGTAGGCCACATCCACACGGTCACCTGCAATGGGAGGAGTGGTGACCACGGGCCTGGGAGGAGCTGCTCCCTTAACGAGCCAAAGCTCATCAGCAGGAGCTGGAAGCTCAGCCAGATGCCACTGAGCCCCTGGGGCTGCAGGTGTGGCAGCAGGGCCAGGGGACAGCCGTGCAGGGCTCACCTGTCTCGTAGTAGTCAAACAGGGACACGGTGGCTGGCTGGAGATTGCTCACTGGGAAGTCCTGCTGTGCTCGGAAGGAAAAGGTCTCCTCCTCCTTGCCCAGCTGTGGAGACAGCCCAAGGGGGAGGTGCAGCCACCCACCATGGGGAAACCCCCCACATCACAGGGCTCCTGCTCCTGTCCCCATCTCACCTGCTCCAGGTAGATGGTCACCTGGTCAGGCTGCACCTCCACCTTCTTCACCAGGTTCTGCCTCTTCAGCTGCAGGGACACAGCTCAGGAAGGGCCACAGCTGCTCCCTGGGTGTCCAGCACCCCGAGCAGGTGTCCCTCCATGTCCCACAGCCCCCAAGGGGCAGGGACCTGGGGGATGGGGTATCCCAGAGGGGGCCCGGGGGTCTCCTCACCTCCACCACGGATTTCTTGTCTGGGCTGTAGCCCGATGGCAACTTGGCCTCAATGACGACCATGTTGGTGGCAGGACGCTCCCCACTGTACCTGCAAGGGCAGAGCCCCGGCGTGGGCTTGGGGATTGCCTCCCCCGCTGGCTGCTGCTGTCCTCCCCAAACCCGGGACAGCCCCGTCCCTACCGTGCCCAGAGGCGGAGCAGGAACTGGGGGTTCTGTGTGCCGGGCAGCAGCTCCGTCTCCACCCGCAGCTCAAAGGCCCCCGTGCTCGGAGTGGGGGGCACATTATAGCGCAGGGTCACCTGGGGGACAGCACCGGGTGAGGCCAGCGAGGGGACAGGGCCAAGGAGCCAGAGCCCAGGCTGTACCCACCTGCACCAGGGCACAGCCCTGCCCGCGGGCTCGCAGCCCGTAGGTGCCCGGCAGCTCGGGCAGGGCCGCCTGCTGCAGCACCAGCTGGTTGCTGCTGTCCAGCACAAAGTCCTGCACTGTCCCCGTGGGCGATGTCACCGTCACCGTGAAGTCCCCGTTGCTGCCGTAGGTCAGGGCAGCGTATTTGGCCAGGGCTTGCAGGGCCACCACGGTGTCCTGTGCACAGGGACAGCAGCAGGGTCACCCCTGAGCATGGCTCCCAGGAGGGGCCAGTTTGGAGCAGCCCCTGGAGCCCAGGGCCGGTACCTGTGTGGAGGCAAAGCCCCCATAGGGGTTCTGCTGCTTGCAGAGCCAGCGGACGATCTGGGACGCTGTCCCCAGGTCAGCAGGGGACACGGAGGGCTGGGACAGGTAGGCCAGCAGGACATAGGCTGTCATCTCCACCTCAGCTGGCGCAGCCGCAGCCCAGGATGGCTCTGAGGGCTTCTGAGCCTGCCCCTTCCTCTGCCAGTAGAGCTGCCCCTCTGGGGGAGAAGGGGTGGCAGCTCAGCCCCTGCTGGGGCCCGGGCTGGGGTCCCTCCCAGAGGTGGCAGTGCCCGCAGTGCCCCTGCCTGGGCTGTACCTGCACTGACGCTGTGCTGGGCCAGGAACTGCAGCTGCACCCGCTGCTGCTCCCGCAGCCCCGCCAGCCCAAACACGTAGGCGAGCAGGGCCTGGGTGTAGGGGTTGTCCGTGGGAGAAGCCTCCAGGCACTTCAGGGCTGAGCTCACCGCCGGCTCCTGGCATGGCAGCGGAGTCAGGAGCCAGCCAAGGCCCTGGGACCCCCTCAGAGAACCCAGTCCTGCCCAGTGAGACCAGCTGTGCCCAGTTCGGGCTGCAAGGTGGGCTGAAAAGGCCAATTCTCTGTCCCAGCAGTTGTCCCCACCCCACCAGCCCCTCTGGGGACACTGGGCCTGTCCTCACCTCCGTGGGCAGCCCCAGCTCCAGCATCGCTGCCGTCACATACGCCGAGAGTGAGAGCTCATCCGAGACACCGCCCTGCGAGGGGACAGCAGGACTTGGGTCTGGCCGGGCTGTGACAGCAGCACAGGGACCCCTCCAGTGCCCAGACCACACTCTGGGTCCCCACCTGCAGGGCGTTGTTGAAGAGTGTGCCCACGCTGCGGAAGCAGCCGCTCTTCCTCTGGTGCTGCTGCAGCCACCTCAGTGCATCCGTGATGTGCCGCTCCTCGATGGCCACGTAGGCTCGGGCCTGCCCGAAGGACTTGAGCACAAACGCTGTCAGCCTGGAGCCAGGGGGACATCAGAGGGCTTGTGGTCAGTGCTGGGGTTCCCTGGGTGGCAGGAGCCCTGGATGCAGCTCAGAGCCCTCACCATGTATTGCCCGTGCGATCGCTCTTCCCGAAGGCGCTGTAGGAGCCATCGTTGTGTTTGTACAGCAGCTCCCGCTGGTACCCTGTGCCAGGACATGGGAACAGGGCACTCTCTCCATGCCCAGGGCACCCCAGGGAAGTTAAGTGGAGTGGAGAGGGGGCTGTGGGACAGTGGTGTCCATCCCAGGCAGGGGGTCAGGGTCCCACTGACCGCTCTGCAGGAAGCCCTGTGCCTTGGCGCGGATATCCGGCAGCAGCTGCCCCGTCTTCTCCAGGTACTGCTGGATGTAGATGTTGGGGGCAAAGCGAACCATGTTCTGCTCCCCACAGCCATAGGGCATGGCCAGGAGCCTGTCCACATTCTGCAGGGCGTTGCCCAGGATGTCACCTGTCCCAGGGGGACACATCATCAGCTCTGCCCCTGCCACCAGCACCCATGTCCCCTTCCGTGTCAGCTCCGTGTGGTCGCATGTCCTGCTGAGCGTGGGGAGCTCTGCATCCCCCCTGTCCCCCATGGTCCCCAGGTCCCCCCAGCCTGTCCCTTACCCATCACGGTGACATGGGCTCTCTGGGAACTCTCCAGGATGTTTGCAGGAATCTCCAAGGAGACATCTTCAGCGCCTGTGGGGACAGAGGGCCATGACAGTGGGAATGCCCAGCTCCTCCCAGCCTGTCCTGTGGCAGTCTCACCACCCCGTTCCTGCCCAGGGACCCTGGCCCTTGGCTCCTCTGGGCTGGTGGCCCTTGTGACCAGTGGCCAAGCACGCCTGTCCCACGGCACTGCCAGACACCCCAGCCAGTCCTACCTTCTTGGCAGAGCAGGGAGCTGTGAGCTTTCTCCACCAGGATCCCCCCGGGCTGTGAGGAAGCAGCACCAGAGTCAGTCAGGAGGAGGGACCTGCCTGTCCCCTGGGTCAGCCCTGCCTTCATGTCTGGGTGCTCTCCCACTGCCCACCAAGGGCTGTTTGCACCCTGCTCCCAAACCCATGCCATTGTCGTCCTCCACAACCCTCTGACCTGCACCAGCAGGGGCTTTATCACTGTGTCCACGTGGCCCTGGGCTGGCACCAGGGGCAGCTCGTTGCCACAGGGCTCGGTGGAGTTGAGGGCCTCGGTGCTCACGGTGATGTTCACCTCCCCTGCAGGTGCAAACGCAGCCCTCAGTCCCCAGGGAGCCCCCAAACCTGAGCACAGCCCCCTGGGCTTGGGGTGGGGCTGGCTGGACTGGGCTGGGGGTCCCCAGGAAGGGGAGGGAGAATGCCCCAGGTGCCTTGAGGTTCCTGCCCTCCCTGCCCACCCCACCCCATCCCCTGAATGGGTCCCCAGGCAGCAGGTGGGGTGGTGGCAGCTCTGTACCCAGGCTGGTGGCTCGCACACCCCACTGGAAGGTCTTGGCTTCGTCTGCACAGACACAGCCACTGTAGGTGTCCCCTGCGCCTGGTGACACTTCCAGCTCTGCTGACTCCGCCAGCGTCACCTGAACCTGTGGGGCATGGCCATGGCTCCATCAGCCCCCAGAGCCAGGGCCACCTCCCTGGCCTCACCTGAACCTGCCAGAGCATGGCCACGGCTCCATCAGCCCCCAGAGCCAGGGCCACCTCCCTGGCCTCACCTGAACCTGCCAGAGCATGGCCATGGCTCCATCAGCCCCTGCCATACCCCAGGGTCCCCTGCCTGTCCCCGCTCACCCTCAGGCACTGGCGCAGGTAGTTGAAGACGGTGGCCCTGAGGGTAAAGGTCTCGTGGCGCACCACGGCGTAGGGCAGCGCCAGCTCCACAAAGAACGGCTGGAAGGCCGTGAGGGTGACAGCAGGGGACAGCCCCAGGCCCTGCGGGGCCATGCAGAACATCCCGGCCTCCCACTCAGTGATGGCATCAGGCACTGTCACCGTCACCTCGGCAGAGCCGCCCTCCCTGCAGCATGGAGAGCATCATGAGGCCACCCCGCCATGGCTGGTGGCAGCGCCTGAGTGTCACTGCTGTGACACTGCTGGTGCCATCCCACAGGGAGGAGTCCTGAGGTCCCCAGCTCCCTTCCCTTGGGAACTGTCCTCTCTCACCCCACAGGGACCAGGTCCCACAGCCACGTCTCTGGGAAATACTTCCGGGGTGCTGGGGGTGCTTCCTGGTCCTTGATGCCTGGGATGGCTAGGCTGGACATTTTCAGGAAAACAAAATTGTCTTCCACTATATAATGGGGTAGTGCCACCACTCCTGGAAAAGGCAGAGCAGAACTTGGAGGCCTCAGGTCTCAGCTGGACCTCGCCTGCAGCCAGCACAAGGACCAAAATCCTTTTCCATCCTTCTATCCTCTTTGATGCCGAGGATATTTTCTGGATGGCTCAAAGTCCCCTGAGGACGCGGCAGCCAGGACTGGCCACCGGCTCTTTGCTCTTTTCAGCACAAGGGCTGTGCCCACCTCCAGGACCTGGCATTCCAACCACGGGGATCCTGGGCGGGCAATCCTCCTTGATCTTGGCATTGGTGAAGAGCTTCAATGCTGCACCCTATGAAAAAGCAGAGGTTGTCCACCTCCCTCCCACAGCCAGCAGGAGGAATATCCCCATTCCAGCACTGAGTAGTCCCAGGGCTAGGGAAAACAAGTGGAGAAGGAGACTGGACTTGGCAGGAAAGGGAAGTCCTTTGCCACAGGTCTGGCTTTCCCAGCACCTGGGCAAAGCACGGGCAGCTCTGAGATGGGGAGGAACCAGGAGGCCCAAGTGGGCAGGGGCTTCACCTGGAATAAGCTGTAGGGTTCCATCTTGGATTCCTGCCAGTGAAAGCCACAGGATGGTTCATCCTGGATGCTGTGGGGGTAGTTGAATTTAGGCAGTGCTTTGTAGACCTAGGAATAAACATGTGCAAAAAACCTCATTTCTGGTGCCCAGGAGCCACCGCAGCACTGGGTCCCTGTGAGGGACATCTAGGGCAGTGCCACCCCACCCCCAGCCCAGGCTGCTCCGGGGGCTGCAGGGGGACCCCAGACAGGGCCAGCACTCACAGCCTCGGCGTTGAGCTCGGCCTCGGGCTTCAGGAGCAGCACACTGCGATCCACGGCTCGGACAGCGCACAGGGAGCCCGGGGCAGCCCCCAGCTGCAGCCTCAGTGCCGCTCCAGGCAGGGCTCTGGCCTCTGAAAATGCCATCTTCACCTGCACAGGGACATCAGGGGACAGGGCAGAGGGCAGTCACCTCCTGTGGAGAGGCAGGACTGAGCCACAGGTAGGGAGGGCTCTTCTTGGAGGGCTTGGGGATCAAGGAATGGGTTGAGACTGTGAGGTGACACTGTGCTGCACCTGGAGCGGGATGGATCCTGAGGCAGGCAGCCATGTACAACCCAGCTCCTCTCACCTGGTTGGGGAAGCACTTGGCCACGTAGAGCTCAGTGCCGTCAGCCACCATCTCACCGTTGGGCAGCACCACATAGACCAGAAACCTTGCCATGGGCGCCAGCTCCAGCCCAATGGGCAGCTCCAGAGAGAAGGAGACTCTTTGTCCTGGGCGTGGAAAGGGGGGAGACATTACCCAGAGAAACTGCGGCTGCTCCAGCCCTGTAAGTGTCCAAGGCCAGGTTGGACAAAGCCTGGAGCACCCTGGCAGAGTGCAGGGTGTCCCTGCCCAGGGCAGGGAGGTGGAATGGGACGGGCTTGGGGACCCCTTCTAACCCAAAGCAGTCCATGGTTCGGTGAGGAGCAGCACAGGGAGCAGAGCCCTGCACAGCCCCTCTGTGCCATGGGACGTACCAGGCTCTGCAGTGACCTCTCTCTTGAAGATGCTGGTAATGGTCCCCTTGGCCACGACCTGCAGAGGAGGGGGTGAGAACAAAATGGATGCTGAGTGTGGAATCTAAGTGCCCTGATGGAGGACGGACCCACATTGAGAGTTCTGGGATGATTTTTGACCATGCCCAGTCTCCAGCACCCCAGCATCTCCCATGGGGGTGCAGGCCCAACAGTGGCAGCAGCCACCTCCTCTGACAGGTCACTCAGTCTCTCCAGGCCAGGTTGCTCATTGTCCTGTCCATGGGGACACCACCAAAAATGTGTGTGGAGATGTGGACCTTCCCACACAACCACCCTGATTCCTGCTGCCCTCCCTCCCTGGGCCAGGGCTCACCATGAAAACCAGATCCAGGTTCTTCAGCTCACTGCCTAAAGCCTCCTTGCCGAAGATGGAATCCACATGGAAGAGCTGCGAATGGCCGCAGGGCAGCTCCCCCTCTGGGTCGCGGATGTGCAGGAAGCTCCCGCTCCTCGACGGGTAGGGCATGACTGTCAGAAAGGCATCTTGGTAGGAGTCTGCTGAGTCCTCCTGCTGGTTCTGAGCTGTCCCGTTGACTTGAGCCTGAGGTGGGAATCCAGGGGTGAATCCATCCAGCAGCCCCCAAGGTGTCGCTGGTGCAGCTCCAAGGCCCCACCCCACTGGAGGAAGCAGCTCAGGGACCCTCGAGGGGCAGACACGGGTGGGGCACGTACCTGCAAGGAGACACTGCCGCTCCAGCCAGAGGTGTCCAGCTGGAAGGAGGCTCTCCCTGAGCTGTCTGTCAGGAAGCTTTGTGTCTTCTCTTCTCCCTGGTTCCTGACTGAGAGCAGGACCTCCCTTTGGGGCAGCACGGAGCCGTCGGCTGCCTTCAGCCGGATCTGTGCCGGGAGGGAAGGGAAGATGCCTCGGTTTGGGGCTGCAGCCATGGCAGAACAGGGCTAGGGGTGGCCAGGGGGAAGGCTGGGAGCAGCAAGGGGCAGGAGAGCCCTGCAGGGAGAGGGGAGCTCCCATTACCATCCCGGTGTAGGGGAGGCCAGACTTGTAGACGTGATCGACGTTCTCAAAGATGACCGTGACCATTTTGGGTAAAACCTTGCAGCTCTTGGTGCTCTTCATCTCCAGCCCTGTGGAGAGCGAGCGGGGAGCTCAGGGCATTGCAGGGACACAGGACACCGCCTAGCTCTGGCCAGTGCCCCTGTCCCCACGCAGAAAAGGTCCCTGGACATTTCTACTCTCCTCCTGCAGCTCCCAGCATGGTTTGCATCTCCTACCAGAGCAGCAGAAGCCCTGTGGAATAGTTCAGACCTAAAGCCAGGGTGCAGCTGGGGGCAGACACTTCAGAGAAGGCTCCTCACCAAAGCACCATCATGAGAGGCCACCCCGGGCCACTGGACACAGGGACAAGCCCTGCTCTCCTTTCTCTTCAGCCTAGCCTGGTTTGATGAGGTGGTGAGTGACAGATGAGCTCGGAGGCGAAGCCACCCCACCAGCCTGGGTGAACCCAACCACTCTGCACTGCCAGCATTCAGCTCGCAGCACTGGCAGAGCTGCTGGATCTTTGAAAGGTGTTTTTCCTCTGCTTGGAATTCTTGCCAGGCTGACCTGACTGACACTCCCACCCAAACCCCATCCCTGCATGTGCACCCCTAAATCCCAGTGGTGCTTTGGGGTGTTCCTGTAGAAGACCAATCTTGTGGGAGCACATAGAGGTGACCACACCCCCATCCCCACCTGTCCCATCCTCCACCAGCGATGCCTCAACTTTAAATTCCCTCCTCTTCTCTGAGATGGTCTCGTTAAAGGCAGCCAATGAAACCTCTGTGGAAAAGCAGCCATTCTTCTCTGTCTGGAGGGAAGATCAACCCCATCAGCTGCATTCCCAGGAAGGAGCCATCCCAGTGACACCCCGAGTCCCGGCCACGCTCACCTGCCCAGTAACCTGGGTGCAGGCCTTCTTCCCCCAGGGAGGGTGGAGCCTCTGGCTGAGGCACAAACCAGCCTGGACCTTCCCCTGGACAGGCTTCCCATAGGTGTAGCTGTGTGGGGACAGTGGAGAGGCTGTGCTGGGGGGGCCACACCCTGCTGGATCCCCCGATCCCTCCCTGTTCCCAGCTCACCGCCCGCAGATCTCCACCGGGAACGTCTCGTCCTTCTGCCACAGGGCGCTGGGCAGATGAATGGTCACCTCAAACTTGGGCAGCACTGGTGGGCAGGCACAGGGACAGACGGTGGTCACTCCCAGGACAGTGACAACGCTGCCTGGCTGGCTGGAGGGGGTCAAGACCTGCTGCCCGTGGTGGGATCCCACTTCCCAGCCCCCGTGTACCGTATTCCTCCACGCTGAAGGAATGGCTCTTCCCCTCCACGCTGATGGTGTAGGTGCCCAGGGCCGGCTCCGAGGCCAGGGGGAGGGACAAATCCACAATTCCCTGCCGAGGGGTCACCTCCCGCCACTGCGCGATGCGATTCCCACTGGGATCCTGCCCGGGACACGCAGGATCAGCGCCCGGGGAGCCCAGCAAACAGCCCCTGGCTGGGCCCTGTGTCCCCTCTCCCGGCCCTCCAGAGCCCACCCCGCTCCCTGGCTGTCCCCAACTGACCTTCAGGAACACCAGGGGCAGCTGCAAGGCAAAGAGAGGATGGTCAGAGGAGCAATTCCATTCCTTGGGGTCTCGCCAGGCTGGGCAGAGCCGTGGATGGGGTAGAGGGAGGGTTTTCTGGGGGATGCTGTGAACTTCCCAACCCTCAAGATTCTTTGGGACGGATTTTGAGCCTGGCTCTGGCAGGGATGACCCAAGGGCACTGCCAGCGTGGCATAGAGAGGTGGCATCTCCCAGTGCCTTAGGAAGAGTCAAGAACCCCTTTAATCTGGGAATATCCTGCACTTCCAGGGACCCCAGTGACTGCTCAGGGATGCCAGAGGCTGAGCCTGCTGGTATTCCTGGTGTCTGATGCCTTGATGAATATCAGCACATTCCCAGCTTCCCACTCACCAGGGCTGCATCCCTAACTGGGAGCTGGCATGGGCACATTCCCGTGTCACATGTGCCCTCTGCTTTCTCCTTCCTGATCCTGCTGCATCCCTGAGCAGCACAGGGCATCCGTGCCCCCAGGGGCAGCTCCCCGGGCACACCTGGCTGGGGCAGCATTCCCAAGGGAAAAGGTGACTCCCACACCTCTCCCACGGATGGCTGGGATGGTGCAGGCAGTCCTGGTTACCTCCCCATGTCCCAGTCCTGCTCTCACCTTCTGGTTGCTGGGGGTCAGGTCTTTATCCAAAGAGACAACTCGGAACTTCACTGGGAAAGGAAATGGAGATGGAGGAGCAGCTTCATCCACAGGGAGGGGAATTCCCCATGGGAAGGTGGATGGAAATGCACCCTGAGCCCTGCACTGCCCCTCAAGCAGCAGGGCCTTCAGGGAGCCCTGGAATTGCCCTGTGCCCATGCTGGGCATTCCAGGACATCCCAGGATGATCCTTCCCATTTCAGGCAGTGCAGGAGCAAGGCTGGGCCTCCTGCACCCCTCTCCCCCACCTGGGGGTCCCCCAGAGCAGAGTGGTCCCTCCTGCCCCCCTCACCTTCCTGCCCAGGCTTGTAGACAGCCTTGTCAGTCTGGATGAAGATGCCGGGGTCCAGGGCTCTCAGCATCACCTTCTTCGACTCGGAGACATTCAGGGAATCTCCCTGGATTGAGACGTGCAGGGCCACGATTTCCTTCTTCCCTTTGGCGGGGGCTGGAGCCTGCAGGGGGAACAGCAGCCTCGGGGTGAGGATCAGGACGGTGCCTGGGCTCTCTCTGGGTAACCCAGAGCACTCCCCACCCCCAGGAACAGCTTCCCCGAGGCAGGGGCTGGGAAGAAACGTCCCCCCAGCATCCTGCAGGGCTGCAAAGGTGATCATTCCAGCCACGGGATAACCGGGCTGAGCCTGGAGTTTTGTCAGCGTGAGTGGTGAGACTCTGCCAAAAGATGGGAGTCACATCTGTTCCCAGCCCTGTGTGGAGTGGCTTGGGGACCCCCCAGGCCCCTCCTCCCTGCTCCCGGCCCGTTTGGGGTGACACTCACCGGGAAGGTGACATTCAGGTGCAGATGAGGCTCCAGCACCTCTGTCCTCAGCAGGGTGGTGGGTGGGGTCCTGCTGTCCCCCTGCAGCTGGACACAGACCTGGACAGGCCCCTGGAGGTCCTGGAGGTGCACCCAGAGTGTGGCAGGGTGGGGGTGGTACAGCACAGCTGGGGACATCACCACGTAACTCCTGGCAGGGAGAAGTGACAGGGCAGCCCTGGGGGGAGGCACATCCAGCACGGCCCCACGGAGACCTGGAAAAGCCCCTGGGAGCACAGGAACCCCCCCAGCCTCCCCTCTCTGCTTCTGTGCTGCCCTTGGCTCCTCAGCTCAGCTCTGCAAGTGAGGGGACAACAACCCCCCAGAGCCACCAGGGCCACCAGGGCCATGTCCTCGGTGATCCTGGGCAGGGACAACCCCCCAGCCTGAGTGTTCCCACCCTGGGCAGCAGTCAGGGCACAGGAGGGATTGAATCCCATCAGGAATTGCCAAGGGAGCTGAGGTTAAAGCCACCCCAGCAGGCACAGACAGACACAGAGGGGACTTACGGTGCTCCAGAGCCCCCGGCTGAGAGGAGCAGGACGAGGAAGAGGACGGGAAGGGCTGGAGACCTCATGTCTGCAGCTGGATGTGGATGTTGGGAACAGCCACAGCCTCCTCCTGCAGGTCTGGGATGGCTCTGGATCTGCGTCTGCCCCACTGCAGGCTCTGAAATGGGATCTTTGTGCCCCATGCAGTGAGGAAATCAGGGCTGGCAGAGGAGCCCCAGGCACCTGCAGATAAAGTCCAGGCAATGTTTGCCTTCTGCCCACGACTTCTGAGGGTCAAGGATCCCAGAGATTTTTGCAAAGTTGGGAAAGGTTCCTGGAGTTCTGATCTGGGGCAGGAACCACCTCCACACAGCTTTGCTGGGAAATGATGTCAGGAGGCAAACAAAAACAGGGAGCACAACATGAGAGGAGGGCTGGGTGCAGGGGGTGATTTCTCAGAAAGGGAAAATTTACAGATATTTCAAGTTTAATCAGATATGGGCTGATCATGTGTCTCAAGCTGGCTTTTTGCCCGGTTTCCTCCAGTTTCATCCAATGTGAACAGAAGAACAGGACAGTGTTGGGATGTGGGACTGCTCCATGTGCTCCCATTCCACACACTCCCATTCCCTGGCTGGACCCCTGCCAGGGCAGGGCCGAGCTGCTTCCCTCTGTCCTGGTGGGAATTTGGGACAGCTGAGGAGCTCCACAACAGCCCCACAATGTCCTCAGCACATCCCCTGCTCTGGGGCCTTGCAGTCTCCTTCCCTTTGAGGGTGTGGGAACCATGGAATCATGGAATGGTTTGGGTTGGAAGGACCTTAAAGCACTTCCAGCCCCTGCCATGGCAGGGACACCTCCCACTATCCCAGGTTGCTCCCAGCCCTGTCCTTGGACACTGCCAGGGATCCAGGGGCAGCCACAGCTGCTCTGGGAATCTGTGCCAAGGCCTCACAGGAAGCCGTGGATGGGGCTGACCTCTCCCATGGGATCTCACATGACCGTGCTTCTGTCCCCACACTTGCCCAGTTCAGGATTTGCTGGACACAGCCCCGTGCCCGCCTCCCTGCCCTTTGGAGCAGCCCCACAGGCTGTGGGTGGCCGGAGGAGGCTGGACCTGCCACCAGCAAGGACACGAGGCAGTGGCACAGGCCCGAGTCCATCCTGTCCTGCCAGGGTGTGGGCGGGGGTCAGTGCCCTGCCAGACACCCCAGCGTGGTTGGATGGGATGAGGAGCTCAAGGCTCCCCCAGCAGTGCCCAGGCCACCACTGACCCCTGTCCCCAAGTGCCACATCCACAGGGCTGTGAAATCCCTCCTGGGATGGGGACCCAGCACTGCCCTGGGCAGCTGTGCCAGGGCTGGGCAGCCAAAGCAGCCAGGCAGGCCTTGGGGGACCAGGAAAAGCAGGTTGTTCCCAGAGCCCCTGATCCAAGGTTCTTCCCTCTCCTCGAGCTTTCACCTCCAGTGGAGTGACAGTGGAAAATCCAGCGAGGGCTCTGGCTGGGCCCCAGCCCTCCAGACAGGACAAGGTTTTGCCCAGAGCAGCTGTGGCTGCCCCTGGATCCCTGGCAGTGCCCAAGGCCAGGGCTTGGAGCAGCCTGGGACAGTGGGAGGTGTCCCTGCCCATGACAGAACTGGATGAACTTCAAGGTCCTTCCCACCCAGACCATTCCATGATTCTACTGATGCTTAACCCCCCAAACCCAAACTTTGGGCAGCCAAATCAGCCCCAAGGTGGTGGGGGTGTGGTGGGACCCCCAGGCCAGCTCAGGACTGACAGACTATGCCACGTGTTGGGAATCCTGGGAAGCAGGAAAGGATTAAAGGGGTTTTCTGGGACATGGGATCTTCCTGTGCCCTCAGCCATGTCCATGTGACAGCTCCTGATCCCGTGGGTTGTTCCTCATGGGAAACCTCTTTGCTGTTTGGTACCAGACAATTGCAACAGATTTGAAGGATTTCCTCCATAATCCAGCTGCTCCTGAGAGAAGGAATGATGCCAAACTGGAGCTCTGCGCCCGTGCCTTGCACATTTTATCCCAGGGTGGGAGAGGAAACCTTGCCCACCATGCTCCCAGCAAGGGGACAGCCACACCCTGCCCTGTCCCTGCCCTGCTGCCACCCTGGGGTGCTGGCACAGGAGCTGCTCAACTGAGAAGGAGCCAGGAGATCCCAAATCACTGCCTGGCTGCAGGGAACCATCCAGCTCTTGGATGGGTCATGGTCCAGAGGCCATGGAGAGGTGGGCACAATCCAGTATTGCTGGCAATTTGGGGCTTTAATGGATGCTCTTCCTGATGGAGGGAGAGCTCTACCTCGGGGGCAGACCCAGACCAGTGTACCTGCCACGTGCTCCCCACATCATCCCCCAAGAAGCCGTGATGTCTGCAGGGATGCTCCCTGGGCAGGGATGGAGTCTCCCTGAGGAGATGGATCCCCCTCCCCTCAGCCCCTCAGCACAGCCAGGACACGGCACGGGCTCCAGCCTCTTTAATGTCCCACCCTTGGCTCACAGCTCAGCACCAAGGATGGGCATGGGCACATTCCCGTGCTCTGCCCCCCTGGCAACAGCCCCTGGACCTCATGTCCCCCCAGGCCACACACTCTGAGCCCCTCCCCAGAGCTGGCTGCACCCAAACAGCATTTCCAGCCTGTAGGAGCCTCTGGAAGGAGAATCCATGGGGGAACCCAACAATCAGGGGTGGAAAACAGGGCTGGGAACCCCCGGCCCTGCCTGGAGCATCCCTGCCCTGCCCAGCAAGAAGGCAGGAGCCATGCTGGGGGACAGCCACAGCTCCAGGGGGACAGCCACAGCTCCAGGTCTGGCAGAGGGACATCCAGAGGATGTACAGTGACAATGAGGGGTTATAGGGGGCACCTTGCTCTGTTTTGGTGGGCATCTTGCTCAGTTTCAGGGGTGCTGCCTGCTCCCCATCCTGCCCTGCTCTGCTCCCCTTAGGGCACCGTCCTGCCGGGGCGGTGGCAGGGCTGCAGGACACCTCCTCAAGGGACAAGGGACACCTCCCTGGTGTCCCCGAGGGACTCGCTCCCTCTGCCTATTTGCTGCTCCCAGCTGTGTCCCCCTGGCCCTGGGGGCTGCCCCTGTCCTCTCCAGCCCCCAGCCCCAGCAGAGGCTGCTCCGTGTGCTGGTGCCCGTGGTCACTCGTGGACATCTCGGCCAGGGCCTCGGCCATGGCCTGGCGGACACTCTCAGTCAGCTCAGGGACATCCTCTGGGCCCAGGCCCCGCGTTTCCACCCTGGGCAGGACTCGGATGGTGCAGGTCCCTGGGAGAGGAGGCAAAAGCCAGGGGTGCTGTTAGAGGATCCCACCAGGAACCGGGTGTTCCCCCCAGCATCCTCCACCCCGAGCTGCCTCCACACACCTCAGTGTCCCACAGACACCCCCCAGGGGCCTCATCCTCAGTGCCAGCCCTGCCTTCTGTGGGAATTCCCATCCATCCCTTACCAGAGGTGAATCTCTTCTCCTTGGAGCTGAAGAAGTCCCTGTATGGGGAGATCACGATGGGGACAATGGGAACCTGCAGGACATGGGGGGTCAGGGGGGTCGCCCAGACAAAGCCTGCCCCAGGTGGCACTCATGCTCCTGCCTGCCACTCCCTGGTCCTGCCCAGCACCACGTCCATCCCTGGGGACCAAACCCCCCCATCCCTCTACCCCAGGGTTCACACCCACCTCGCTCCATCCATGCTGGGCCAAGAGGAGGAATCATTTTGGAAATGGCCTCCAAGGCCATCCAGTTCAACCTTGGATTTACCCTAAGGATGCTCTTACCTGGGCCTGCACAGCCAGGTGGAAAGCCCCACGCTTGAAGGGCAGCATGGATTTGCCTGGGTTCCTGGTGCCTTCTGGGAAAACCCACACTCGGAGCTGCAGGGGACAGGGACAGAGGTGACCCCGGACCTCGGGCAGGTCAGTCCTGCCCACATCCCCTCAGCCCCCAGGTGTTTGCCCCCCCAAGCCCAGTTTTCCTCACGTTCTCCCTGCGCATGGTGCTGGCCGTGCGGGAGATGACCTCGATGGCCGCGTCCCTGCGCTGGCGGTGGATGAAGATGATGCCACTGAGCCAACAGGCCCAGCCCACCGTGCCCAGGTACAGCAGCTCCCGCTTGGCGATGGGCACACAGCGCTCGGGAATCACCTCCACCATTCCTGGGGCATGGATAACCCTCATTAACATCATCCCGACCCCGCAGCATCAGCAGCAGATAAATCACCTGGGAAAACTGCTTGCAAGCTGAGCTCCCCAGGTTGGACAAACCAGCTGGGGATCAGGAGTAAGTTTTGCAGCTCAGCCAGCCCTGAGAGGTGATGACTACAGAGAGGAACTCTCTGGAGCCAAATTACATCAGTGCACAGATTAATTAATCACTTATACCCTAATACAAGACCAGGTTGGGTGGTTTATTCCTGACTTAAAGGAGTTTAAGCTGTCACCAACACCAGGACCGCCGTGTGGCATTACCTCCCATTGTCCCTCCTCTCCCTGCAGCACAAGCCTGTCCCAAAAGCTCTCCCGGTCCATTCCCACCACACATCCCTGCCCAAATCCCGCTGCTGACTCCCCAGGGCGATCCTGGCGCACCTCAGGAGCCCCCAGAGGCGCCGAGGAGCCCNTAGAAGCGCTTGAGGGGCAGGAGCGCGGCGCGCAGGAGCCTGCCGGAGACAAGGGAGCAGGTAAGGCCGAGGGACACCTGCGGGAAGCGGATCTGCACCGGCCGGGCCGAGCGGCTGTGCCGGGCTGCGGCTGCTCTGCTGGACCCGGCCTCAGGGGTGCTTGGATCTCTCACACATTTGCTGCCTGTGAGGCTCGGGACTCACCTGGTTCCCACCTGAGCTGAGCCCGGCTACCGGTTCAGAGCAGAGGGAGCTGCTGGGGAGGGAGAGTGGCCAGCACGAGGTGGTGGGAGGGAGAAAACTGCATTTTGATATCCAGGAATGACGGGAAAGCAAAAAGAGAAGGGGTGGGATGGGGATGAGGATGAGGATGGGGATGTTCACATCCCAACAAGGAAAAACTGTCTCTGCCAGGAGGAGCCTCCCCAGGTGCTCAGCTGGATCCGTGTGTGGGACAGAAATCCAGATGCCAGACTCCTAAAGCCAGAGCCGGATCCCAGCTGAGAGGAGCCGAGCTGGGGCTGGATGAGCACCGGGGAGGGATGACAGAAGGACAGGTAGACCCCAAGGGCTGTGGGTGACTCCAGGGACTGCCCCTGCAGAGCTTTGTGCTGCAGGAGGAAGGGAAGGAGCAGGGAAGGGAAAACCAGCCCGGATACATTCCTTAGAGGAATCAGAAATAGCTCCACCGGACCTGCAGCGTCGGGAAGAGACGGATCTGAGCAGAAAAGTGGTGTCACATCCCGGGAGGGCTGGACAGGAAGGGGAATATCGGGATGGCAGCGACAGGTGACGCTCAGTATGAGAATAACGAGAGGAATGGAGGGAGGAGGGAGCACTAAGGATTCCAGCAGCCACGGAGTAAAACCCTGGGACAGGCCGGCGTTGGCATGGGGCACTGTCCAAAGCACGGAGCGTCGGTGCCAGCGTCCCCACATCTGTCACTGCCCCCAGGGGACAGGGAAGGGCTCAGCACCAGGCAGGGCTGAGAAGGGAGAAGAGGCACAGGGTCCATGGTATTCCCCTATCGCTCGGGAGCCGCAGGCTCGGAGATCCCTGAGGATCCCAGGAGAAGCGGTGCCTCAAAGCCAGGACTAATGACAGGGAAGAGCTCCAAGCCGCAGGCTTTGCGATTCGGAGGAGAGGGAGCTGGGCGTGCTGCGCCGGGCACTGAGGTGTCGGTGGGACAAGATAAGGCAGCTCTGATAAGGCAGGTGAGTCACTCTGCCTCCCTCGGGGATTTCCACTAAGCCGGAAGCCTCGGCTTTGGAGCGGGGCTGGATGCTGTGTGCGCCCCGCATTCCAGCCGGGAAGGACCTGGGAGAGGCTGCACCTTCACTGACAGCACCGAGCCTCCGATCACGCTCCCGCCGAGGGCCGCCATCCTCAGTCAATTCCTCAAGCTGGGATATTTTCCCTGTGACATAATTACATCCCTCTTGGTGTGCTCATCCTGCCAGGAATCCAGCAACGGGATTGCAACACCCTGAGAGGACCCGGACCTTCCTCCGGTGTTGCACAGCGATGTTATCTCAGTGATGTTATCTCCTTGCTTCCACCCTCGGGAGCACGAGCCGGGACAGGGCTGTGATCAGGACATGGCTGTGACGGGGACAGGGCTGTGCCCCTGACAGCTGATGGCACCAAGACATACCAAAACCATAAAAACATGGAATAGTTTGGGCTGGAAGGGGCTTTAAAGCCCACCCAGTGCCACCCCAAGCCATGGGCAGAGACACCTCCCACTGTCCCAGGTTGCTCCAAGCCCCAGTGTCCAACCTGGCCTGGGACACTTCCAGTGATGGGGCAGCCATGGAATAACCTGTAACCAGGTCCCCTCCACCCTCAATCCCTCTGCCAAAGAGCTGTTCCCGGGTCTCCCATGGGCAAAAACAGTGCCAGGGACACTGCACTGGGCGTGTATTTGCCCCCTGCTCTGATGGTACCTCCAAACCCGCTGTCATCCACCCAAGTGATAACCCCAACATCGCCATGGCCAGAAATGATCCCTTCTATGTTATTTCATCCCTCAGGGACCACAAATCCCAACTCCAGCACAGCCTGACCCTCCCTGGGCACAGCCAGCACCTTTCACACCATGAGATGCACCTTCACTGCCCCAAGGATGTGACCACAGCCCTCGCCATGGCCCTGGGGCTCTGCCACCAGCTGCGGGTACACCCAGGGCAGGACACAGCCTGTGGCCACAAACCACAAGATTCCCTCCACCTGAGCCGAGCCCCAGGCAGCTCCCTCCATCCCCAGCCCACACTCACTTCATGTTCTCCACGGAGCGTCCCCGGAAGGCGGCCAAGGGGGACAGCAGGGTGGCCATGGCCACGATCCAGCAGTTGAAAAAGGCCACCTTGCAGAGGTACTGGAAGCGGGGGCTGCACCTGTAGAGCAGCAGCGCTGCCAGGGGCAGCAGCAGCAGCAGCCCGTGGAGCAGCAGCACGCCCATGGTGCCGCCCCGGAGCTCACCTGGCCGCGATGGGAGCTGGGGGAGTGCCGGCGCTACCGGGAGCGCGCCAGGTGAATCAGGAGGATCCGCGTGGGTGGCTGGGGCTGGCCCAGGGGAAGGCTCGCCGTGGATCTCATCCCCGGGGATGGAGTGGCTCAGGGGGAAGCAGGACACCCCCTCAAGGGTGGGGAGTGGCCGTGAGTCACACAGGACCCTGAGTCACCCGAGATGTCACAGCTGACAGGGCCCTCCTGGGCTACTGAGAGCCACTGCAGTGACTCCAGATTGGTAAAATCAGACCTGCTGCTCACAGAAGTGTCCCTGTCCCGTGAATGTCTCCTGGCCATGGGGATGCCAGCCCTGGGAAAGGGAGTCCCAGCTGCTGGGGACAGCAGGAGCTGCTCCTGGTCCATGGCTGTCACCCCAGCCAGGCTGGTCACAGTCACCTGCTGGCACCCAAACCTCAGCCTGCAGAGCTCACATTATTGGAAGACATCTCCCACCTGGAATGACAGCAGGAATGTGGCACCAGTGCTCCCCATCCCTGCTCAATCAGAATCCCCAAGGCCCAGCACCTATTCCCAAGGTCCTCACAGTGCCAGGGGGCTGAGCTCTGCCACCCCCCACTGCCAGCCTGGGCTGCAGGAGGTGCCGGCCCTTGGCCCACTTGGCAGCCAGGGGCTGTGTTGCACGAGGTGTTTTCATGGATGCAATTAACACAGGCTGTAATTAACCTTTCCTCCTGCTCTGGTGCCTTGCACTGGGCACACAGGATCCAGGCTGGCCCCCTGAAAACTCCTGGGACCAAGTGCTTGTCACAGCAGGGACGCTGGGCTGCTGCTGGTCAGCCCCCAGCAGCACCTCCCAGCCCCCGACTCCAAATCAGGGAATCACAGAATTCCAGGACGGTTTGGGTGGGAAGGACCTTAAAGGCCACCCAGTGCCACCCCTGCCATGGGCAGGGACACCTCCCACTGTCCCAATGTCCAACCCGGCCTGGGACACTCCAGGGATGGGGGAAGGAGGGACATCCCTGTGCTGCTGCCCAGAGCCACCTGGTCAGACCTGACCCGGGGTCAGGAGCTGTGAGCAGTGAGATCCCCTCGTGCCTCCCCACAACAGCCCCAGTGGGATCTCTGGGACTCTCCCAGTCCCCCCAGGCCACTCCTGGGAAGGTGTCACACCCTCTGGGAGCATCCCAGCTCTCCTGCCCTGCACCCGGCAGGACCTGCCCTCAGCCCAACCACTGCATCACTGTCCCCATGGTGCCCAGGGCTGCTCTTCCACCCACGCCTTCTCCTGTCCCCTAGAGGTGACAGAGATGTCCCCAGGCTCTGGTCATGCTGGAGGGTGCCCCAGTTTGACCAGTAACCCCGGGGTTACGTCCAGCAGGGGTGTTGCAATACCCATTGCTTCACCCTCCCATTCCTCTCATTATTCTCATATTAAAGCCAAGATTGGGTCACATCTCGAGCCCACCCTTCCTGTCCAGCCCATTCCAGGTGACTCCTCACCTCCTCCTTCCCATTCTGTGTCCATGTGGGAGCCTTGGGCACCAGCCTGGTCTCCCATCAAACCCAGCTTTGCTTTTGGATCTCTCCTTCAGTCCCTCCTTGCTGAAGGAGCTGGACCTTCCCACTGGAATCCAACATGATCCTCCTGCTCCACATCTGGGAGCTTCTCCAGGAGCCAGGCTGGGGGAGATCTGCCCATTCCAGAGCACAGGGAGGATAAATCCTGCCCTCCAGGGCCAGAGGCAGGGCAGGCCAAGGAGGAGGTTTAAGGGGCCTTTCTGCATCCTCTGAGCCCCAGACCACCAGCCCTGAGGTCTCCTGCCAGGAGCTCTCTCCAGGGAAAAGCCTGGAACTCCCCTAGGGCAGAGCAGGGCTGCCATCCCTCCGTGGGGCTGGGAAGGTGGCACAGGCAGGGGACAGCTCCCAGCACTCAAAGGACTTCACTCCCCACTTCTTCCTGCACCCCGGGGAGCAGAGGGGTCACTGAATCCTGGGAAACTCCATGAATTCCCTCTTTCAGGCTGCTGTCCCAACCACGTTCCCAGCAAGATGCAGCTCCGCCTGCGCTCAGCCAGGAGACCCCACTCTGGAACTTCCAGCACCAGCCCCAGCCCCCCCCGACCACCCC
>VZTR01025743.1:0-15846 GCA_013400775.1 Chaetops frenatus
CCTGCTGATTGATCCTTGTCAAAAAAATCTCTGGGGACACAGGGAGGGGAAAAGGGCAGTGGTTCCACCTGGTGTGAGCTCTGTGCCAAGGCCTTCCTCCAACAGCTGGGAAGTTGGAGGGATTTTTAGAAAGACTCGTGGCCAAAGTGGCTCAGCAGAGCCAAAGCAGCTTCCAGACACCTTCCTGGTGCTCTTTTTCATCCTGGAGAAGGGAAGTTTTGGGGGTTGTGGTCACCTCACAGGGCTGGGAGCAGAGTGGTTGTCACCTGGCCCTGGGCAAGGCACCTCATTCCTCTGTCATTCCATTTTCCACCTGGAAAAAGGGTTAAGAACAATCCCGGCCTTCCCAGGGGGTGAGCTGAGGATAAATTTCCTGCTCTTAGCAAGGTGTTTAGAGGGGAACTTCAAAGCAAAGCTAATAAACACCAGAAAATGCAAGTCGCCCTCACAAAGGCCTGCCTGTGCTCGGAGAGTGGCTCGGGAGAATTATTTCTATTTGTTACATTTTTCTGACACAGTCCTTCGCTTCTCTCTCCTGCAGAGCTTCGGTGCCAAACAGGTTCTCTGGGCAGTCAGAGCTGGAGAAATATGAAATGGATTTTCTGGCTGGGCACAGGGAGGGTTAAGAGGCACTTTTGGAGCTGCATTTTTGAGGTGACCAGGGCCTGGTTCTGAGTGTTTCCCACCCAAAATTAAAATCGAGGCCCGAAAGCAGCAGAGCTCTCCTGAGGAAGAAGCTGTTGGAGCCCATCTTTCTCCCTTGCTTTGACACAAACGGAATTCCCACAAATTCAAGGGGTGGGACAGATCTTGGCTGTTCCCCTGCTCTCCTGGGAATCCCAGGTTATGGGAGAGGCTCCATGCAGGAGGCTGAAGGCTGAAACACCCCCAAAATTCAGCTGGATGCTCTGGGGCAGCCCAGGAAGAGGTTGGGGGGGGGCGGGTGGTTCCAAGAGTTTTCCTTGGTGGATGCAGGGTATGGAGATATCTTGGAAATCAGGAGGAATTTTGGACACCAGGAAGAATTTTGGGCAACGGGAGGGATTTTGTCCCAGGAAAGGTTGGGAAATATTCAAATGGGCTGCCCAGGGAGCTTTGCAGTGCTCATCCCTGCAGGTGCCCAAGGAAGGGCTGGAGGTGGCACTCTGTGCTCTGGGCTGGGGACAAGGTGGGGATTGGGAACAGCTGGGACTCCATGGGCTGGGAGGGTTTTCCCAGCCTCAGGAATCCTGGAATTCTGTGGGACAGGCAAAGATCCTCCCACCAGCCTGGGACCAGCCTGGCACCGTGGGGTTCGGGAGAGGTTGGAGGGGCAGGGGAATCACAGGGGGTCAAACTTGGCCTTCCTGCACTCCCTTAAAAGCAGGAGATGTCCCAGGAGAAGCTGAAATCGGGAATAAACCCCAGCTTGGGGCTGGATTTGGAAGGATGTGGCTCTTGGCTCTGCCAGCCCTGGGTTGAGCCTGCTGGAACTTAAAATAATCCCCACGGATGAGGTATTTTACACATCTTGTGTGACTCCACACGTTGGCATTCACATCCAGGGTCAGCAGCCCAAGGCTTGAGGAACTTCCAGTTTTTTCTCTGCTGACAAATGCAGCGTTTGCTCCCGACCAACCAGAACATCAGATAAAAGTCCTTTTCATCTGCCTTTGCTTCTCCTCTCCTTTTTTTTTTAGTTCTATTTTTTTTTAAATTTTTTTTTTAAAGCCCTAATGGGTCTCTTTAATGATGAAACCACTGCTATATAATATGTCTTTTTATATTTTAATTCCTCCCCCTCCCCTTGGGATAATTTACAGCACAGTGTGGAATCTGAGACAGTTCAAGCTGTGCCAAAGGGCCTGGCAATGGGAAGAAATGCCGAGCCACTGAGATTTGGAACCATAAGACGAGTTATAAAATTTAATTTTAGAAATGCAGCTACTGGGAACTGCTTTTAAATGCACATTTTCCTTTTAGTGCATAAAATGGGCCTGTGTCTTGATTGAGCTGTCAGGGTGGCTTGAAAGAGTTCTCTGTAGAGGAAGGGGCCTCTCAGAGAACTTTTGCTGCTTATTCAGTGATATTTGACATTGGGAGTGGGATTTTTAGGAATGTTTATGGATTAAATGACACGGGGATGTGTGGAATAAGGAAAAGTGGATAAAAAAATGAAAATAATGCCAACTTTTTATGTATTCACAGAATGGTTTGGGTTGGGAAGGACATTAAAGCCCAGCCAGTGCCAGCCCTGCCATGGGCAGGGACAGCTCCCACTGTCCCAGGCTGCTCCAAGCCCCAATGTCCAACCTGGCCTTGGGCACTGCCAGGGATCCAGGGGCAGCCACAGCAAATCTGGGAATTCTGTGCCAGGACCTCCCCACCCCCTGAGGGAAGAACTTCCCAAAATCCCATCCGGCCCTGCCCTCCTTCACCTTAAGGACATTCCCCCTTCTCCTGTCTAAAGCTGCCCTGTTTCTTCAAGGGAATGAGTAGAAAAATGAAGATGTTTGACCTCTGGGCTGGAGATTTGACCTGCACTCCCGGCAGGACAGCAGTGTCTGATGGAAAAAAGGACAAAAGATCAGAAGGCACAAAGATCCATGAGGCAGCTGATGTCCTGAGACAGAGCCAATGTGCAGAAATCATGGAATCATGGAATAGAATCATGGAATATCCTGGGCTGGAAGGGACCCACAGGGATGATCCAGTCCCAGCCCTGTCCCTGCCCAGANCAAGGGATTCAGGGACAGCACACAGGGAATGGCTGCAAACTGATGGAAGGAAGGCTTATATTGGATATTGGGAAGGAATTGTTCCCTGGGAGGGTAACGAGGGGCTGGGATGGAATTCCCAGATTTGCTGTGGCTGCCCCTGGATCCCTGGCAGTGCCCAAGGCCAGGTTGGACATTGGGGCTTGGAGCAGCCTGGGACAGTAGAAGGTAGAAATGGGTCACCTTAGTCCTTCCAGCTGAATCTGTTGTGTCCCAAAGCTGTCCTGGGTCTCCAGGACCTTCCCTGTCCCCTCCCAGCCCTGGAGCTTCCTGGGGACTCTGCTCCAAGGGCTGCTTTGGGAAGTGCTGGACCCTGTAATTCCCACGTGGCCGTGCCCAAGTCCCCTGAGCTCTGGCTGATGCTCTGAATTCAGCATTTCCTCTTTTAGAGCTGAGTGTCTGATGGGACTTCACATTCCTGGAGCTCCCAGTGCCACCAAGAAGAACCTCATTATTCCAGCTCCATTTCTGCTGGTGTTTATTTCCCATTCCTGTCCATAAAACCATTGGAAAAGGATCCTAAACCAGGATTTGCTTGGGTTTATTGTTTTATAGCCCTGCAGCACTTGTCTGATTGTGATGCCTGGTGACAACCTGGGACTGAATTTTTGAGAAGTTATCCCAGTGCAGGTTCAGGGGGCCATTTCCTCCTTTTAGAAACCATGGGAAGGGTAGAAAGAACCTGAAATTTTCAGTGGCTCTGTTTCTTCAGCCTAGGGCACATCTCAGACTGCCCCATGATGAGATTGCAACGCATGAGAGGTGATTTCAATTTAATTTCAGCCAGCCCCAGATTAGGACTGGATCACCGGTGGATCAGGGGTGAAAAAAAAAAAACAATGAAAAAAACTGAAAAACCAACCAAAACCAACAGACCTCATGTACCAAGTGAGCTTTTCTGATCTTTTTCCCCTCCCCTCCCACACTAGGACATCGGCAGAAAATAGATGAGCAGACAAAGCCTGGCAGTTTGTCCTTTTCTGAGCGCCTGAGCGAGCTGGAGCAGTTGCGTCGCACGGCCATGAGGGTCAGCCCACACCACCCAGCCCCCACACCCAACCCTCGAGCCTCCTTGAACCACAGCACAGCTTTTAACCCTCAGCCTCAGAGTCAGATTCAGGGTAAGTACCCGAAATCCTCCCCCTCGCTCGCCCACCTCCGTCCCTCACGGCCTCGCTGGGCTTCCATGTCTTGGCGGCTCCCCTTGGAGATCTTTGACACATGAGAGCTTTTGAGGAGTGAAAAGAGGGGGTTTTCCAATGAATGTTTGGATTTTGGGAAGCCTGACAGGTTTTAAGGGGTCTTTTTAAGGGGTCCATTCTAATCATCCCCCTGCTCAGCCACCTCCACCCTGCGGCCTACAGGGGCTCATGGCCCCGCTGTGCTTCCACTTCTTATTGGCTTTCCTTGGATATCTCTGACACGTGAGAGCTTTCGAGGAGTGAAAAGAGGGGGTTCCCAATGGATGTTTGGATTTTGAGAAGCCTGGATGTTTGAATTTGGGAATTTGGGAAGCCTGGCAGGACTTAGGGGGTCTTTTAAGGGGTCCATTCTAATCCTCCCCCTGCTCAGCCACCTCCACCCTGCGGCCTACGGGGGCTCATGGCCCCGCTGTGCTTCCACTTCTTATTGGCTTTCCTTGGATATCCCTGACACGTGAGAGCTTTCGAGGAGTGAAAAGAGGGGGTTCCCAATGGATGTTTGGATTTTGAGAAGCCTGGATGTTTGAATTTGGGAATTTGGGAAGCCTGGCAGGACTTAGGGGGTCTTTTAAGGGGTCCATTCTAATCCTCCCCCTGCTCAGCCACCTCCACCCTGCGGCCTACGGGGGCTCATGGCCCCGCTGTGCTTCCACTTCTTATTGGCTTTCCTTGGATATCCCTGACACGTGAGAGCTTTCGAGGAGTGAAAAGAGGGGGTTCCCAATGGATGTTTGGATTTTGAGAAGCCTGGATGTTTGAATTTGGGAATTTGGGAAGCCTGGCAGGACTTAGGGGGTCTTTTAAGGGGTCCATTCTAATCCTCCCCCTGCTCAGCCACCTCCACCCTGCGGCCTACGGGGGCTCATGGCCCCGCTGTGCTTCCACTTCTTATTGGCTTTCCTTGGATATCCCTGACACGTGAGAGCTTTCGAGGAGTGAAAAGAGGGGGTTCCCAATGGATGTTTGGATTTTGAGAAGCCTGGATGTTTGAATTTGGGAATTTGGGAAGCCTGGCAGGACTTAGGGGGTCTTTTAAGGGGTCCATTCTAGTCCTCCCCTACTCACCCACCTCCATCCCCACGGCCCATGGGGGATTGCAGCCCTGCTCTGTCTCCATTTCTTACTGGCTTTCCTTGGATATCTTTGACACGTTATAGCCTTTAAGGAGTGAGAAGAAGGGTTTCCCAATGGATACTTGGATTTTGGGAACTCTCACAGGTTTTAAGGGCTCCATCCTTTGTCTTCCCGGCATCAGCCCAGCTCATGGGGTTTGTTATCCTCACCTGTGCCTCGTAACACCTGCAGAGCCCTTGTTGCCTTTTTCCAGGTGTATTTCCCAGTGGATATTTGTCCATGGGTGTGCTGGAGGGAGAGGGAAACACTCTCAATGCCTTGCTTTGACAATTTCTGGGAAGGCAGCAGCAAAGAGAGCTTTGCAAAGTGCTTCAGCCCCTAAAAAAAAATTATCCCTGAGTGCTGAGATTTTCCTAGGACAGGCTGCTTTGGGGGTATTTCTGTGGCTGGTGGTTTTCCAGGGGGTTTTGTTGGAATGAAAACCTGCAAAATGCTCACTCAGGAGTCTGATTTCTTCCCAGGCTCGGATGAAACCGAGTCATCCAACTTGGAATTTTCTCTGGCATCCCCTAGAGCTGAGTTGGTCCCTGCTAAAATTCCCAGGCAAAATTTGGGCAGTGGATCAGGTCACTGTTATAGCTGATCCTATAAAAATGCAGATTCATGGGGAGATGGATCAAAAAAAAAAAGTGGGACAATGTTGGTTTTAGCAGGTGTGGTTCCTAACAGAGTCTTCCTCTCTTCTTCCAACCAGAAGGAAATGGACTCAGTCAAGGTTTTAGAAAGGACTCTGCTGGGGTTTTGGAGAACTGGGAATTGGGATAAGTTCTTAGTTTGGGATTTATTTTTAAGAGCAGGGTGCTCTTTCCTGCAGGTAGAAAAGGTTATCGCTCACCTCAGGCAACCCTTGGAATTTCCTTTATTCCCAGGGCTTGGAAGGTCTGTGATTTAGTGGAATTATTGCAAATCTGCTGGGTTTGGGGCAGTTTTTGAGAATCATAGAATCAAGGAATGGCTTGGGTTGGAAAGGACCTTAAAGATCATTTCGTTTCAACCCAAACCATGGGCAGGGACACCTCCCACTATCCCAGGTTGCTCCAAGACGGCCTTGGACACTTCCAGGGATGGAGAAGCCACAAAATTCTGTGGGCAACCTGTGCCTTCCTCACAGGGAAGATTTCCTCCCCAATATCCAACCCAACCCTATTAAACCCTATTGATTTTACTCCTAAAAATCAAATTACCACATGCTGTACAAAGCAAAAAAAAAAAAAACTGGAAACACTACCCAGCTCCTTCCCCTGGCTGGAGCAATTCCAGCTCAGCTCAGGTGAAGGATCCAACCCCTCACATTCCTCTCACTCCCCTCCCTGATTTGCAGAGCAAACCACTCTGGGTTTCTCCTGCTCATGACTCCGTTCCTACAAAATAAATCACATTTTATTTAAAACAAAACACATTTCATTGTGGCAGCTCAGCAGCCAGGGCAGACGTGGGTGGAGGTATGGGTTTCAAACAGGATTTTTTGTGTTTCACCTGTGGATGTAGCTCATGGATATTTCCTCATGGATATTCTCCTCTTCTCCTGGTTCCACTTTCCCTCCAACATCTCTGTGTTATCCATTGGGGATGGAATTGTTGAGGTTGGATATCAGGAAAATAAACCCCAAATTGAAGCCTCTCTCATTTATCTGTTGCCATCACCTTTTACCTTTCAGGGCTCATCTTTTCAAGGTCTTGGGAGCACTTTCTGCTTAGCAGAGCATCATGTTTAACACCCAGGATCCCTCTTCCCTGCTTCCCTCTGCAATTCCCAAAGGGTTTTTCAAGCTGGGCCTTGAATCCAGCTGCTCCCTCTGGGAATAATTGTAGGAGGTGGTTGGGCTTTGCTGTTTCAAACAGGATTTTATGAGTTTCACCTGTGGATGTAGCTCATGGATATTTCCTCATGGATATTCTCCTCTTCTCCTGGTTCCACTTTCCCTCCAACATCTCTGTGTTATCCATTGGGGATGGAATTGTTGAGGTTGGATATCAGGAAAATAAACCCCAAATTGAAGCCTCTCTCATTTATCTGTTGCCATCACCTTTTACCTTTCAGGGCTCATCTTTTCAGGGTTGTGTTATCACCCCAGGAAAAAAAGGAAGGGGGTGGGAAGAAACTCCAGCACCATCATTTATTCCTTGGTGTTCAAAGTGTGAGTGGATTAGGGTTGATCTCCTGTGGGAGCTGGGATATTTCAGGGTTTTTTTGATATTATTTATCTTTATTAAGTTTCAGAGCAGAGGCCTCCAAAATGAGGGAGGGAAGGGACAAGGAAAGGCTGGCACAGCTGCCATTGTTCAACCTGGAGAGGAGAAGCTTTGGGCTGAGCTCAGGGTGGCCTTGCAGGGCCTGAAGGAGCCCCAGGAAAGCTGGAGGGAGACAATTCCCAAGGGATTCAGGGACAGCACACAGGGAATGCCTGCAAACTGATGGGAGGAAGGCTTAGATTGGATTTTGGGCAGGAATTGTTCCCTGGAATGGTAATGAGGAGCTGGGCTGGAATTCCCAGATTTGCTGTGGCTGCCCCTGGATCCCTGGCAGTGCCCAGGGCCAGGTTGGACATTGGGACAGTGGGAGCTGTCCATGCCCAGGGCAGGGGTGGAGCTGGATGAGCTTTAAGATCCCTTCCAACCCAAGCCAGTCTGGGGTTCTGTGACTCCATGAAAACCAAAACACTCCTGGACATCCCATTTCCACACCTTCCTGCCCGTTTTGCATCCTGAGACATTTCTGGTGAAACTTTCTCACTGAAGAGTGCACAAAGTGCTTTTTATAAGACATAAACCCCATCCATTGCTAAATTCCAAGCAATATCCCAAAACTTTTAACTTTAACTCCCACCAGCAGGAACCACAATTTGCTCCCCTACTCATCCAAACCCAACTATCTTTTTTTTTTTAAAATAAAAACCAAATTAAAATAGACATCTCAGAGCAGTTCTTGGATGGCAAGGGGCAGGCTGCCATGCCACTAAACCACTGTTTATTTGTTGAGGTTTTCAGCTAGAAAAGGATTGAGGGGAATTTTAACTTCCTATTTTAGCAGGTCTTTAATGGGAGCAAAAAAACCTTTTGTGTCACGGATACAAATCCACATTAAGAGTTCAATTCAGAGCCCATAAATGGCTTTAATCGAGTTTTCTGCTTCTTTCATATCACAAGGAGGGAGCCACGTCCACCTGTTCCCTTGGAAGTTTTAACCATGGCCAATTCCCAGACCAAAAGGAACAGGAGGGGAGGAAAAGCTTCCACCACATGGTTTAAGTTCAGAGATTACTCCGTGCCAGAGCTGAGTGTAAAATGTCAAAGGATTTGACCTCCATGCACAAAAAAAAAAAGGAGATTTTGACCTCAACTCACCCCTTTCTTTGTGCAGAGGAGGAAAAGAAACCCAGGCAGAGCCATGTGAGCTGTGCTGAAAGGGTTTAGAGCCTTGAGAAGCATTTAAATTTATATTTATAATAAATATAAATATATCTGTCTATGCAGTAAGGTTGAGTTTCTCCCAACACCAGCCTGGAGCAGACACTAAATCCACAATTCCTGATTTTACAGTGGTTAAAGTGAACCAGAGTGGGTAATTCCAAAAAAACTGTGAACATTAAGTCCCTTTACAGCAGAATTTTTTGCAGGGCCAACAGAAATATTTGAAAATTCAGTGCAAGAAGATTCTTGTGGAGGCATCGATGTGGAGTTAATAAATTACATAAATAAATGGGGTTTGGGATATCATCCTAAAATGTGTAAATAAATAACTTCTTTTTTTTTTTTTTTTTTTTATTACTACAAAATATTGNNNTTAGCCCAAATAATGTTCACAGAATCATAGAACTAAAAATGGTTTGGGTTGGAAAAGAACCTTAAAACCAACCAGGGGTGTTTTCCACTGGTCCAGGTTGCTCCAAGCTCCATCCAACCTGGCCTGAAATATTCTCCACTATTTTCCAACTCTTTGGATGTTTCCCCCTGGGGATTTATTAATTATTTATTAAAAAAATTAATTAAATCAAGCTCTTTTTCTTCTAGAGAAAACAAATAATCACTTTAAGCTACGAACTTCTGGTTCTTTCTCAGGCTTTTACAGCCTTAAAATACCTGAGTTTGCTTTTATTAAAAAAAAAAATAAAAAAATTGTAACCTTAGATGTCAATTTTCCCACTTTTATGACCAAATCTAAAATCCCTGGAAACAAGAGGCTGGAATAAAATTGCTGACAGCTCTTGAAGGGAAGAATGAGCCCTGAAAGCAAAGCAGGGGAGATCATTTAAAGCTCAGCCCTTTGAATGAACACCAAACACGAGGACTGAGGGATTATTTTGTTACGAGCCAGGCTTTTGTCTTCCTCCAGGTGCACCACACTTTGTTTAAGGGACATTTCAAGGTCTTTGCTATCGGGATCTTGGACAAAAAAAACCACAGCCTGGGTTTATCAGGGTTCCCAGGAACCAGTGAAAAGCAGGAGGGGAGTCAAGGGCAGCACTGAAATCAGGGAATTCCAACGGCTTTTTGTTCCTTCTCTGCCGGGATCAAACCCCAGTTTTTAATATTTCCATTTTGAAGTTCACTTAATAAACTGGAGATTAATAGAATCAGGAGGAATTGGCAGCGTTTCAGAGGGGATTTGATGGGGTTGTCACTCTGCCTCCACATTTTGCTGCTGGAAAATGCAGTTTTCAGGCAATTTTGGGAACTGGGATTGGCGTGCTGGCAGCTCCAGAGCCTCCCAGGACCAGGGAATTCCCAGCTCTTCCTGTTGTGCCATAGGTTAAAAACAGATATATTTCCATTGCCTTTGGACACTCTGGTGTCTCCCTGTGTTTAACCCAGCCCGTGGTGCTTTCCCAGCAGATTAATCCCCTTCCCACTGGATTAAAAAACCTCTCCATCCCAAAAAAACTCTCTCTGGAATGTTGAACCAGTGCTGCCTGAGCTTGGGACATTCCTTACCAGCTCTGCTCCTTCCTGCCATGGGTAGGGCTGGATCCAGCACTTCTGGAACTGTCTGGATGCTCTCTCCACCTCCAAATTACAATTTCCCCACCACAATTTGGGTCACATCCATCCTGAGCAGGGAAGATCCCCTTTAATGCATCTCCTGGGGTGGGAACTTCCACCAGGAGCCTGCCTGGGATGAGGAGGAGGAAATGACCTTCCTCCTTCCCACTCTCTTCAGTTCCAGCAGCCACCAGAAACTCCTGAGTCATGAAAAGAAGGAGCTGAAGCCACCCCGTGGTGTGGAGTCAGAGCTCCAATGCCACAGCCACAGGAAATTTGTGGAAGTGGTGATGCTTTCCCAAAATATTTTGCCAACCAAATCTGTTTGGCTGGCAGGGTTCCAAGTGGCTCTGTCAAAAAAGGGAATTGTATAACAAAAAATCTCTTTTTCCTGAGAGTGCAAGGAGTGATTTGCAATTATTGCTCAGCAGATCATTTTTATACAGAATTCCACAGGTAACTTGCACAGTTTTCCTTTTTAAGGAGCACCTTGGAAGCTGCAGATCCATCCTGGTGCCCATTTCTGGTGCCACAAACCAGTTTACATCCAAACTGATGAGCACACGAGCTGGGAGAGCACACACAGAACAATTCCTCTGGAATTCTGTCCCATGGAAATCCACTCCGAGGAAAAATCCCTCCTTTTTTCACACCCCCTTTCCACAAATATATAAAAAAACCTCCTGTTTTATGGAAATATAGAATGATTTGGGTTGGAAGGGACTTTAGGGATCATCTCTGTGGGTGCCTCTGGATCTCTGGAAGTGTCCAAGGCCAGGTTGGACAGGGCTTGGAGCACCTTGGGACACTGGGAAGTGTCCCTGCCCTGGATCTGGATGATCTATGAGGTCCCTTCCAACCCAAATCATTCCCTGATCCTCTAAGATGTCCATAATAAACTAAATAACTTGCAGTTATTACATAATTATTATTTATTAATCTATTGTCCATTTTTTTTCTTGGCTCTGACCCTCCACATCATTTTTTACTTCATTTCATCCCCTGTGGAACGGGGCTCTTCACAGCAGGAGCCACATCTTCCATTGGGTTTGGAAAGTCTCTAATTCCATTTGGATCCTCTCCAGAGGCTGATTTGGACAGGGATAAAATCCAGTGACTGTCACACATCATCTTTGCTTTATCAGCTGTGACACAGCACAGGGGTGGGGACAGCCAGCAGCAGCCCAGGAACGGGAGCAGCCTGAGGAATTCCCACTGGGGCATTAAAAATCTCTTTATTCCTGGGAGATTTCCCTGGGAAGAACTGGAGGCAGAGAAATCTGAGACAACACAGGTGGGATACAGAGAGGAATCGAGGCCTGAATTTAAAGGAGGGATGGCAGAGCTAAATTGAGTTTTCCAGAAGAAAGGAAGGATAATTCCAGTCATTAACCACCTCAGAGAGGCTCAGCAGCAGGGAGGGAGCAGAACCATTTGGTGCTGGCCCCAGAACAAGTTGTTCTCCTCTAAACTGTCAATGAATTTAGGCTGGAAATGAGGAGATGGTTCCTGAGGATCAGAGTAGCCCTGGACATCTTCCAGGGGCTCTCAGACACACAAAGATTGAATTTAAGATGGATTTTGCTCTGTGAGTGCAGAGCACGAGGTGTGGCTGGGCTGCAGGGCCCTGGAGATGCTCTCCAGGCCCATTTTTGCTTCCATTCAATCAACCCTCTGCTCCACTGACTTCATCCCAGGGAGTTTTAATTCTCCAGGACAGGCAGGAGAATGTTTGGGATCTTCTCCCTCTGCTTTGGAGCCAGGCTGGGAGGGCTGGGGGGGGCTCACCTGGAGATGAGAAGCTCCAGGGAGTGCTCAGAGTGCCTGAAAGAGCTCCAGGAGAGCTGGAGAGGGACTGGGGACAAGGAATGGAGGGACAGGACACAGGGAATGGCTTCCCAGTGCCAGAGGGCAGGGCTGAATGGGATATTGGGCAGGAATTGTTCCCTGGGAGGGTAACGAGGGGCTGGGATGGAATTGCCAGATTTGCTGTGGCTGCCCCTGGATCCCTGGCAGTGGCCAAGGCCAGGTTGGACATTGGGGCTGGGAGCAGCCTGGGACAGTGGGAGCTGTCCCTGCCCATGGCAGGGTTGGAATGAGATGATCTTTACTGTCCTTTCCACCCCAAACCACTCCATGATTCCATGGAGTCTCAACCCTTTCCTCTGTCATCTCCCAGTCTCAAGATAAAACCTTTCCCTGCAAACCCCCAGTTCCCAGGTGAGCCCTTCAGGTTTTCAGCAATTCCCTGGATAAATCCCACCTGTTCTGGAGCCTCTGCTGCCTTTCCAGCACCAGTATCTGCCTGGCTCCTCCAGGATTTCTTCCCCTTCAGCCACAGCTTTGTCTCTCCTTCATCCATCCCACGCAGGGCAGAGCGAGGTGAGGATCCAGTTCCTCAACACCCGCCCGTGTTCCAGGCAGCATTCCCAGCTCCAGGGCCTCAGCCTTGCCCAAGAGCCTCACATCCAGCTTGGGGAAAAAAAAAAAAAAAACAAAAACAACAAAAACCAAACAAAGGTTGGAATTGTTTGGCTTTTCCATCAGCTAATGGAAAGAGTTATGTCATGGTGGTTAATCCACGAGATTTCCAAGTGTCGATATATTGGAGATACCAATCTTCAGATTCCAAATGCCTGGCACTTCCTGGGGTTGGAAAAGCAGCAGATAAAGCAACAAATATGTTCTCAGTCCCCAGGCAGCATCTCCCCTTCCAGCAATTTTCCTTCTGCTTTTTTTCCCACGTTTTTCCCACCACACGGAGCATCCTCAAGGATAACTCCAAATAACAAAAAAGAAATCTTGGCTTTCAAGCAGAGAAGTTGAGAGATCTGTATTTTGTTCCGTGTTTTGACTCCGATTCTGTGATTTTTTTTTAGGCAAATTATTGAGAGTTTGATTTTTTACTGAGCATTTAGGAAATCTCAGGAAGCAGAAAGGTGTTTTAGGAGGAATATTGATGGTGCCCAAGTACCTAAACCATGGGGAAATCAGTCCCAGCTATGGAGCTGCCTTTGGAAAACCCTCTCCCTGGATCTTTAGGCAGCTCTAAAATTGGGCAGCTCATGCCCAGGCACAGTTTTATTTTCATAAATCTGTCCATGTCTTTTACCAGGGGAGAACTGATGGATCCTGAGAGCAGAGCTGGCAGGCAGGGACAAGAATTCCCAGTTCAGTTTTGGACTTGCACAGCCATTCCTTCTGCTTTGTTTGGTTTGATTCCCTTCCACTCCCCGAGCCCTGCTCCGTTATGTCCTTGGGAAAGTGGAGCTGATCTCTGACCCAGGGCAGGAATTTTGTGCCAGGATTCTCCCAGAGAATTTCCTGGGCTCACTCCTTGTTCCTTCAGCTCTCTCACTTCTCCAAGACTGCTCTTCTCCTCAATTTTGGAGCCTCTGCCTGTTCTTCTCCTCATTTTGGGAGCCTCTGCCTGCCTTTCTCCTCATTTTTGGGGCAGCATCTTTCAGCTCTACCTCAGGGAACACTTCTGTCTCCTGGGGCTCTTCCTTTTCCATGGAAAAACCTCAGTCTGGCTCCCTGCTCGTTCCCAGGGCTAATCTCATCCCATTCTGGAGGTGTTTAAAGCAAATATCTGCCTGCCCCAGGGGCGGGTTTAAACTGGATATTGGGAAAGAAATGTTCCCTGGGAGAGTGGGGAGGGGCTGGGATGAAATTCCCAGAGAAGCTGTGGCTGCTCCTGGATCCCTGGAAGTGTCCAAGGCCAGGTTGGAGCACCCTGGGATAGTGGGAGGTGTCCCTGCCCATGGCAGGGGATGGGAAAAAATTGATTTTTAAGGTGCCTTCCAACCCAAACCATTGCATGGTTCTGAAGTTTGGATGGCAAACGTGGTCATGTGTTTGACAGCACTTCAGTATTTGAGCTTTTCTCATGTTTGGGGTTATTCCCCACTGGCCCTCAAGGCATTTTCTTGGCCTTTGAATGTCCCAGTTGTGGGGAAGATTAAAAGCACTGATTGCAAAACTCTGGTAAATCAAATCTCCCTGAGTTCTTCACAGACAAACCCAGTTTCTTTCCACAGCATTCTCCTCTTTAATCCCCTCTTGGCAGAACACGCCAAGGTTTGGATAGCAGAGCTCAAATTACCTTCCTTGGTAAATAAAACAAATAGAAAATAAATAAATAAGGGCTCCTTACCCTAAAAACAAACACACACTGAAAAAAAAACTTCTCGCTCACCTGGCACTGCCCCGGTGCCAGAAGATGCCACTTGGGTTTTGTAATCCAAGGTGTTCTTTCCCTTCAAATTCTGAATTGAACATCTCCAAACTTGAGCTGGTTTTGGGGCTGGGCTCTGCTGCCAGGGAACAGGGACAGGAGGAGAGGGAACGGCCTCAGGCTGGGCCAGGGGAGGTTTAGTTGGATATTTGGAAAAATTTCTTCCTGGAAAGGGTGCTCAGGCCTTGGAAAAAGCTGCCCAGGGAGGTTTGGAGGTGTCCAGGGAAGGCCTGGATGGGGCACTCAGTGCCGTGAGCTGGGTGGGCATCGGGCACATGATCTTGGAGGTCTTTTCCAACCTTAATTCTGTGATTCTGGGATTTATCCATGTGGGGGGCTCCTCAAAGCCTCCTGTGCCAGGCCTTCAACAGGACAAATTTTGGAGGTTTCCAAGGAAGGTCTGAACGTGGCACTCAGTGCCCTGAGCTGGGTGGGCATTGGGCACATGATATTGGAGGCCTTTTCCAACCTTGATTCTGGGATTTATCCAAGGNTAATCCTGGGATTCTGGGATTTATCCATGGCTTGGGGAGCTCCTCAAAGCTTTCCATGCCAGGCCTTTAACAGGGTTTTTTGGAGGTGACCAAGGAAGGGCTGGATGGGGCACTCAGTGCCCTGAGCTGGGTGGGCATTGGGCACATGATATTGGAGGCCTTTTCCAACCTTGATTCTGGGATTTATCCAAGGTTTGGGGAGCTCCTCAAACCCTTCTGTGCCAGGCCTTCAACAGGACAAATTTTGGAGGTGTCCAGGGAAGGCCTGGACGTGGCACTCAGTGCCCTGAGCTGGATGGGCATCAGGCACATGATCTTGGACAACTATTCCAACAATAATCCTGGGATTCTGGGATTTATCCACAGGCTCGGGGGGCTCCTCAAAGCCTCCTGTGGCAGGCCTTTAACAGGACATTGCATCAAACAGGATCATTCCCTCCTGAGCCCACGTGGTTCCAGGGCTCACAGGGCTCCTTTTATGTGGCTGAGTACACACAACACCCTGAGCAAACTCCCGGCCGAGTTTTCTCTGTGTGTTCAGCCTGTTATGACCCCAACAAATGGGGATTGTTCACAGGTGAGGAACAATGGGCTGGGATGTGCTGGCTGAGGCAAACAATAACCTAGGAAATGCACTTTAGATAATCAAAGAGCTCCATCTGAGCATTCCCAGCCTATTTGTGCAGCTCTTCTCTTAAAGGCATCGAAAAGAACAAAAAGGGATATTCAAGAGGGCCGGTAAAAAAATCGTGGGTTTGCTCTCAGGTTGGGTTTGGTTTCCACCAAGAAATTCTCAGAGGTTTCTTTGGGTTCCCCAAGTGGGGCAAAATGCTCAGTTCAGGATCAGGGATTCTGGGAGATTCCAGGGTTTGGTGCTCAGCTTCAGGAAGTTTCAGGGATTTCTGCAAAAACGGATATTTGGAATGTCTTTGATGAGGTACCCAAAAACGGGATAGAAATAGAAAGAATTAGAAATAGAAAGAATTGGAGTTTCCTCCTCTGTCTGAGAATTGTCTGGATTTGGAAGGGACCTTTAAAATCAT
>VZTR01025746.1:0-26326 GCA_013400775.1 Chaetops frenatus
CCCTGCAGGTGTCCCAGAAATGTGGGGTTGTGGCCCCTGAGGATGTGGATTAAAGGTGAACCTGCTGTTGGTGCTGGTCCATGGCTGGACTGGATCATCTTAAAGGTCTTCTCCATCCTCAGCAATTCTGTGATTTTGGCCTTTCCCTCTTTCCTCACTGGTCTGCCAGCTCAGCACAATCCCAGCCAGGAGCTGGAAGCTCTTCCATGCACAGCTGGGGGTGCCCCATCCATTCCCCCCAGGATTAAAGCCACCAATGCCCCCTCAGAACCATCAAAGCAGCACCAAGCACCTCGTCCTGAGGGAATGTTGTGTATCAGAGGGACCAAAAATGCTCCCATGGGTTCCATCAGTCCCACAGGACTCACCTGGCAACCAGCAAGTGTATAATGACATGGGAACTGGGGAAAAGCAGGAATTCTCTGGTGGCAAAGTGGCTTCAGGCATGAGTGCCAGCCATGAAGCTCAAAGAACAGCTTGGAGACAAACCAAATATGGAAATAAAGCCTTTGGAATGCTGATGCCTCCCAAAAAACGAGGAGCCACCCACCTGGAACCAGAGCCATGTGAAAGGATTTGGCACCACTGCTCCTTTTTCCATCTCATTTCCCCAAGAAAAGTCCAAGGGATAGAAAATCCAGCAGTGGCTATAAAAAAAGATTTGGCAACCACCAAAAAAATCCTCCAAGATGAGTCTTTGGAGAGACAAAAGGAAGCAAACACCAAATCCTCAATAGTTTTAGGGCTAGGACAGTTCTCAAGTTCTTCTTGCTCAGTCCAACAGGAAACATTTAAAGTCAGTGGGCACATCCCAAATTATAAACAGGAATAACTCCATCCCAATCACTTGATTATCCCTTCAATGTAGTGACAGCAGGATAAAATTAAGTCTTTTTTTTTTTTTTTTGGTTGCTCAGCAGTTACAAAAGGTTGGTCTGGGATTATTTACTGAGGTAAAGCTAAAAACTAATGGGAAAAACCAATTCCTTGCTGTCATTTACTACTTAACAAGTAATTAGAAATTATTAGTGAAAAAGATTAAAACCTCTGCAATTACTCTAAAAGCATCAGCAATCCAGAGCAGCAGCCCCAGGTCGGGTACAACCACTCAGGGCAGTCAGGAAAGATCCAAATCCAGATAAATGCAGCATTCCAAAGAAAAAGAAGATGTGGGAGCTGTGCTGAACCCCTGGGAAAAATGGGCTGTGCTGGAAATGGAGGAATGGAAATGGAAAAAATGGAGGAATGGAAATGGAAGAAATGGAGGAATGGAAATGGAAGAAATGGAGGAATGGAAATGGGAGGGCTCTCAACACCTGCCTGGAAGCTCAGGCGTGGGGAAGGATCATGGAATGGTTTGGGTTGGAGGGACATTAAAGCTCATCCCACGCCCTGGGACACCTCCCACTGTCCCAGGCTGCTCCAAGCCCCAGTGTCCAGCCTGGCCTTGGGCACTGCCAGGGATCCAGGGGCAGCCACAGCAAATCTGGGCACCCTGGGCCAGGGCCTGCCCACCCTCCCAGGGAACAATTCCTGCCCAAAATCCCATCCAGCCCTGCCCTCTGGCACTGGGAAGCCATTCCCTGGCTCCTGTCCCTCCATCCCTTGTCCCCAGTCCCTCTCCAGCTCTCCTGGAGCCCCTTCAGGCCCTGCAAGGGGCTCTGAGCTCTCCCTGGAGCTTCTCCTCTCCAGGTGAGCACCCCCAGCTCTCCCAGCCTGGCTCCAGCCCTGGAGCAGCTCCGTGGCCTCCTCTGGACTCATTCCAACATTTCCACACCTTTCTTGTGTTGGAGCCCCAGACCTGGATCAGTTTAGGGACCCCTGGATGCAGGGACAGAGGGTTCTGTAACTACAACAGAACAATTTTCCCAAGACACAATAAGGGACAAATGGGAAAAACCCAAGTGCTCCTGACCATGACAACCTTTCCACGTTCCCATCCCACACTGAGTGAACACAAAAGCAGGAGAGACTGTTGCAGAAATGGATTTGGCAAATAGAAAGTTACAGCAGGCACGTCACCAAAAATAACTTGGGGGGAAGTGATCAAAAATTACCTCTGTCTGAATTAAAATTAACACCACGTCCTCCAAAGAGATCTTTAATTAGCATTTTAATGGTGTGTAAGCCAAAGAACCAGATGTGAATATGAAACTCAGGGACCTGGATGCAGAGGAATCAGCAAGTTTTAAACTCAAAGTGATGCCTGAACTCTTCCAAAATCCACCTTTCTTCTTCAAAGATTCTAAAGTCTATGATGGATCTTTTTTATTTTTAACTCAATATTTAAGATCAAAGGAAATTACAGAAGAAATTAAACTAAAATCCAAGGAATACAAGTACTCTAAAAATACCAAGTCACAGCTAAATTAAAACATCAGTCCCAACACTGAATTTAATTCATTTTAGAAAGCTGAGAGTCTTGAGAGTTTCTAAAAAGAAGCCTAAAAGGTGCCTTTTCAATCTGAAATAAACAGCAACCAAAACCTCCATGATTATGGGTCATTTTGATGGTTTATTACTAGAAACAGTTAAAGTAACAATTGGCCACAACTTCACAGGAGGGCTTGGGTTGGAAGGAATTTTAAGGATCACCCAGTGCCAGCCCTGCCATGGGCAGGGACAGCTCCCACTGTCCCAATGTCCAACCTGGCCCTGGGCACTGCCAGGGATGGGGAGTCCTCAACCTTCCAGAATCAGTTAAACCTCAGAATTAATTAAACACCTTCCTTAAAACTCTAGAAACTCTCACTCCTCTTCCAACCACAATAAGTTCTAATAAGGGCTTCAATGTATCGCTCCAAAATTCTCCTTATCAGAAACTTGCTGAGAAAGAGCTCCCCAGGAACCACAAATTGTGATCTTCCCAAGGTTTTTTGATGTATGTTTCATCAAGTTAACTTTGTACGTTCATTAAGCTTAAATAATGAGGAGTGGAAAGGAAAAATAATGAAACCCAAACAAAACAAAGACACGGAGGGAACATCCCTCCCTTCTTTCTCCTGCTTTTCCAGTTTTATAAACTGGGCACAGCACCACAGGGGCTGGGATGTCCCCATGGTCAGCTGGGGTCCCCATCCCAGCTCTGGAAGGAGCTGGAGTGGCAAAATCAGCCCATTACCCAGAATTAGAGAATCCCAGGATCCCTGAGGCTGGGAAAGCCCCCCCAGCCCATGGAGTCCCAGCTGTTCCCAATCCCCACCTTGTCCCCAGCCCAGAGCACTGAGTGCCACCTCCAGCCCTTCCTTGGGCACCTGCAGGGGTGGGCACTGCAAAGCTCCCTGGGCAGCCCCTGCCAAGGCCTGAGCTCCCTTTCCATGGGGAAATTCCTGCTGCTGTCCAAGCTGAGCCTCCCCTGGCCCAGCCTGAGGCCCTTCCCTCTCCTCCTGTCCCAAACTCCCCAGGGATGTGAGGCAGCAAAAGTGCTCCGGGCAGGGAAGGAGATCTGGAACTCCTGGGGTTGACATTGGGGTTGTGCTGCCTCACGATGGGAATTTGCTGGATCCCAAAGCTCTCTCTGGGTTCCTGGGGGCAGGGGAATGATGCAGATGGGGCTGGCAATGGTGGGAAACTGTGCAGAGCCACAAGGTCCCCCCTGAGCCTCCTTTTCTCCAGCCTCAGCCCCTTGCCCAGCTCCCTCAGCCCCTCCTGGGCCTCCAGCCCCTTCCCCAGCTCCCTTCCCTGCCCTGGACACGCTCCAGCCCCTCCAGGTCTCTCCTGCAGGAGCCAGAACTGGGCACAGCCCTCCAGGGGCCCCAGCTCAGAGGGACAATCCCTGCCCTGCTCCTGCTGGACACACAATTCCTCATCCAGCCCAGCTGCCAGGGGCCTCCTGCCCCACCCAGACTGGTCTAAGCCATCCCTCCCTTCCACAAGAAGAATTTTCCTGGATCAGGTGCAGCTCTGGACACACACAGCCCTTACAGCCATCCTGCACATCCTCACTGCTGCCCAAGGACATCGAGTCAGCACAAACACAAAGCTGAGCATGGTGAGTGAAAACCCTCCCACAGCACATTTTGAGGACCACAACCATAATTTTTAGATCCTCTCATTTTTGCAGAACACAACCAGCCTTGGCTCTGGAGTAGGAGAAGGTTTAAGGTGGAAGTCAGAGTGTTTTCACCAAGTGAAGAGGGAACCTCACCAATCCCTTGCTCAAATCCTGTCAGATAAATCCCAGGATACACAAAGCCACCTCAGAAACAGGGTTCAGGTAAATAATAAAAATCACTGATGATAAAAGTTATAAAGATCATATAAAGCTGAATTATCCTCTATCACTGCACCAACACCTCCAAAATAAAGCCCACAACACCCAAAATTCAAATTCCTGAGTAGAACCTGATAAAAAGTGAAGAGAGAAGGCCCAGAGGTGAAACCTCCTGGCTCCTTCCCCTTTCCCAGCACCAGAACATCCACAGGGAAACTGGGACAGCCACATCCCAGGAGGGGAATTCCCTGCAGGAAAAAGCCTCATTGCCACCATCTCCGTGGGGTTTTCCACACAAATCCAGCCCAAAACCCACCTGGGCCAGGCCCCCAGCACCCAGGGAAAGCTGAAATCCCAAGGAGCAGGAAATTGGGGAGTGAGGCTTGGCCAACACAAACAGAGCCAGCTGGTGACAGAGAGGCTGCTTGAACCTCTTTGAGAATCACTGACCTGGAAAGCTGCTCACTGAATAAACACCTAATAAACTAATTAGGGAACCAGTTAATTAATAGTTAACTCATGAAAACGCTCCCTCCTGGAAATCACGAATCCAAACCAAGTTTGCAGGCAGGACAATGCTTATTTTTCATCTCAAATCCAAAGTTTTCTCTTAAAAAAAAAAAAAAAAAGTATCTTATCCACCCCTTGAAACAAACAACAGCAAAATTTCCATTTTTCTTTCACAACACAGCAGCAAAAGAAGAGAATAAATGAAAACTTTTGGTTAATTCATTTTCTCTGCAGCTGAAATTCCGGGTTTTGAAGCCTTGCCAGAGTTTTTGCCAACATCTCATCTCCAAAAGAACACGAATCCCTAATTTAAGAGCAGGTCTGCCCCTCCCCTTGCTGAGCCACCAACACTGGACAAGGAATTCCTGATTCCCAAGTTTCTCGTGTCCTTATGGGGGGGACAGGGATGAGGAGAAAGGTGTGGGAGGTTCAGGGCTCTGCTCACAGAATGTGCTGATGTTTTAACTCCAGAAGCCATGAGAAGGTGCTGGTCCCACTCAAGAACTGCTTCAGCAGCAGCTGAACAGGCTGCTTAAAGATAAAACTAAAGAAAAGATGGAATTCTGCACAATATCCAAGCAGATTCCTCAGCTAAAGGGGGGGGATCACTCCTGTTCAGTGCCCTGAGCCCAGCCCAGTCCACCCCAGTCCCACCTCCCAACACCAGGGGCCAAACTCTCAGGATTTGGGATCCTGAAGTTCTCCTCGGGAGTTTCCAAGAACCCAAAAGGCTTTTTTGCCTTTGGAAAAACTGGAATTATCTTTACCTACAGGGACGCAGGGCTTACTGAAAGTAAAATACTCCAAAACAGTTCCACAAGTCTCTGTTCTGGTGGGTTGGTCGGTTTGGTTTTTTTGTTTGGTTGGGTTTTTTCTTTTTTTCTTTTTTTCTTTTTTTTTTTTCTCTATTTTTATTGAAACTTTGTACAGAAGTTTGAAACATTTCCATACAATACTTTGAGACAGGACAAAATGCCATGGTAAAGGAATGTAAACTGCAAGAAACACAGTCTGAAAGTATCCAAATACTCTCTAATAAGAGTTTTAGTTTGAAGACTAATGCACGAGGCAAAATAATATGCATACAGTATACAAAGAACAGTATACACAGGGCCAGCAATGCTAACTATGAAAATTTTGCATCAGATTTACTTCAAAGATTGATAGCAATATGATAATTCTATACACTAGACCAAAATTAATTTATCATACATCGTTTCCATGACAAAAAGCTTGTCATTAAGGACAGTAGCAACTTACAATATAATTAAGCTGTATTAATCTCATTAACACTTCTAAATCTATATTCCTACTACAGTAAAGGTTTTTTTTTTTTTCAGTATATTGTCTTATAAGATCTTAACAGACCTTTAAATAACACTTTACCAAAAGAGACCTGGATCCATTATAGTGATCTTATCTACATGCCCATTTGGCTTATTTCCAAAAAAACAACCAAGGGACAAGGAAAAAGGCAGGTTTCAAATGCTATATGATATCATTTGGTTTTGGTCTGAAATGTATTTTAGAGAGTTAAAAAAAACCAACAGAAAAAAGGCAGTTCATTAACTGGTATTTTATATAAAATCTGCAGAAAAATACAACAGCAACAAAACCCAAAAATACTTCACAGATATCTAAAAAAACATTATTTTTTTTTTCTCAGAGATACAAGGTAAAGCAGCATCACTTTGACACTGTGCTTTAAAAAAGAAGATGATGAATGAAGAGACTGCTCGAGTGAGATTAGAAAATTTTGCTTTCTTCTTGAAGAAGACTACTAACATTTTGCACAGCAACTATTTTTATAACCACCTCATTTTAAAAGCGTGTATTCCTAGACACAGAATTGTCATTTCACCGCCAGTTTTGCTCAAAGTGTCTGACTTTACACAGTGGAACTGAGAATGCCAAGTGTCACCAGATGTCACTGTACCATGAGTTCAAGGTTGGAACAGAAGTGAAGCAAATGCCTTGAAACCAACACCAGGAAAGAAATCAAAGAGAAAGTGTTTTGTAAACAAAACAAAACCACTTTGCCAAAAGAAATAATAATAATTAAAAAAAAAACAAAACAAAACAAAACAAACAAAAAAAAAAACAACCCAAAAAAACCCCCAAGAGTTCAGAGATCTCACAGTGAAATCAGAAATTCTAATTATATATGTTTTACATTCTAGGACTACTCTTTACCTTTAGGCCAATTAAAGCACATTAAACCATTTAATTATATACAAACATTTTCTTTAAAAAAAAACAAGAAAAAAAAATTTAAAACATTGCACAGAAGTCTGCTTTTAACATCACATAACAAGGTTAGTTTTATTTTCAAAACAATTACATTTAAGGGCACAGAACATACAGAATACCAAATTAACAGATGAGTAATTTTGCTTCTCTGTACATGCTAAATCCAAAGATTTCCTCGAGAAAGCTGGAGCTTGGCAACTCCAGCTTCTTCCATATCTCCTGCTCTCTGAAAGGGAGCAATTCCCAACACCTCCTCTATCTCAGGATTTAAAAAAATAGATATATAAAAAAAATAAAGCTGTTTTAAAGTTGTAAGCATCTTCTAAGTGCTGGCAGAGCTGCCTGGGTGGCTCTGCCCCCTCCACTGTAACCTCGTGGAAATAAATCCTTTTCTCTCCTGGGTTACAGGGCTCATGACTCTCATCAGAAGTCTCATCCTGGCCCTTCTGGGATCAGGGAACACACAAGTGGAGAAGTAAAAAATACACAATATAAGGAATATACTGAAGGCCATTTTTATTTCTTACAATCTCACACTGTTTCCTTTCCCTAAAAGCTAAACAGGAAAAAATTATTTAAAAAAAAATTAAACAACAAAAAACCTCTAAACTTTGGCAGAGAATAGCATCAAATCAGCCATTAAAAAAAAAAAAAAACAAAAACCAAACTTAAATAAAAACAGTCTCCCAAAATGTACTATTAAACTCTCAAGAAGCCTCTTCTTTTTAATATTTTTTTAAAATATCTTTTTCTTTTTTTTTTTTTTTTTTTTTTGTAAATAAAAGGCTTCTACCATTTTCAGGAGCAAAATTCATATATCTTACCAGAAAAAATAAGTTAAGGAGAATAACGAGAAGAAAAAAAAAAGCTGTCATTCCAAACTCAGTTTTCCAAGACTTGTCATCCTAAGCTCAAGGCAATAATAAATAAACCCATTGCTGCAAGACAGAAGCACAACCAGCCCCACCCAGGGGGAGGAGGCCAGGCAACAAAAATCCATGGAGCTGATTGTCCATCGTGGGAAACACTTTGTGGTTCTGCTGGACCAAAAAAAAAAAAAAAAAATGGGTGTTTAACCCCAAATTCATCAACTTCCCCCCTCAGCAAAGGCTTGTTTACGCTATAAAAAAATCCCTTCTCTTACACAAGGTGCTTCTCACCAGCAGGCAGCTTGCTTGGAACCTTAAAAATATCTGTATTTAATAAGAAAGGCCTTTTATTAAGTGGTTTTCAGAATATCAGCAACTTCCAGGACCTCTACGACACAAGGAAGAGGAGAACACGAAACACCTTGGAAACACCTGAAGAGGAAAAGCACTGGAGAAAGGATTTGCTCAAAAAGCTTCACAATACCAGGTCCAAAAATGGGGTGGGGAGGCAGATTAATAATTTATGATGATCCCACCTGCCAATTAGCAGTGTGATTAACGTGGCAGCTCGTTAGCATAGCCAAAGGGAGAATAAATGGAGTGGCAGGTGGAGCAGCAGTGCACTGGTGAAGGACTTGACTCCCTTCCACAGCCAAGGATGAATTCCCCATGGATCTGACCGAGCTGGGAATTCCACTGGGAATTCTGCCTGGTAACTCCTCCAAGTGTCCTCTCTGAGGAGCAAATGGGACTCTGGGAAGGGCAGGAGGATGAGAGGAGCAGGGAGAAGCCTTTGGAAGCGCTGTGGAAGTGCCTCCTCCAGCCGTGCCTTCAGCTGCCCGCCCACCTAAGGCACCCAGGGGAACAGCACAGGGGGGATGGAGCTGAGCCAAAGGGTCCCTGAGCTAACCTGGCTTCCCAGGTGGTGGCAAAACGCTGGATGTTGGACAGGGAAAGGAGGAGCAGCCTGGGAAATCCCAGTGGCAGCTCCGGAGTCGTGCCGAGTTCCTCAGGGACACGGGTCTCCTTCCCTGGGCCACATCAGGCATCTGAGCCACATCCCAGCCTTTGAAGAGGGTATTGTTGGACTGAGGATTATCTTTACCCTCTACAAGTTGGTATTTTTTCACCCTAAATGTTGCCCGAAATGATTTTGTCCCGTATGGAAACAATTCCCTATATTTTACATCAAACCATCCTTCGCAGCTCAGCCCACCACTGAAGTGACTTGAGATGCCATTATTTCACACACCAGGATTTCACCCTTAAATAGGATTGAAAATGTTTTCCCAAACCAAGCTGTGGCCACACAAATGGTAAGAAATTGTGAGAATTGAGAAAATGTGTAAGAATTGTTGCCTTGACACAACATCAACACCAGGTGTGGTGATTCCTCTCTACAAATATTGCAACAACACTCCAAGTTTTCTACTTTGGAGTAGTTCTACTTCCCAGCAGCAACAACTAAACCAAGTGGAGAAAAGTGGGGCAGCTCAGCCTCTGGTCAAAGTTGTGGAATGAATGAGATTTAATTGATATAAAAACATCACCAAACCAAACAAAAGCAGCCCAAAACCAGAAGTGAATCCTTTGATCTGGAAACATGTATTGGAAATTATCTACTAAAAGCCATGTGGAGGGCACCACTGGAAAAGCAAACTTTCTCCAGCAGTGAAAGGCAGGATTAACCCAAATTTCATCTCTACAAAATGGATTCTCCCATAGGAACTGGTTCCTGTTTATGTGCCAAGGAAATATTGCTGGACCCCTGAACTGGTTTTGGTGAACACTCACAATGGTCCCTCAGCCCAATTTTGGCCCAGCCAGTTCCTGCTCCATCAGGAGCAAAGGCAACTGGAGGAATAATTTCCATGGAAAGCCTGGATATGACAACTTTGTCCTGGAGAGGGAAGGAGTTGAACAGTGATGGGCTCTGCTCCCAAAACCAGGACCCAGCTTGGCTTGGGGAAGGATGAGAGCACCAACCTGCTGCTCACACGGCCTCCTCCACACCTGGGAGCTGCCCAGCCCTGCCCGGGCATCCACCCTGCAGGAGAAAAGATCCTCTGCATCTGGAGACCTACAAATAGCTGTGACTGCCTGGGAGGAATTCAGGTTTTTGGAAAAATCCCGAGGACAGGACAGACCTCAATTGCTGACACAGATTGTGGCTGCACGTGCTCCCTGTCTCCTGACACCAAATCCCTCAGGATCTTTCTGAGGAGGAGGGAAGGAGGGAATTTCTTCAGGAAAGGTCACTCATGAGCTGCCCAGGGAAGGGGTGGAGTGTCCATCCCTGCAGGTGTCTGAGGAATGTGCAACTCTGGGCTGGGTGACACGGTGGGGACTGGGCACAGCTGGGACTCAAGGACCTGGGAGGGCTTTTCCAAGCTCAGGGATTCTGGGATTCCTCAAAAAAACAAAAAGGTTTGACAGGGTGAAAGGGGAAGTGGGAGAGGATGTGAGGCAGAAGGAGTCTGAAAAACAAGGAGCACTTTCACCTCTCTCTCCCATTTCCCCTTCCTTGCCTTCCCAGTTGTTCTCGGTGTGCAGAATTGGGGCTGCAGGGATTCTTCCCAGAGACAGCAGAGGAAAACCTTTCTGCAGGGTGAAAAACAGCTTTTCAACACATGCAAAGCCTCATGTTTCTCTTTTCCCCATGTGGTAGAATCTCCAAACAGAATTTTCCCCTAAAAAGAGGCTAATCCTAATAATGTCCTAAAGTTTTGAGGGCCAGAGAGGCTGAACAAATCTTTCTGGCCATTTACTGAAACTCAGGAAGTTCCACCCAAACCTAAGGAAAAATCTTCTTTCCATGGGGTTGGCAGAGTCCTGGAACAGCTGTCCAGGGACATCCCAAACTCACCCTAAAAATTCTGGGATTCTTCAATTTCAATATACTACAAACCCCACAGAAAGAATATTTCTCCACTGACAGTTTGTCATCTCCAGGCTTATTTTTGTTTTAGTTTTTGGTTTTTTTCTATTTTTTTTTTTATACAGAAACTTTTCAGTAATGGAATTTACAGTGGGTAAAAAATCAAAAGACAAAGATTTCCTTACAAAGAATAAAGAAAAAGGCAGAAAGCTGCTAAGAGCTATCATGTTTTAAGTGCTATAAAATGAGACAAAACAGCTTCCTGTTGCTGCCAGAAGAGAAATGAGAAACTGAACCAAAAAAAAAAAAAGAAAAGAAAAAAAGCAGTGAGTGCAATTAAAAAGTGCTAAGTTGGCCAAGGTAATACAGCTATTTTATAAATGTGCATCACAGCTCTGCATTTAAAAATCTTTTGACACAGCTTTAATCACTCAGGTTTTACACACTGGTAACTGATTACCTGTTATCTTCACTTAATGCTGACTGAGCTGTAACTGCCTGACTTCAAACACAGCCACCTGCCTGCCTTTGGTATATTTATACACAGAAAAACAAAAGGTTAGTGCTGCAAATGGAAAAAAAACAAAAAACCAAAAAAAACCCAAAAAACACAAACAACACAAAAGGGAAAAAAAGAAAAAGCCACCACAGGACAGGTTTTGCTTTCAGCAGAGGGAGGACAACACATCTCAAATGGTCTCGAAATAGGCTAAAGCTGAGTTGACCTTACAATTATAGCGTAAACAATGCCTGGGTTGTGGTTATGTTGTTTGAAAAGGAAAAGAAAAGAAAAAAACCAGGAATCTCCAGAGACCTGTATCAACTTCTGTATGTTTAAGCCATACCCTTAAAAGTTCACTATTCACTCACAAAGAGAAGTAGACAAACATGAAGATTCCAAGCGAACACACACAGACCAGTCCAGTATTTAGTAATAGTTTAACTTTTGGAGTCTCTTCCAGCATTTGTAAACAAACAGTCTCTTCCTCGACCTCCCGAACCACTCTCTTGTTTACGTTTTTACTTTTAAAGCCACAAAACCAATCTATGAATTTCAAATGTCTCGCCCTGTTGTCAGTCTCCTCCTCCTCCTCGTGCTTTTTCTCCCCCATCAGGGCCGCCTGTCCATTGGAATAACAATCCACGGGCGTCTCCACCTCGGAGTGGCTCACCGAGATCACCGGGTTGCTGTCATCCCTGCACGTCACCAGGAGGTTGATGTCCTCCGGCTTCACGTTTTTAATGTTCTCCTCCGACTTCCCGTTGGGAATGATGTGGTTGGCGTTCTCGTTGCACTTGAGGACGCTCTTCTCCTGCGCCTGGTACAGCTCCCCTTTGCCCGTGCTCTCCGGCACGCTGCGCTTCCTCAGGGCCCAGAACGTGGTGGTCCGCACCTGCTCCTTGGTGGGCGGCGGCGTCAGCAGGCTCACCACGACCGTCACCACCCCGGTGATCCAGAACAGGGCCGTGGCCACGTACATGTAATGGATGTTCTTGATGAAGCCGGGCCTGGTGTCCGGCTGGTCGCACTCGGGAGCGCGGTAGAAGAAGGCCAGGACCAGGCGGATGGCGCCCAGGACGAAGCCGGCCATGCCGCCGTAGAAAGCGCCCTGCTCGTTGCAGCGCTTCCAGAAGATGGCCATGAGGAACAGGGCGGCCACCGGCGGCGTCAGGTAGTCCGCCACCTCCTGGATGTACAGGTACATCTGCCCGCCCTGCATCTCCACGATGATGGGCACCCAGGCGATGCTGATCACCACCATGAAGGCCACGAAGACCCTGCCCACGACCATGAGCTCCCGGGAGGTCGCGCTCTTCCGGATGAGTTTGTAGACGTCGAGCGTGAAGATGGTGCTGGCGCTGTTGAAGATGGAGTCCAGGTCGCTCATCAGGGCGGCGATCATCACGGCCATCATGAGCCCGCGCAGCCCCACGGGCACCAGGTTCATCACCAGGCGCGGGTAGGCGATGTTGGAGCAGCCGGCCCTGCTCCCGCACACCTGGAAGCAGTGCTCCGGGTTGATGCAGGCGATGTCATCCACGAACAGGATGCGGGAGATCATCCCCGGCACCACGATGATGAACATGGGCAGCAGCTTCAAGAAGCCGGCCATGAGGGTGGAGCCTTTGGCGTGAGCGATGTTTTTGGCGGCCAGAACTCTCTGCACGATGACTTGGTCGGCGCACCAGTACCACACTGAGGCCGGGGTCTGTCCCAGCAGAAATCCAGGCCAGGGAATGTCTTCGTCCGTCGGCTCGCGCAGCATTTTGAGGGAGTCGGGCTTTGGGTTGACGTTGCAGGAGTTGGTGTTGGAGATGTTGTAGGTTAGGAGGATGGAGGTGATGTTTGGTGACGCCAACATGTACCTCCTTTTCACTTCTTCGAACCCACCGACCTCCATGAGGCTTATGATCATCAGCGTGAGGGCCCCGACGATCATAAGCAGGGCTTGCAGGGTGTCCGTGTAGATGACGGCCACCAGCCCCCCGGTCACGGTCAGCAGCGCCGTCATTCCGATCAGCAGGATCACCGACAGGTAGAGGTTCCACCCTAGGGACTCTTGGATAAAAAGCGCCCCTGAATACAAGTCAACCGAGAGTTTGGTGAAGATATAAAGAATTAGAGACAACGCTGCAAAATAGATTTGAATCCTATGCCCTCCGAACCGCTTGGACAAGTATTCGGGCATGGTGTACACTCCCGACCGGATGTAGACTGGCACGAAGACCCATCCCAAAAGCTGCAAAAGCATTAAGGCGTTGAACTCCCACGCGCCCACGGCGAATCCGCTCGCCGCTCCAGATCCTGCGAGCCCAATGAAATGTTCACTTCCAATATTGCTCACAAACAACGAGGCCCCGATAGCTACCCAGGTCATAGAACGCCCTGCCAAAAAGTAGCCACTCACGGTGCTCCGATTGTTTTTCCACATGGCAAAGAAACCTATGCACATTACAAGCACGAAGTACAGGGCCACAATGGCAATGTCTGCTGGCTCCAAAGCAGCCCTCATTTTGTAACCAAAAAAGCCTTCGCTGACGTCCACTTCTCGCCCCCCAGCCAACGTCTCTTAAGCACCACGTGAACCAGTTTTAACCAAAATCAACACAGCGGGTCAAATTCTTTGTCCCTTGGTTTGCTGTCCTGATGCTGGTGGCAGTGGTACATTTACTTTTCTCCGCTTCTCAAATTTGGGAACTTAGCACGCACTTTTAATCCACATTCCACAAGAGCATCAGCCTTAACTCAGTTGATGTAGGAGAAATTCTTAGTTGCAGCTAAGTTTAGTGAGGCCTACTGTACCAACCCTGCAAGGCAGCAAAGACAAAAGACAAAGATTGAATTAGAGAGGAATTTCATGAAGTAATGAGAAAAAATTTGAAGTGTAGTAAAACAAATCACTGAACACCACAGATTTTTCCCCCTTTTATATTTCCTGCAATCCATAACAGACACCATTCAATATTTGTAGGGCTAAGTGGTAAAAGCCTTTTACAAGTCAACTTCAATGGTTACAGGTACCTTCAGAGACGCAGCGATTCGGGAGGATTGAGTGACCCAAATTCCCCAGAACACAGCAAGCAACAAAAATACATGATTTTTTTTCTTTACTCCGGTGTCTCACAAGTCTCCTTCTCAAGCCACTAACCGGATCTTCCTCTTTCAAGCAATCTTAGGAAAATACAATTAAAATAACCCAATGAATAACAATGGCTACAGAGCCCAGACCTGGCTCAGCATTTCCTGCACTGCATCCCCCCAAATCCTGGGAGATCCTGGCACCACAGGAATGCACTTGAGACACCAGCTGGCTGCTAAAAGAAAAATCAAAGTGAGGTCACAGCGCTTGTCAGAAAAACAGCATCCATCTCAAATCAGCTGGAGAATCAAGGTTATTCCGCAGGTTTTGAGGTGAGGTTGCTCCTGTCTGGGGTACAGATAATCACAGGGTTATTTTTCACTTGGAAAGCTCTCCATACACATCCATGTGATCCAAGGGGAGAAAACATCCCATGCCAGCGAGTGGCAGAAGCAAAACTCTGCCTGACATCCCTTCTTAGTGCCTTTGGATACCCATTCCTGGGGTTTTGTGGGAGCACCAGAGACACAGGAGGGAACACTGGGTGGGTTCTGGCAGCAGTCACAGCTGGGAGGATGCCAGGAAGGGCTGTTCCCAGCATCCATTCCCATCCCAGCATGGAGAGGTGGAAGGTATGGAGGCAAAGCTTTCCCTGATGTCCTATTCCCAAATTCCCAATTCCATCTGAGAGTCTCCCAAAGAGGGAAACAAAACTCATTTTGGCAAGCAGGACTGAAATGCTGGAAGTGGAGGGAAGGAGACAATAAAGACTTGGTGGCACAGAGGTGGCAGAGGAAGGGGCACTGAGGAGCTGCTGGTGGCTCCCTTATGCATTTGGGATGTACCATGGAATCATGGAATGGTTTGGGATGGAGGGACCTCAAAGCCCATCCAGTGCCATGGGCAGGGACAGCTCCCACTGTCCCAATGTCCAACCTGGCCTTGGGCACTGCCAGGGATCCAGGGGCAGCCACAGCAAATCTGGGCACCCTGTGCCAGGGCCTGCCCACCCTCTACCAACCCAAAACCTTCTAATGGGTTTGGAGAGATCTGGACATGGGATCCCTCCATTTCCTGCACCCAACAGCCACGGGAAGGGACAACCAAAGCCAAGAACAGGTTTAGTCTAAAGATCAGAACACAAACTTTTAGCAATAATGAGATTATTACAGAAGGTGAGGAACAGGATCTGACTCCACTCCTCTTTCCCACCCACTGGTAAAGGCACCAAAAACCCAGTACTGGGTCTTTTTTTCTGGCCATAAAGTCTCACAAGTCCTACAAGCTCCAGGCACCCCATTCTAGTTCATTCTCTGGCAGAGAGGCTGAAGCTCCCATTTCCCCATTAATTAATGATTAATACAAACAGCCTGATAACATATTCTAATACTTGGCTGGTTTCTTGTTTAGCATCCCTGCCATATACCGGGTTTGCTTAAAGGGTCAATAAAACCATTTCAAATTCCAAGAGAGTTAAGGTTGAAAATGCACACGTTGTGTTGAAGGCAGCAACGGTGCTGAGGTAAAAACGTGCAACTCCTCATGGATTTTGAAAATAGCTCCCAGAAAACCACAAATTCAGCCTTAAGGAGAAATCCACCATCGTGTCATCTGTATGATCCAGCTGTTTGTCAGGAGAAAAATTAAAAGAAATAAAAATAAAAATAATAAGGGTTCCCCCCCCTCCCCCAGCACCACAAACCCACTTGAGAATAGAGATATTCCTTCTGCTGGAATTACAGCCAATAATGAGAGACTAAGGAGACATGGCACTAAACGGACTGATTACAGCACTGGGCTAAATTTATCATTCCTCAGAAGCCTCAAACCACAGATGTATTTTCAATTCTTCCACAGAAGAATTCACATTTCTCCCCACCCGCAAATACAGGAGTAGTTAAATGGTCTAACAGCTTAATCCAACCCAAAATTATAAACACTTCACATCAGATGACGCAATCAGAGCCAAGTTTAATGGGCTATTCTTAGTTTTAAGCACTTTGGAGCAACACTTTAATAGTGTTGTGTCTTTTGCTATATTCAGCTAAATTTTCAACTATGTTATGTTTATACCAAAATTATAAATATTTGAAGGGAAAGGGAAGAAGAGATTTTACTGAGATCTACAGAAAACCAGAAGAACAGCAAGATAAAGAAATGGTAGCAATTGATATTTTTAATGTTCTGTTGTCCTTCTCATTACTGAAAAATGTTTGATTTGAACCTGAGTTCGGCCACCACCACCTTCCCTGTAAGTTCATCAGTGACCTGCCAAAAATATGCTATAGAGAAATATGGAAAAATCACAAGAATATCTGTTCAAATGAACTCTATTTGATACCAGAAGTATCCAGCTCAGAGTGTTCCTATGAACAGAATGTTAACAGGGAAGCTGTGGCTGCCCCTGGATCCCTGGCAGTGTCCAAGGCCAGGCTGGATGGGGCTTGGAGCAACCTGCTATAAGGGAAGGTGTCCCTGGGAGTGGGACTGGATGGGATTTAAGGTCCCTGGGAATCCAAACCTTCTGTAATTCCAGGATCCAGGCTCTCTGACAAGTGTGTCAGTATCAGATGCAGCTGCCCTCAAATAAATTGTGACATTCCTCAATTAAGTCACTTCAGCTCCAAGGGGCTCATTCCAACCAAAATAAACAAGTGAAGTTCCTGGAGCATTTTCCAAAGGAAGATACAGCCAGACCTTGCACCTGAAATAATCAAATTCCAGAGAGCTGAACCTTGCCCTTTGTCACCAACACCTGAGGGATTTTTTTGCAGGGCTCAGTTTGCCTGAGCTGAAAGGTGGAAAGTTTTTTAGTAGGCACCACAAATTTGCTGCACTGTCACTAAATTACAGCACTGAAGTAGCTTCTTGTACCAGTTTCTTAGACCTAATTCCAAAATAACCCTGGAACTTTTCTTCATTAGGAAAATGAGACTCGTCCCTCTGAACTTTCAGCAAGTTCTGACCTCAAGTCTTACAAAGGACTTTTGAGATGCCCCATGTGAGTTTAATCCTGAGTTATTAGAACAGTGAACATTGTGGCACTGACAGAGGGAAGAAAAAAAAAAAAAAAGGCAGAAAGACAGTGCTGCTGCCAAGGACTGGGAATTTTCTTCCCTAAGGCTGTTTTCTGGCTGGATCATATCAAAGACACAAAACAATGTGCTTCCCTCTTGTCTGGAAATAGAGGCTGCAGCTCTGGTGAAACAATGCATATGTCTCTCCAACACCCAGCCTGTTCCTTAAGGGAAAAAAAAAATCCCAAGCAAGTCCCTAAAGAGAGATTTCCTAATGTGAAGCAGACCCAGGGTGGGATTTTGAGGAGAAATTTGTACAATTGTTCTAAAGGAAAACTTTCTCCACAGTGCTTTTCTAATAAAATGGGTGTTTAAAACTTGCCAGAGTCCAACTGCTCCAGCTCTGAAGCCACTATTTGTTCTCAGCTCACTTGGCTTTTTGGCAGATGAGAAGTTCCTGAACTGATTTTCCTTTTCTCCTCACCAATGCTGATGTTTTAAGGATTAATTTGGGGATGCAGATGCCCATCTATCCCACAGGAGTGTCCAGTGTTTGCAAAGTAAGTACTTTGCTCACAGATTTCCAAGATTATTTCTTGGAAACAAGATTTTCCCTCCCCACCTTCAAGCAGTATTTGAACTCAGACCTGCAGCACTTCACCCACTCAACAGTTCTGTTGTGTGGAAGAAATCTGTCCAGATTGCCAGGATCATGGAAAATATAAACTCTGCCACAGAAAAATTAATAAATAACAGAACTCTCATGCCTTGAGTGGGGTCTGTCCAATGTCCAACCCCCTGAGTGTGTTTTCCAGACTCCTCACACTCCTGCCATGGACACACCAGAGAATTCCTCCTACCTGTGCAATGCCCCACAGTAAACACAAGGCAGCCTCAGGAAAAAAAGCTCTCAGGAAAAAAAAAAAAAAGGAGGAAAAGCTTTGTTCCATTTATTGCAGCACTCCAGAACACAAAAAGGAGCACTGGAGCTCTTCATGGAGTAAGTGATACATAAATTATGTAGCACATGCCCTTGAGGAAGCAGGGGCTATCCTTGGCAGCTGCTCAACAGAGCCCTCAGCATCCAGGGCAGCAGTTCCAGGCTTTTCCCTGAAAACCAGGAGCTGGGGCAGAGCAATGTGCCAGGAACCCCCCTGGGACAGACAGGGAAGGCACAAGCTGACCTGGAGCATCCAATAAACCACTTGAGCTGCTGGGGATGCCAGGCCAGACCTGAACTCCTGAGGCTGCAGCAGGACAGGGCCACATTTGCAGGTTACCTGAGCCAGCCTGGCTGGCTTGGTCACACTCTTGGTCACACTCTATGAACACGCCACATCAACCTCCTGCTGGCCTGGAGAACTCAGGATACTTCATAAACCAAAAAAAAATAATTCCAATTTGAGGTGCAAGGATCAAGGAACTCACTCAAAGGAGTTATGAACACGTAATGAACTTTTGTTTTGGTCAGGAATCACTCCAGTTCCAGTCTTCTTTTTACTGCAGCAGCACAAAAAAGCAGCTTGTTCCAGCATAAATTCTTCTGGATTCTTTTCTACACAACTGCTGAGGGAGACATGAGAGAAGTAAGTGACCCCAGAGCAAGAGACACACAGAGAACTCACTGCATTTGCCAGTCAGAAATGGGATGTGCAATTACAGAGCAGAAACTGGAGTGATGCCTCAAGGCCACTGGGACTGACACTGTTAGAGCAGGACTTCATTAATTGTCATTTTTGGGGTTTTTAAACCATTTTTCCCCCCTCATCCCAAGCAAATACACCCAATCCAGTGTCCCACACCAAGTCACAAATGAAGGAGGGGGAGAAGGCACAGGAAGGACACTCAGGGCACGCAGAAGAAGATCCAGCCTTGCAAAGGCAAGAAAAGATGGATTTTTTTGCAATCTGCATCACCCTCCCCGAGCCACTTCATGCCACTGCCTGTGACATTCACACTTGGCTGGTTCCCTTTGCCAAGAGCCAGTCCCCAGCACTCTGCCAGGAATGAGGAACTGATTTGCTTCCACTGTTCTTCCCAAAACTCCCAACACCTACAGGGGAAGGGGGGTAAGCTGGGGACAGAGGGAAGCAGATAGAAAGCCCCTTTTTATCTGTTAAAATACAGAGATACCAAAAAGAAATTCTGTCTTCTCCAGGCCTACCTAGACATGATGTAGTATCATACCCAGGAGATTAATCCATCAATTACCAATTTAAAGAAAATAAGGAGTTAATAACTTCCTTTTCCCCTTGTCAGCCTGAAGAATTGGCTTGTGTTTCCATGGGTGACAAATGGTATCAGAAGGAATTTCTTCATGGAAAGGAACTGGCAGGGGCTGCCTAGGGAGGTTTGGAGTCCCCAAGGAAAGGCTGGAGGTGGCACTCAGTGCTCTGGGCTGGGGACAAGGGGACAAGGTGGGGATTGGGCACATGTTGGACTCCATGGGCTGGGAGGGCTTTTCCAAGCTCTGGAATTCTGTGAAAGGAGCAGGAACTGCCAAGGAATTGGGCCTCTCTTCCCTGGGATATCAGCAGAAGCCTTCCTGCCTGGGCTGCAGCTCCAGCAGGGCCCTCCTGAGCTCAGCCTGGCAGCACAAACCCCAGCCCCCAGCAAGGAAACCACAGAGAGGTGACATCCAGCCCTCCCCAGGACACGGTTCTTTTCCACAGGAACTGAAAGCAAAAAGGGGCAGAGACAAACCAGGAGCCACGTGCTCAGCAGCAAACCAAGGGCACCAGAGGGCAACAAGCCAGACATTTTCAAGGAAGTGGGAAGGGGCTGGCAAAAACTGGAAGGTTCTGGAATCACACAGCAGCAGGCAGGAGTTCCCTGCCAGGTCACACTGCACTGGGAGGGGCAGAAGGACACTGAGTCCCAAGGGTCAAATCCCTTCTTTTGGCAACCCAAAATGCAGCAGCACAAACTTTTCACTGCCATGGCAGGAATGAAAGAGAGGAAATATTTGGACACCAGAACAGAATTGAGTCAAACAAGCCTCAACAGCCAAGAATTTGATTTCTGGAGTGGTTCTGGGACCACTTCAGTTCTCTGGACAAGGTTATCCCCTTTTTGGAAGCAAATATCAGAAGTGCTGCAAAATCTCTGCCCCTACTGAAGATGCCCTTTCCTTCAGCTGGAGGTTCAGAGATGTGATGCAGCTGGTGGTGATCACCACTCAGCAGGAACTGGATAATCCCAGCCTAAAAAAATGTGCTGGTTCATCCCATTTGAGAAGGATCTTGGCTGAGAGAGTGCAGAAGTTACTTGGGAAATGAGAAAGAAGCAGTGGCAGTCCCCATGAAACTGGGCAAGATACCAGCAGGAAATTCTTCTTCAAATTTCTAGGAAGAACAAAAAAGAAAAAGAAAAAAAAAAACAACCCCAAACCAGACTCATTAAGCTTTTTTAGGACTTCCCCAAATTCCCATCATATTTATGGCTGCTTACAATTTTTGGAAGAATATAAAGCATCACCAGGATTATTGAAAGGTGAGACAGGAGTTCAGGATCACACATAATCCATAAATTTGAGGCTCTCCAAACTTCCCAGTCAACTGGGTGCTGTTGCAAGACTTCTGATCCTTCTTGGAGATTTTGAGACACCAAAACCAGAGTTTAATAAAGTTCTGTTGGTTATAAAACAATTAGTGCTAATTACACAGCTTGGTGCACAATATCTGTATTAAAAGCTACCAAACATTGATTTATTTTTCTAAAACACCAACTCCACTGAACACATTCCCTCCCTGTATCCACACTCTGCACGAACCTGGCTTTTTATTATTCCTTAGGTACTTGCAGGAGTGAACACAAGGACTGGTCTGCAAGTGGACAAACCAGGATTAAAAAATAGCAGAGCAACAGTTCTGCAGTTCCTCACTCCTATTTCTTGGGTTCATGACCCTCCCTTTACACCATCCACTTCCTTCCTGCCCTTCTCCTCACCAGAGGTGATGAATTTTCTTTAGAATCTCATTTTTAGCACCAAGATTTACCCCAGTGCTCCACAGGACAGGTCCTTCACACCTTGCCTTACTTTTCACATACTTACTTCCAATTTTTCCTGTTGCACTTCTCTGTAATTTGTTACATTTTGCATCTCTGTGTCTATTTTTTCCCCTGCTTTCATATTTTTCTCAGCTCCTCAATGCAGACTGGGAATATTCCTGCTGCTCCACAGGGGCAGGAATTTTTCCAGGGAATAACTTGGTGCCCAGAGGTTCCTGCTGCCTTCAGGTAAAGGACACAGAGGGTGGGATATGAAGCTCCATCAAGCAACTGCTTCCTCATAAACAGCTCTTCCATCATCCCAGATTTGCAGCTGGGGAGGTGTGGGAGGCTGTGGCTCCAGGAATTCTCAGCCTGCCATGGATGGAGCCTGAAAAATCATAAAATCATGGAATGGTTTGGGTTTGGAGGGATCTTAAAGCCCATCCAGTGCCAGCCCTGCCATGGGCAGGGACAGCTCCCACTGTCCCAGGCTGCTCCAAGCTGCCCTTGGACACTTCCAGGGATCCAGGGGCAGCCACAGCTGCTCTGGGCAAAGAAAAAAAACCAAAAAAAGGATGATAAATTACTTGATCAACAATTTAACAACTCCAAAAGCAATTTTTGTGTGGCAATTTTGGTTCTGGGACAAGGGAACTGGAGAAATCAGCTCCTGAAAGAACACACAGTGAAAATAAGAACTTCTATCATTCCAAAGCATGGAATTGATGAAAATCAGGAGCCAGAAAACACAAACACACACAAGGTAAAGGAGCAGCTTCTCCTCAGTGGTACAAGGGACAACTTTCGCAGGAGTCAATCCCATTTCAGAGGTTTCCAACAATGCAGAGATTAATGCTGGTTTAGCACAATGGGTTCTCCTGCCTTCTTTTCCAAAATTTAAGGGACAGAATCTGCTCCCTGCTCACAGCCACAGGGAACACATCAGGAACAAAACCCAACCAGCAGCAAAGTGCTCATTGCTGAGGAGGAACCAGGGACAGCCCAGAGAAGTTTTAACTCAAAGGTGAATCCTCACTGCTGTCCCATGAAGAGGGACTGGCCAAATCCCACTGAAATCCCACCAGGGGCCTGCCAGAAACTGAAATTTGGCTTAAATTATCTTGTAAAAGAGAATAATCCTCTATGTCCCTTCAGACCCAGGCATGTATCCCACACTTGGCAAAAACTGTGGCTCTTCCAAGACTGAAAATGTCAAATATCAGGCAAGAGGGTATCGTTCCCAAATGCTGCCTGCATCACACTTCAAAATCCAGTTCTTCTTATGGAATGCTCAAGGCAGAAAACAAAAAGGTGACTCCTCCAGCAGAGTCAGTGCTGGATCTTGTTGTTTTCTGATCCTGTCTTTTAGTTCCAAGGCTTTGGTCTGCTCTCCAGCACCACCCCCCCAGCCCAGGATCCCTCCCTGCCAGGCTGAAGAGCCTGTTCCAGCCAATTAAAAACACCACTGGGAACAGAAGAAAAAACTTCTGTGTAATTTTAACCTGCTCAGCTGGGATGAGGGGTGGGCAAGATGCACAATTCCATTGGAAGAGCAGGTGGTTCACCAGAACGGAAAGGAAATAAAATAAAATAAACCAAATATCTTCCTGCTTCCTTCTCCCCCTCTCCTTCCTGGCAACTGAGACATCAAAAGCCCAATTGCTGCAGCTGCCTACACAGCAATTAAATGGAATAGTCAAGATGTCAAGCAACACTACTGCCCATTTATTTTGGCTTTCCCAAAATAGCCAACAATCTCCACAGGGCAGGTAGGGAATTTTGGAAACACAGCAGCCCACTCCAAAAGCAACAAACAGCTGCTGAAGACAACTTGTGTTGTGAGAACATGGCTGGAGGAATGAGAGCTCACATTCACTGCAGGATTATTATTATTATTATTATTATTATTATTTGGAGGTGTCCAAGGTCAGGTTGAACAGAGCCTGGAGGAACCTGGGACAGTTATTTTTTAAGACCCCTTCCAACCCAAACCATTCTGGGATTCCAGAAATGGGTGGATGGGTCTCCTAGTCCAGATATTTGCTGAAAAAAAAGGTGGTTGAGTTTGAGATTATGACACTGTGTTTGAAATTTGTTACAGGAGAAGTGAAGAGGAGCACACTGCTAACAAAATATTGATAAATTTCCTCAGTTTTAGTGGAATACTCTGAGGTATTTACAAAGTGCCCACATTCACTGCAGGATCATTATTATTATTTGGAGGTGTCCAAGGCCACGTTGGACAGGGTTTGGAGCAACCTGGGGTAGTGGGAGGTGTCCCTGCCATGTGGAACAAGGTGATTTTTAAGACCCTTTCCAACTCAAACCATTCTGGGATTCCAGAAATGGGTGGATGAGTCTCCGAGTCCAGGTATTTGCTGAAAAAAAAAGGTAATTATGTTTTAATTATGACACTGTGTGTTTGAACTTTGTTAGAGGCGAAGATGAGCACACTGCTAGTAAAATATTGATAAATTTCCTCATTTTTAGTGGAATACTCTGAGGTATTTACAAAGTGGCCAGTCAGTTCCAGTTACAAAGTGGTGCTGTTGAGGATGGGTGTCCCCATGCTCTGCTCTGGGTGACAAGGTGGGGGATCAGTCAAGGTTGGACTCCATCCTGCAGGTCTTTCCCAAGCCCAAGGACTGTGGGATTGCCCAGTGCCCTTGAGGGTCTGGCACTGCCACCCCACAGTCACTCTGCACAAGGGCCTTGGAGCAGCAGGAAACCATTTCCATCCCTTCCTTCCTTCCCAGGGAGTTTCAGAGCTCCCTGCAGAGCTCTGCTCTCCCAGCCACAGAGAATTCCTGAAGATTCACTGCCCTGCCCTGCCACAATCCCCTCCACTCAGAGCCAAAGATGGGAGAAAAATTTAGGAATCCTTAGAAACTCAGCTTTTGTTATGAACAGGGAATTCATGGAGAGCTGTGTCTTCATTTTGCACCTTTCTCTCCAGCACAGCTGCATGGTTTGCCTGGGGCTGCTGAAGGCAGGTTTGGTTTGCAAACACCTGGACACTGCTGATGACAAATCTGCCACCAAACCCCCCCTCCAGCTCCCCTCAGCTTTTGTTATTTCCACTCTGCAGCCTGGAAAGCAACACAATGGGCAAAATGAATCATTTCAGCTCACTCTGCTCACACCTTTCTTTGCCCAAAGTGTCTCCTCCATAAATTCACAAGCAGCAACACCAACCCCTCACCCTCCAAATACACCACAGAGTAGTGGGGTGTATTTATTTTGGAGGTGCTTTTAGGGTTTTTATTGTTGTTTTCCTAAGAGTCACTACCTGAAGGCTTTGCTGATGAAAAACTCTCTATATATAGACCATATAAAATATCTGTGTTTTAGTATATAAAAATACAGTGGTTTTAGTCCAAGTCCATTACCTCTCACAAAACAGGACAGAGAAGAGCTGCCCAGCTCTGACTTCAGAATAAAATCCTGACTTTTTGTGGGAAGTACATGCAGACAATCAGTGACAAAGGCTGGAAAGTGAAATCAGTGCACAGTGAAAGTTTTCCCTGGTGCCCCCACCATTCCCAAAGCTCTTGGGCACTAAAGGAGAACTGAAGAGGCTCTGGAGTCTGCCAAGCCTGAGGAGAGCAGCAGGCAGGATGGATGGGATGTGCTGGCCCTGGGATCCTCCAAACAGAAGCCACATGCAGGAAAAGAATGGGAAAGGATCCCTGACTTGGACATGAGCAGGGCTAGGGAGCAACAGGTAACAAAAAAAGTACCAAAAAAAGTCACAAAAACGAACTGTAAGGATTTACTCTACCTGGATCTCTGAGAATGCCAAAGGAACTTCTAAAAGAAAGTTGTGGGTGGGGAAAACCCCACAGAAGCACCAAGTTTGCCTCTGTTCAGGACAAGCCCTAAAGCACAGGAAAGCCAAGTGAGAGAGGTTTGCTTTTTATCTGCCACAGGTGGGGAAGGACATCACAGGCACCAAGGGAAGAGCCAGCACTTGCTCAGACAGCACCAGGACATGCAGCCACCACAGAGCAGGACAGGGAACACCTGCCCAGGTGCTGCCACCAGTGTGGAAAAGCAATGGCATTTACTCTTCTACAGGAAGGAGTTATGGAATCATTCCACTATGTCAGATTGGCTATATTATCCCCCTCTTTTGACTGGTTTAATTCAGTATTACAGCCAGGATTATGCACAGCTTACAGGGGCCATTAGAGCAACCCCTCTGCCAAGATCCAGCAGCACCACGGAGCATCAAACCACTCCAGAAAATATTTCCAAGTGTTCTCATGGCACAAGAAAGGCAAGAGCAGTAAAATATTGGGACATGAAAAAACACCCAGATCTGGTGTGCTGAAAACAGCAGCACCTAGAGACAGACTCTAAATTTTAAACTTACAACAAGGGTGGGTTAAGAACACCAGCACAAACTGAAATGTTTGGATGTAATCACAGAGCTAAAAAAACACAAACCCTTAAAGGTACATCCATGTGGAAAGAACATGCTGGAGAGTCCAGCTTCAAAGAGGCAAAGGTTGCACATGTTAAATCCTGAGTGCACTGATGCTCATTAGAAGGATCTTACAGCTAAAAGCTCATCCCTGCATCTCCGTGGTCAGATCCTAGAAACCAGAGAGCACTCCATGGTATCCTTTCAGAGAGGTCACTTTATTCCTGCCTCAGTATTATGGCAGATTTCCTACACTTGCTGTCCTGCCTGGCTTAAAACATCTCCCACATCAACAGCACGGCTACAAAAACCCTCCCTGCCTCACCCACCCATGGGGAGAGGTGAGGAAAGGAGCAAAAAAAAAATTCGGACAAAAATTAGATGTTGACAAGAGAGCGGAAAAGCAGCAATTTGTTTTTTTTTTTTTTCCCGGGTGAGCTGATGCAGCAATGTCACCCGGCTTTCTCCCTGCTGCTGTATTTCTCCACTAGAGGACCCAGGTGAGATGTCTCTACTACGGCTTCTGCAGCTAAACCACGGGGAAAAATATATTGAGGAGGAAAAAAAAAAAAAAAAAAAACAAAGAAAA